>JAJJMC010018315.1:1489839-1576162 GCA_023531435.1 Papaver californicum | reverse complement strand
CACCCACACACACACACACACACACACAAAGTATACCGCACACTCCTTTAATCGAAAGAGTGTGTGATAATGAGGCCTAATTGAGTAATATTTAGCCGCTTGGATGTGGGGCGATACATCTTTAGCCGCCTCACCTAAAAATCAGTAAAACACAAAAAATATATTAAAAAACGAAAAAAAAGGGTAAGACAGGTGATGTTCAACCGCTTGGGAGATTTTTTCTTCCCAAGCATCAAATATCACCCACTTGAGTAATATTTTCCAAAAATTTCTCTCCAAGAGGGACATGTTGAGCCGCTTCGTGTGTTTTCCTCACTTTCTCATAGTGCAAATCTTACTCCTTCACCTAGACACTCATTGTATTTGAAAGAGATATTGTGGTTTTACACTCTATCCAACAACCCTTGCTCTCAACAAAATTATAGCGTCTTGATTTACTTTTATTTACCGTATTATATTGATTGTTTTACATATTTAAAAGTATAAGCAGGGTTGTACGTCAATCATCCTTGTGATTAAAGAATGTCAATTTGAGATTATCCAAGGATATTTATTGTCTTCCTTTATCTTTGATTAAGGTTCATACAAGGAATAATTTATAGGTTTCAGAATGAAAAATTTGGTGGTGTACTTGGTACCCTCCCCCTTTTCAGTTACAAGAGGTCTTTGCTCATGAAGTTCAATATGCTTGTATAGATAGTAAATTTCTTATAAGTTACACCATGGCTAGCAAAGATGCCAGTTGGAGTATCCGTAGAAGAAGAGGTTAATTCTTTATTGCAAATAGAAATTGGAAGTTGGTGCCTACTGATTCTTCTCATAATATAGTTGGTTGCAAATGGGTTTGTAGGGATAAAAATAAATATGATAGATCTATAGAAAGATACAAAGCTCAACTTGGTATAAAGAGATATAATTAGGTTGAAGGCTAGGATTATCAATATTTATTTAGTTATCTATTAAAACCTACCACTAGGTACGCGTTTGATTTTATCTATTTTATTATGCAAGTGGTGTCCATAAAGCAATTGTATGTTAAGAATGCTTTTCTGCATGGTTTTTATTAAAAATTGTTTACATGAGCCAACCACCTGGTTTTGTTGATAAGCAACTATTTAGTCATGTTTGCAAGCTTCAAAGGTCATTGTATGGCCTTAAGCAAACACTTAGGGCTTGGTTTGATCGTTTAAGTCAGTTTGTTATCAAGTCTGGGTTCGTTCTACTAACTAATACATATCTCTTTTATTTAAGATAAACAACTCATCAACTTTGTATATATATTCTCATTTATATTAATGGTATTTTGGTCACCGGCAACTCTCATGAACCTATCAAGCTTCTCTCTCATGTTCAGAATTCCGAGTTTGTTATCAAGGATTTGGATGATTTGCATTTTGTCTTAGGTATAAAAGCTACATGCAATGTATGTGGTATTTTCTTATCTAAGTCGCAATTTATGTCCAATTTTTTGAAGAAAGATCATATGGAATCAATGAAACCTTTGTCTACTCATAGGGATTCTATTATATATTTCGTTTGTTTTATAAAAGTTGAGCTATTTTAAGTTTGCATAATTTTTAAGGAAATAAAGAGAGAGGATACTTTTAGTTTTTTTTCCACTTATATCGTTATAGATAACAAAAAAATAAAATTTATAAATGACATACCTCTCAAACTATGACACAAATATTCGTAAACTTTATATCGTTGGAAAACATTTTTAACACATATAAACATTACTATCAAATTTCACATATTTCTTTTACTAAAATTTTATAACAAAAATCAATATAAAGGATAATTTTAGAAATACTGTCTTGTTTAATGATATAGCTCCACTTTTATGAAACAATTTTTTAAAATAAATAGCTCAACTTTTATGAAACAGAGGAAGTATATGTTTTTTTTTCCTTTTTTTGATGATCCCGACCTCTATAGAACTACAATTAGGGGGCTTCAATATGCCAATATCAGTATGCCTCATTCACTTTTGATGTTAATAAGATATGTCAGCGTATACAGTCTCAAATTTGAAGATGATTGGATTGGAGTGAAACACATTGCATTTTCATCAGGGCACTCTATCTTTTGGTTTGCATTTCAAAAGATCTTCTTTTTGACAATTGCAAGCTTATTTTGATGCTGATTGGGCTGGTAATCTTATTGATAAATATTATGCCAATTTCTTTTAGGAATTTACGTGTTCTAATCTTTGTGGTGTTCAAAGAAACAAAAATAAGTCTGTCGGCCTAACACATAAGCTGAGTGCCTTTGATGATGCCAATTCTGAGCTTGTATGGATTCACTCTGTTGTGACATAATTGAATTTCTAATCTCCTAAGACCCTTGTGTTGCGGTGTGATAGCATAAGAGTTACTTATCTCACTGCTAATCCTATCATCCACAACACAATGAAGCATATATTGAGATTGCGTTCATTATGCGCGTGGCCTGGTTGCCGTAAAGCAACTTGATGTTTGTTTTCTCTCCACACAACACCAAATTGCTCATACTTTTTCTAAAGGCCTTTTGACTTCTCGCTTTGCTTTGATGGGTCTCAAGCTTAGTATCTCGGGGGTGGGGCATTGGTGTTAGAGAATAAAATGTAGTACCAAATTGTTAGCTAACATGTGTTACAAGTTAGTTAGGATTAGTTAGTTTTTTAATTGTCTGTACTTAATCGTTCAGTTAGATTTTCTATTAGGATTTTGGTGATCTTACCGTTGTAATGATTACATATCTGTTGTAAGAACATATTGTAAATATAATTAAAAGCCTCTATAATCTTCTGTCGAAGATTCCGATCAAATGTTTTACAACCTAAATCAATTTTTTTACACAAATGAATTAAAGTTTTGTGGATTTTTTTTGGATCAATCTTAAAATCGAGTTTTTAAAAACTCAAGAACGCAGTTATATACTCATGGTCGGTTATCATCCAAGAAAAATTATTTCAAGTTCTTACTTCACAAATATAGATTAGAGTATAGTAATAAGAACAAGTTCGATCCACAAGGAGATATGGGTTGTTAAGAAAATTGTTGATTTCTTTTGTAACTGGAGGATTTAAGATGATTGTAAATGAATTTAAACTAAAATAATAGCAGAAAATAATTTAAGATTGTAAACAACATAATGGGAATACTGGTTAGACTAAATCAAACTCAGTATTCAAGTTTTCTCAATATCAATATCCCTAAAGCATCCTATCGCAGGTTTACTCCGGCAAAACTTCTTTTATCATCAAAGGTGCAAGAGCCACTCTTTGAATCATTTTCACTAGATAACTTGACGCAAGAGCCACTCAGGTTTAACCCAATCAAAACAATGGTATTTGTGAGCTGAGGTTATTTTAAGCAATCCGGCGTAAGCGCCACTCGGATTTAACCTAGGTCACGCTTCTACACATAATCACATGGCAACATCCCGTCATTAGAAATTATGCTATGCTACTTGTAACAAGGTTTTTTCGATAATTCCGGATCTCAAACCCTAGTTTAGCTATAGATATGAATTTATGATTATTTCATTCGCGACTTTAACAAGCAATAATTTAATCATACATGATTAGTAGTAGAACATAAGCGATATTAAAAAAAAAAATGAATACTAAGAATGAATGCTTTAATTAATAATCATGTTGTAGATTTCAGACTACATCTCTAACCAATAAGATGAAATTAGCTCAAAATAATAAAGTAGAATATAAAAGCAAACCCTAGGTTGTAGAAGAATCTCCAACTCCAAAGCTCATTTTCTTCTCTTCTTGTATAAACTTCTCTCCAAAAATATCATATCCCTAATAGAAGTGGAATTGTCTCTTTAATAGGGTTCCAAAGTAGAAGTACCCGTGCTCGTATCCCGGTCAAAATAGGTTGCCAAAAGTACTCAAACTAGAAAAGTCCTCCCCAAATCTGTTTTAAGCCTGTCAGTTCCGTGAAACCGACAAGCTTAACTCCTTTTTTCGCACTATCTTTCTCATATGGAGTCAGAATGACTTCATTTTTTCGCCTTTGACTTCGTTTTCTCGTTCTCTTTGACATGGTGGGTAGAAATCTTGGATTGGAATGAGCTCCACTGGGTCTTTTGGCTTTTCTTTTTTTGTAACACTCTATTTCCACTTTTTTTAGAGATATATCATAGTAAAAGACATAAAATACAAAATGATAATAATACAAGGTGATTCACACAAAATCTAGAAAATAAATATAAGAAAATGATACTTAAGATATGTAAATTATGCACTTATCAATACATGATGGAGTATATGCATTTGGGTTTCAAAGAAAAAAATTCTTAACCATGAGTATGAAGTACTCTGAAAGTTTTTGTGATTAAAAACATTTCAGGTTTGCTTACTTGGAGAAAGCCCGTAAACGAAACTTTAAGGTTTTTTTTTTACGAATTTGGTTGAGATTTAGAAAAATAAATTCGAGGATTTTTGGTGTTCACATATTGAGAGAAGAAAAATGTAAAAGAAGTAGGAAAAGTGAAGGTGATAGATTGTGTTAGGCTAGTTTTTTTGATTTTTAATAAGTGTGTGGAAATTTCGCGTGTGAATAAGGTAAATTTTTCAAGTTTAAACAAGTATATAAATAAAAATGCTTGGCAGACCAAGATCACCAAACACTCTCAAAACCAACTCTCACACTTGATTTTTGTAGTGGGTCTCATAGTTTTCTGATGAGACTGTATGAGACCATCGTTCCTAAAATGTTTCGTTATCGTCCAGTTTAGTCTACCCTATTTTTAGACTTTTTAAAATCTCGGTATGGGCAGTCCCACTCACATATATAAAATTGCTCATGTCATGGTTAACTAGACGACTCCAATTTTTCCTCTAGATTTTTGCTCACACTGTAAGAACAAGTCTTATGATGGAATCCAAGCTATTCCAAGCTTCGAAAAAGTGTGAAATGTCAAGTCTAATGGCTTCCAAATAAGGGTCATCCACATTTTTTCCAAGGCATGTTCTAAAATTTCAGGGAAGAGAACTTGGATTCTAAGAGATAGATGTAATCCGAATCACGCCGAATACGATTCGAAATGGCGTAAATCTGTCAGAAAACACAATTTGGAATAACGTTTCGTGGCATTCCAAATCGCGTTTCTGGAAACACAATTCCAAATTACGTTTTACGCTATTCCAATGTTTTATTTATACTCATTTGACCTTTTTTTATGTTACACTCCTTTTACATCACGCTTAAAATAATTTTTTTGTTTTTTTTGACACCATGTTTACACTTGTTTAAATTAATTTGTTTATATTTGTACAAAAACCAAAAACCAAAATTAATAATTAATTTATTTAAATTCGTCAAAATCATTAATAAAAATACAACTCCATTTTTTTAAAAAATAATTAAATTGTATTAATTAAAATACTTGAAATACATAATTATATAATTAAACTCTATTTAAGAATGAGAAATTTTGGAAAACGCCATTTGAAATGGGAATTTTAGGCTTAGGCCCAAAAAAAAAAAAATTCCTATTCACAAACCCAAAATATTTCCTAGTTATTGTGTGACCCATAATTATTTGAAATTATGAAAAAGAGGAGAACAAGACACAAGTACCCTTAATATGTTTTACTTGTATAACAAAGAAAACAAGGATTTTCTCTCTCATGAGTAAAGTGTTTGGATAACTCCTTATGCATTCTATTTTTTCAGGGGTATAATTGACAAGCAAAATAGAATATAACATGTCTAATTCCGTGCCTTGGAATTTATAAATTTTATCTCGTTGGAAAACTTTTAAAGAGATCTACACAATGAGTACAAATAACAACATCAAATTTAGATTTTTTACAAAAAAAATCGGAGGTGTTTGTCCTTTTAGGCACAAATTTCAAAAATTGTATACGTAGCCATTATGCAGCCACCACAAAAGAATAACACATTATGCAACCACCACAAAGGATTCATAACATATTATGCAGCATATTTTGGTTTATACATCCACTAATTTGCCTTTGCAACTACTAAAACGATGAATATGCCTAAATATTATTCCAACAAAAAAAAAGATGCATAACGAATTATGGAGCCACCACAAAGGATGCATAATAGTTTATGCAGTCATATTTTGGTTTTTGCATCCACTAATTTGGTTATGCAACCACTAAAACGATGTATATGCTTCAAAAATAACAATCAAAGAAAAAAAGGATGTATACCGCGTTATGCAGTCAGTTTTCTCGATTGCATAGCAGGTTATGCAACCATGTTTTGGTTGATTTCAGTGCTAACAATAAAGTTGATGCATAATGCTTTATGCAACAATTTTTTCGGATGCATAACAGGTTATGCATTTATTTTCTCGTATGCATAATAGATTATGCAACCATTTTTTTTATTTGATTGCTAACAAAAAATTGCATACTATGTTATGCAGTTATTTTCTCAACTGCATAACAAGTTATGCAGATATTTTTGTAGTTGCATAACATGTTATGCTGCCATTTTTTGGTTGATTTCAGTTTAAACAAAAAAAGTTGTTGCATAATGCGGAATGCAACCATTTTCTCGGATGCATGACAGATCATGCAGCCATTTCTGTAGCTGCATATTATGCAGACATTTTTATAGCTGCATAGCATATTATGCAGCCACTATAAAAAAACAAACTTATAAAAATCTTTCAATTACAAAGATTAATAAGTCTTACAATTACAATATCAAGAGTACAATTACAAACGAAAATAAACCATGTTACCATATAAGTGTAGTTTGAAGACCATTTAGAACACTGGTTTATCACTTGTAAGCTTATGAAAAATATATGAATCTTGTAAATGAGATGGGGGTAGAGTTTCAAAACCAAAAATGAAGTTGTCAAGACTTTTGTTTGGCATGAGCCGGTAAATGAGTATCTTCTCTTCATCTTTGATGCATAAACCAAAGATCCTAACGAGATTCATGTGTTGGAGCTTAGCCACTAATAAGACCTCATTCTTAAACTCTTGAACACCTTGTCCAAAGTTACTAGGGAGTCTCTTTAATGTTATTTGTTGTCCATCTAGTAGCCTACCATGTGTAGATATTAGCGGCTAGGGCTGCACATCGGGTGGGTCGGGTCGGGTTTGGCCTGACCCGCACCCGACCCGCCATAAGACGGGTGAAAAAATATCACTCGCACCCAACCCGCCTGGACGTCGGGTCGGGTCTGACCCGCCATTTCGGCGGGTCGGGTGCGCGTGGGTGCGGGTCACCCGCCCAGATTTAATGCAATTTTTTTGGAAATAATGTGTCATCCACATTTTTCTCGCTTAATTCAAAGTATATCATAAGAATCTCAAAACTGTGTTTGAAGTCAAAACCTATATAAGTAATGAATTTTACAAATCATTCTCAGGAATACACAAATCGGGTTTTCTTGTTCCTATTTGTTTCCTATCTCATCTTACATTGAGCTCAAGGAAGTCCAGAAGCTGACCTACTTGTTGGTAAAGCACCAATGTGATATCAGTCGAACTGTCAGGGAGGGTTGGTAGCAAATATGTAACATCCACCATCTGCAGTTGCAAACATCAAGGACTGATAAAAATGAGAACAAAAAACAAACATGACACGACAACTAAATTTGAAACTGGCTAGAGATAATAGGATTAGCTGTGAGCTGTTTTTCATTGATATATGTCTGTATAATGTGTCTGTGGCTATATACAGTGTCTGATAGATGATCAATTAAAGTACCATTTTAATCAGACCTTCATACAGTACTGAGACATAGATATGCCATCTGATCAAGAAGTATGTAACTAAAACCGAAACCTTCAAAATTAATGTACCTGAAACTACTCAAGTTAAAAAGTTTAGAGCGGGAAAAAAAAACAATGGCAAAACAGCAACATACATTAGCAAAAGTCTAGTAAGTGGATTTTATCAAAGTGTCCTCATGTTGTTTAACAACCAAGACAACTACTTCAACTTAAATCTCAAACCATAAGCTAAACGAGGATTACAAATTATAGCATATGAAACAATGATGACATAAATGTAGAGCAAAATCTTTATGATTTTAAGCACCCTCTGCCTTGTCTTGTAAAATCAAAACACATTCCATGCAAAAAACAAGACTGTATTAACTCTCAGTTAATTCAGTTGAAATAGTGATAGGTGTAAATAGATATAGACAGATAAAAGGATATAGCATATCACCTTCAACACAGATGTTGAGCTAAACATGAGCATTAACCATCTCTTCTGACTCCTTCCTCTTGAGATACTGATGAAGAAAAGTTAGCCTAGCCGTCTCAAACGCAAAATAACCCAAAGCTTCAAAACAAGCACTATGAACAACCCTAGGACCCATTCCTCTCTATATCTTCTCGAGTTTCCTTCTCAAATGATTCCAGTCAGTACTCCTTCATCAATCGGAACTCTAAAAATCCAAATAAACCCTAATTAAACAATAATTCATAAAAACAAATACTCAATCACGAATACACATACCATAATTAAACAAAAAACTCATGAAAACAAACAATCATTCATTAATTTCATATAAACCACCCAATTTTTAGAAAAGGGAAAAAAATCGAAACCCTGGAAATACAAATTAATAAATCAAACGATTTAACTATCTAACCATGGTTTTCATCATATACTGAGTTATGGGTTTCAATAATCTTACCTGGATTCAAAGTGTTTCATCCCTGACTGGTACCACATCTTTACAAATTACAACATCAAAATATGTCTCTGAAAACCCTATATCTACATAACTTCTTTTTCAAATACACCATTGTTCTTCACTAACGACTACGTCTTCAAAGACTGATGATTTCTTCTCCAGTAATCACTTTAATCTCTAACCTAGTTTCGACAGAAACAAAGAATGAACTTGAGAGAGAAAGAGAGACTGAAAAAAATGAGAGAAAGAGAAACTCAACCGTGTTTTATTTGAGTATTTGGCGGGTTAGGCGGGTGGGTCGGGTTTGGCCTCACCCGCACCCGACCCGCCAGAAGGCGTATGAAAAAAATATCATCCGTACCCGACCCGTTCGGCAGCGTAGGTGCGGGTCGGGTTGGCGGATCGGGTCGTGTATCTGCAGCCCTATTAGCAGCTATGACATTAGACTTTAACATTTTGGTTATAAAGTAATTTACAGTTCTTAATATGACATACACCTTTTAAAGATGGCTGCATAACTTATTATGCACCCTTTCAGTTTGTTGCATAACTTGTTATGTAGCTACTTTAATCTGCATAACATGTTATGCATCTTTTAAAGATGGATGCTCAACCTATTATGCACTCTTTAAGGATGGTTGTACAATCTTCGTTACATGGAGGCCGCACGAAGTGTACAAAGAGTATGAGATTTTAAAACCATTAGCCGAACACATACCGTCTCAATCTTATGAGATTCGTCCCAACTTAATATATGTAAGTCTACAAATTAATCATTTTCTATGGCACAACTGTAGTATTAGACTCACTTACACACCATGCACCATTTTTTCTTTTTAAAGCTTGATATAATGGAGTTCTTGGGTGTCCACCATTCAGCACAAATACCCTTTGATCTAAATTACCGAAAAATGTCGACTCCATTCGAGGATGCACAACCAATAAATACTTGGATCTACAGAATTTTGCGAATTCCGAATTCAGGTATTCCACCAGATCATCAAATGAGTCTTTGAACCTCAAGATATCATCTAAATTGTAAGGCGTCAGGGAAGAAAATCCATGGAACATTCTCTTTAAAAAATTAGCTTCGAATGCATACTTCTTGTGTGACCGTTTCGAGTACTCAACGGAGTCTTGAATGAAATTCACTGCAAGGTCAAGATCCCAACCAGAAGCTTTCATCAAACTGATCAAAGGATTTGCAAAATCATGTACAAATTTTGCTGTAGACTTGAAAGCATGAGCAAAAGATTTCGGTAGAGACTTTTTTCCATCCAATGTTCTCTGTCTGATCATTAAATCCAATTCCCGATTTTTCCTATCTACCTCCTTAACTTCTTGCTTCAACTTAAGAATCTCAGAGTCTTTACCAACAACTTCTGATTGTATTTTCTCTAATCGTAACTCCTGATCTTGAAGCTCTCGATACGAAATAGGATCTGAACGACTCGACTTCGGTTTCAAAATTTGCTTAAAGGAACGTTTGATATCAGAAAGATGAATGGCCTTCCATAATCATCGAAGGCCAAAGCCATCTTTTACGAAGATTCAGCTCTTGTCTATCAGAGCTTCAAAAAATGGAGACTGCACCGAGAGAAAGAAGAGAGAGAGAGAGAGTGATATTAGAGACGAAAACCTAAATCGATCTAATTGGCTTAGTTTGGGAAAAAATAAAGGTTAGTTTGGGGGAAAATAAAGGTTAGTTTGGGAACATAGAAAGAATGAAAATAGAATTTTTAAAGTTTTGGATATTGAAAAAAATTTAACGAAAAATTGGGCTTACGCGTTAATTTCTCCGTCTGTGGGTTTATGGAGGAAAAAAATTGAGAAAATGGCTTGACCGTAGATTTCACATTTTAAATTGTATTTTGACCATTGAGTAGTCAAACGCAATTTGAAATTGCGTTTTGTTCGTTGACTAGTCAAACACGATTTCAAATGTCGTTCAATGTTATTTGGATTTGTTTATCTTTGGATTCCACCATTAGATTTGAAATTCCATGATCTCTTTCAAGTGCTGAGGTGTCGTGGAACTTGGAAGATGGAATTCTTCCGACTATAAGACTTGCTCTAATAAAAATCAAGTGTAATGCAAGTCATTTCCGACGGAAAAACGAGAAAAAACAAGTGTTTGTACCCCGAGGAACCACTAGAAAGAGGATTAAAACAAGACTCTTTTTTCCAAAACTATTGGTCTAATGAGCAAAGATACCATTTTACCCCTATCACACTATCTCATCACTCTTTCATACAAAGTAACTTTAATTTCCGTCCCCCACTGCTAAAACAAACAACATCATAATCTCCTTTCGCCAATGATACAATCTCTGTCATCTTCTTAGAAACAAGAATATCATCAACAACAAAAAATAAAAAAAGAAAAAAATGTTCTTACAAAATAGAAAATATCAACTTTTATGAAACAAAATTTTAAAATGAATAGCCCAACTTTTGTGAAACGGAGGGAGTATATATTTTTATTTTCCTTTATTTGATGATCTCGAACTTGGGGGGATTCAATACGGCAATATCAGTAGGTCTCATTCACTTTTGATGTTAATAAGACATGTCAGCGTATGCAATCTCTAATTGAAGCTGATTGGATTGGTGTGAAACATATTTTGCATTATCTTCAGGGCACTCTTTCTTTTGGTTTGCATTTCAAAGATCTTCTTCTTGGAAATTGCAAGTTTATTCTGATGTTGATTGGGATGGTAATCTTATTGATAAATAATATACCAGTTTTTTTTTGGGAATTTACGTGGGTTCTAATCTTGTGGTGTTTAAAGAAATAAAAATCCGTTTGTCGGTCTAACACACAAGCTGAGTGCCTTTGATGATGCCAATTCTGAGCTTGGAGGGATTCACTCTGTTGTGACATAATTGAATTTCTAATCTCCTAAGACCCATGTGTTGCGGTGTGATAGCATAAGAGTTATTTATCTCACTGCTAATCCTATCATCAGCAACACAATGAAGCATATATTGAGACTGCGTTCATTATGCGCGTGAGGTGGTTGCCGTAAAGCAACTTGATGTTTGTTTTCTCTCCACACAACACCAAATTGCTCATATTTTTTCTAAAGGCCTTTTGACTTCTCGTTTTTCTTTGATGGGTCTCAAGTTTAGTATCTCGGGGGGTGGGGCAGGGGTGTTAGAGCAGCCACAGTGGGAAGACTAGACCAAAAGACTAAAGAGTAAAAAATTTACTCTTTACTCCGCCTGAAACGCAACGGTGCGAGAGTAAAATTTGATCGGGCGGTTGTCTAAGCTAGCGCCTGGCGTTGGATGCACGTTTAGTTTTACGGGCGTACGCCTGTGGAAACACTCGGGTGGGGCGGACGCCTGATGAACGCTCGATGGGAGGCGTTACCCAAAAGAACGCCTGATGATAGACGCACCCCTAGATGCACGCCCCAGAGACAGGCGCTCTCTTAGCCAAACGCCTAATGGGGCGGTATCATAGCCACATGCCCGATCATGTTTTTACACGTGCAGCTCGTTCGTGTTTCAAATAGGACGGGCGCACGCTTAGACATACGCTTGAATCATTAGGCGCATCCCTAGCCAAACGCGCTTCTCACCAGGCAGAGAGCTGGGTGAACGCCTGATTGGGGCAGAGCAATATATGTTCCTCTTGATTCTCTTCTCCTCCCCAAACCTTAAAATTTTCTCCTGAACACTTCCAACAACACAGTCGAACTCCACTCACAAGCGCCCACCACACCAATTTGTGAAACCGAATTCTCCCAAATCAAGCTCAACCCCTTTTTAAAATTACAATAGCTCGGTAGATTTGGTACCAACTATTCGAAGTTAAGATTATTTCAAAGGAAGGTAATAACCTCAAACTTTACTATAAATTTTAATGGATTTTATAGGTTTAGATTATTATTTATTGTATTATTTTGTTTATTAAATTTGTATATTTATGTTTAAAGATTAATCATATGATTATGAAATAGACAAATTAGGTTTTACAAATTGAAAATTTTGAATTGGGTATAATTCCAGGGTTTATGAAATATGTAAATTGGGTATAAAAAATTGATGAGAATTTGTTGAATTGAAGTTAAAATTGATTAAGTAGTTGGTTACTTTGAGTTGGGTTGTGGATAATTTTATGATTAGTTGATTTGATATGATTGTTTATGAAATTTGGGGACTTAACTATGTTTTGTTGCCACCCATTATGCTAGTTTTTTTTTTGCAAACTTAAAGCATCGTCTGTGAACATATCATAAAGGTTTATTGTTTATGAGTTTGAGAGACAGATACCAAAAAAAATCTAAATCAAACTCCCTCTTTTTCTTCTTATTTAGCCGTAAACTTTAACTCCATCTTTTCTCTCTTTATCGAATGTTCTTCTTTGTTGATTCTCAAAAAACTTCACGTAGATTCTAAAAATGAACAGGTTTAGAGTTACAAGATCGGGACGAATTGGTTTGAATCTAACATCAACTGAATCTGGAAGTGGTGTAGTTGTTGATCCACAAATTCAATATTTGGTGAATGAAGAAGTTCAATCACCAGTGATTGATAACGAAATGTCTGCTATAAGGAATCGAGCAAATTTATTGGTTAGGGTCTTGAGCCGTTCGATTGACACTAGGGAGTTGATGAGTGCTGAAAAACAAAGAGCAGTTCTACAAGTGCTTAAAGAGATATCAAAACCTGACGAACGAAGGTGTATGACGGGAGGACTGAGTGTTTAACACCATTTGGCGGGGATGTTCAAGATAATGTTGGTCGCCTCACATGAATGAATTATGGACTTTGTTCTACCTTAATGTTTTTATCTTTTAGATAAGACTTTGTCGTAGCATTGTTGGTTATGGTGTTGAACCTTATTAGTACTTTTATTATGAATATGAATTTCTTAATTTAGCTTGAATGAGTTGCTTGTAGTTTGTTTTTCTTTTTTATATAGGAGAAGAGTAGATAGGCGAAAAAATGAGTGCTTGGTAGTTCTTTTTCATCTAAATTACTTAATTACTCAAAATTTTAAGTTTTCAGTAATTCAAGGAAAGGTACATTGGAAGTTCATTAATATTTAAAATAACACAATTAATTCAAAACTAAACAGAAAATAACACTATTAGTTCATAAAAGTTGAAACTGAAAATGTCAATCTTAATAATAATGGAAATTTTAAGGTTTCATCTATTACGAGAATCCTTTAAGGTTGGCTTCTCCTTCTCTGCAAAATTTCTGCCTTCCTAAGTTCGATGTACTCTTTTGTTACGGCATCCAACCCAGAGAATCCATCATCATTATGCGAAACTCGTCGTCCGTTTCTTTCTTTCCGTCAAGTTTTTCTTTCCTAGCTTGTTTTGCTTTAAACTTTGCCTAAAACTCACTTAGTTTTGCTGCAAACTCGGATTCTCTCGGGGCTATCTTCATTTTTGTTTGTTCTGTATAATTGGTGTTAAAGTTTTTTGCTCTTTAATAATTATTCCCATCATTTCCTGATGGCCACTACATTTTGCTCTCCCTGTTTTCTTCTGCCGTTTCGCCTATTTTTTTCCCATATAATGTTTATATGTGTTAGGTATATCTCCTATTTCTTCATCGCTATTGGAATGGTCTTGGCTTGTTTCCTGTTTTTCTAGGTCTTCCTCGCCACTTTCAGAATCTTCCTCATCTTGTGATGAATCGAAAACAGCTGTCGATCGTCGTGAATATTTTATATTTTCTAACATAATTGCGTAGCACTCTTCATGCTTAAATATTTTTCCACCATTAGATTCCTTGAAAAGCTTCCTTACTTCTTCAATCTGTTATTTTTTTAAAAAAAATTTAGTAGATGATATACAATTCAAAACACTAATGTACACGTCAAAATTAAACGAGTACTTACCTTTGTTTCGGGGCCCCATCCAATATGGTGTTCACGTTCCACTTCTGCCTCTTTTGTAGAGTAAAGTGCCACATCTTTACTTATTCCCTGAAATCGTTTCTGAGTGGAGGTCCAAGTGCGCCCCGGGATTGTAGGTATGACTTCTTTCATCCCATTTAATATGCGAGACCATAATCTTTCTTCTGATTGATCGGAACCAACACTACAATCTTGAGATATTGATAAATGAATTCTATACATTGTTACATCTTTAAATGTAGTAAAATTTGGACCACGTGGTTTTGGTGCCATAATTCTAACCGATTTGGAATACAAATATATGAAAGAGAACGAAATTTTTCTCGTATACAAATAAAATAACAATGGGTTAGTAGTATGAAAATGGAGTACTAATATATGAAATAATCAATCAACCAATTAATTTATAGGTATGCCAAAATATAGCCGTTACAACGGTAAGAAATCAACGGTAACAAATCTCAGCGGCTATCTCAACGGTTAGAATAGTAGGCGTTCGCTTAGAATAACGCCCCATACACAGGCGCTCGATTAGCTGAACGCCCCACACTCAGGAGCTCTCTTAGGAAAACGCCTACAAAAGGCGTTGTCTTAAGAAGACGCCCAACACAGACGTTAATCTAGGAGAACGCCTGATTATCAGGCGTGCTTCTGGCGTTACGCTTGATTGGACGTCCTCTTGGGTGAACGCCTGATGGGGAAGACTTCTGGTACACGCCCGTCTGATGAAACACATGTCTAGTTAAACGCCTGGCACCAGACAGAGAGCCAGCGTCACGTTTGGAGCGAGACGCAGGCCTAGGTTAACGCTCCACTATATTTGGGTTTGGTCCAGTTCTGGGATCATTTTTGATCCCAAACAGTAAAAAATCCAGACCAAACCTCAAATTTACTCACCCCACTGTGGTTGGATTTGGACGGACCAAAGACCAAATTTGGGTTTGGTCCATCTTTTACTCCCACCACTGTAGGTGCTTAGAGAATAAAATGTAATACCAAATTGTTAGTTAACATGTGTTACAAGTTAGTTAGGATTAGTTAGTTTCTTTATTATCTGTACTTAATCATTCAGTTAGATTTTCTATTAGGATTTTGGTGATCTTGCCGTTGTAATGATTCACATATCTGTTGTAAGAACCTATTGTAAATACAATTAAAAGCCCCTCTAATCTTCTGTCGAAGATTCTGAGCAAATGTTTTACAACCTAAATCAATTTTTTTACACAAATGAATTAAGGTTTTATAGGTTTTTTCTCTTTTTTTTTTTGGATCAGTCTTAAAATCGAGTTTTTGAAAAAAATCAAAACCACACTCATAAACCCATAATGCAGTACGAAGTACTCTGAAAGTTTTTTTTGTGATTTTAAAACATTCCAGGTTTGTTTACTTAGAGAAAGATCATAAACGAAATTTTAGGGATTCTTTTACGAATTTGGTTGAGATTTTGAAAAGTAAATTCGAGGATTTTTGGTGTTCACTTATTGAGAGAAGAAAAAGTAAAAGAAGTTAGAAAAGTGAAAGTGATAGATTGTTCTGGGCTAGTTGTTTTTTATTTTCAGTAAATGTGAGAAAATTTCGCGTGGGAATAAAGTAACTATGTTAAATTTAGACAAGTATACAAATAAAAATGCTTGGCATACCTATATATGGTGAGTTTTTGACAAGGGGTAAATTTATAAAAAATTGCCCTTTGCTAAGCAACAAGAATATATACATGTGCGTATTTACGCGCATATGCTTAATATAGAATACAGTGTCTCTATTTATATTTCGCAAGTGAATTAAGATTGCAGGTTCTTTATAAACATTTTATATTGGCCTTGTAGCCTCCTCAACATTCATAATATTCATGACATATCAAACTCTCAAGTCGCATAAATTCCACGACTGAATTCCTTGAACTTACCTCGAAAGTGCATCGATGTTCTACCAACATCCATTAAACTCGGGAATAAATAATGCTTAAACCCTGATATACATTATATCTTAACGCTTCATTCACAATGAATGCTCCTCAAATTGCTCTTTTGAGCTCAAAACAATTACTTTAGCACTTTGCTTAAACATAAGCCACAAATAATGCGCCACTCCTCTCAGATGCGCCACAACCAATAAGCAATGCCATTAAAGACACATTGAACCTATGAACTAGGCTAACCCTAGCCTTTCATCATATTGGAACCAGGATATCACTGGTTATTCGGTTTAGCACCTCGTTGGTACAAGTTAGCTGATAGACACATTTTTTAGTCTAAATTGTGCTCGATTATCTATTTTAATAGTGTTCGATTTTGTACTTATTATGGGTTTTTATGTCTTTGTAGGTATTTTTGAGAAATAAATATTTGTGGAAAAATCGGCTCAAAAAGATAAAGGCACCCACCAGTTGGATTGGGGGCATCCTTCATTCAAATTCAAAACTCAAAAAGGGCGGGAGAAAATCTTTACATGAGAAAGTTTGCATGAATTGGTGTAGAACGAGTTTTAAACGAGTTTGGAGGTAATTCTGAGTTACCAAAGTAAAGAAGAGATCAACACAGGATCAACACACGTCATAAGACGTGTTTCACCCGGAAAAAATGGATGCAGAAGTGATTCACGCCGAAAAAAGAAGAGTTGGAGTCTGTTTCGGATTAACAAGAATTGGAGTTGGATTTGCATCGTTCTTGGTGTTCTAATCAACTTAGGAAGGCTATTCAGAGTTAGCCAAGCCAATAACTAGCAAATAAACCAAAGAAAAATCAAGCCATAAGCGAAGAAAAAAATCTCCGGAAGAGAGAGAAATTTCTGCTGGTGAAGGAAAAAGACGAAGAACAAACTACGCCCAAGCACTGTCATTTTCTCTATCGCTAAACCCGTTGCTTATTTTTCATAATTCTGAAGCGGCCAGAGTCCGTACTTTATTTCTCTTCTCTTCAGCCACACAGAGAACACACTCTGTAACGCTTATAAGCGTATCAGTTCTCCTGTGTTACTTTTATTTCTTCATTGTAAACACTTTTTGAGCTATGAAACTATTTTGAGAGTGTTTCCAACATGATGAGCTAATCACCATCATTGGGGCGACGGAGGAAGCTATTTTTCCAATAATAAAATGGTAATTCTTATTTTATTTATTTTTTGCAATTCTTTTACTATTATTTGCTTTGTACTAAAATTGGAAAAAATGGTTTTTATAAATTAGTTGTGTTTTCTTTTAATGAGTCATGCTGAGCTTAGAGCTTTTGATGTCTCATGCTTTCGATTTACAACTATTATTTTGAAAACCTAACTTTGACAATATTTTGGATAAACTGAATATACAAGTTGAAAGATTTTTATCACTTGAAAAATTGGTTAATGGTGGAATCTTTAGCATCAGTCCTTCCCATAATTTGAAATCAATTTTACTTTAATCTGTTTTATTTTTAGTTATTAAAATTAGGTTTAAAAATCGAATCTTTACAAGTCTGAGTGTCGAACCTTTTACCACTATTTTAAAATTATATCATTAGCCACAATAACGCTAAAAGCGCTAACTTTCCTGGCGTTAAACCCTAGCGCCTGAGAAGTGCTAACTAATCAAAAATGGTCTTAGATAGCACATTTTAGCCTAATATGGCCTTCTCCAACGTACCACTACCTTGGTACCTCAACCCTAGCACTAAAAGTGCTAACCCTAATTCTAGTGCCAAATGCGCCACAAGGCCTATGCGCCTTCATGGCCTTTGCGCCCCTAATCTTATTGACGCCCTTGGCCTTCTCCTTGGTTCCCTTGACTCCTAGTGTGTCCCTATCCCTAGCTCATGTACGACATAGCCCATCCGCGCCCCCTAGCTAGCCTCAGGGTTCTTGGCTCCTCAGCGCCCTTGGATCTTATGCATCCCCAGTCGATGCCCAATGCGCCTTTAAGGCTAGCGCGTCCCAAGTCATGCCTAGCGCATCTCATTCCCTACTAGCCTCCACGTCCCAGCTCCTCAGCATCTCTAACCTAGCATGCCCACTGTCAAATGCGCCTCTTGGCCTAACACACTCATACTTAGCGACTTAGCCACAAACACATTAATGCTAAAACCTTAGTGCTGACTATACTATTGAAGTGCTAACTTCAAACCTTCTTGATGCTAGCTTCCTAGCCTTAGTACAATTGATATTTACTAAAAGTTATGCATATTGGTCTTATTCATAAAACATTTGCACATTAGCCTTTTATATAAAAGAGCTAGCACATTCATATTTGCGCTAAGTGGATAGTGTTAGCTTTTCTAGGTACTTTACTCAGAAATATTCCTTTCTTCTCAATATGGGTCCAACATTGAGTCTATACAAATTCCAGTAGGTCTTCTTTCTCAAGGAACCTTCTACAATATTTGGCCTCAGATGCTTCTCAGACTTACGATAAGTCACTTCTGAGCTAATACTTAACAATTAAATGTTCCATGTTGCTTTCAAAAAAGTGCATGACCACTAAAATTCCCATACTCGACATTAATCAGTTTGATTATCAATCCAGTGCATGCGAACAAGAAGAAGATGTAGAAGCCTGCTTGAATGAGAGGCAAATCCTAACAAGATCTTCCTCTTGGTTATACCAATCCAAGCTAAACGGAGGGAAAGGCTCAAAGAGACTCGAGTGTATGCGAGAGGGTCACCCATCTGAGTCAAAAAGGAAAGAGATTCAAGGAAACGGGCAACTCTTATAATTGTTTATATAGTCATTTGCTTTCTTGCCTTCCTTCTGTGTATGTGTTTTCTTGTTTTGGTAATGAGTCGCTCGTTCTTGGACTTATTGCCCCTCAGCCTACCTTGTTTGCCTTATCTTCGCCTTGCTCTTTGAATATGGAAATCTCGCATCTCAGGAGGTTCAACAGATAAACTAGGACTCCTTCTTATACCTATACTACGAGCTGTGAATCCCCTTTCCCAACCTTGCTAAGCCATTCACAACTTGCCCCACTGACTTAGCAAGTAAATTTGACTTGATTTGACTTAATCAAAACAATAGTGGCTTATGACTCCATTATTCTCACGAGACATCATATATAACATGGGGAGATTCTCATTGGGGTACTGGTCTGGCGGTCTACGACATCTAGGGTGGTGGTACCACCTCCACGAACAAGAAGGTAACAAGAAGTGGGCGGTTACAAAGAAGTTGAGAGGATGAAGAGTAGTGGTCCGAAAGGTCTTTCCTACTTTCCGGGCACCACCGCACTACAATCTCCATAATCATCACTTCTCCGTATCTCGCTAACTTCCACGACTTATGAGAAAATCAATGTGTCTCTTTTGAACTGTAAATAGATGGTTCGTATCTATTAAGAAACAAAACAGACAAGACACTGAGTTTAGAGAAACAAAACTTAAAGAATTAGCGATTCCTTTCAGAGAATCCATTTTCTTTTCCATATACTATCACACTGATATTTTCTCGACCTTCTTTGCTTCCTTCCCCTAAGACCTACCCAAATCCTTTCCATCTTTCTAATCGAAGCATGACGTGAACGACTATTTCTTGGTTTAGTCTCGTCCTATTCGAGCTTGATCTCTCGAACGTACTTGAAAGTACGATTCTACCGAACATTTTTTTTTGCCCTAAAACAATTGGCAACAATGGGAAATCGACCTCTCAGTTACAAAAGCCAATTTTTAGTTACTCAAAATGGTGGACCTTAGGTTCGGAGCAGTTACAACTCCTATAGTCGGTTCAGGTAGTACTGGTGGTGGTGATTCTGAAAACATCTTTATTACCACTGAACCTCCCGGTACCAACTCTACTACTACACCTCCTCTCGGTGACAAACCATTAAGGACACCAAGAATACTCAAATTCCGATCAACATAGCCAATCTGATAAAGAGACAAGAAGTCCTTGCCATAATTCAGGTGGACATGGCCACTACTCAGAAGGAGGTACTCGCTTGTATGAAGACTCTGGCGGAGCAACTCTTCCTGGAACAACATCATCGCCTGACGAAGCAGACTAGAACCAACTTTGTAGCGGCTACTGATGCTGAAGCGTCTAGGATTCGAAAAGACAAAGAAGTTCATATTATTCCTGATCGACCCCTACAAAGGTACCAACAATCTATTTTTGTCACATATAAAGATCTGGAGAGACTCCTACGAAACCACGGCAATGAGGACTCGTCCTCGTCCCATCAACACCAACATCCCTACCCGCATGAAATTTAAAGGATCTTTCTGCCGGAAGGTTACTCTTCTCCAAATTTCTCATTATACAATGAAACTGGAAATGCTCGTGAGCCGTTTCTCGATTTATTGAATCCCTTGGGGGACATGAATACAATCATGTATTACGTCTCAATTTTTTTTCAAAGTCCCTTAATGGAAGAGCCTACACGTGGTATAAAAACCTTGCTCCCAATAACATCTCTGATTGGGAAGACATGGTTAACGCCTTCTACAAGAAGTACTTCTTCGTCTCCGAGCAAATCACCATGTCAGATCTGGAGAGAATGTTCCAGAGGAATAATGAGCACCCCAATGAATATGCAGAAAGAATCAAAATTCAAGCAATGGATTGTCATGATCCAAATGTGACAGAACATCAGTTAGTGGAGTTCTGCATTAATGATATGATCCCTGTTTATCGTGCTCTTCTAGAAAATTTATGTTTTCAGACATTCTCTGAGTTGCACGAAGCCTCAAAGCAATCCGGTATAACTGCTCCCGCCCTCCTAGAGAGAACTAGACCAGTAAAGGAAAAAATTCATGGGGGATACCTATGGGAATCAACGGCTAGTCAAAAAACAATATAATATCCGACCATCAATTGGTGCTTTCAGTAAGGAGGGACCCTAGAGGAAAGCTTCGTCTCAACCAGAATTACAGACAAAACATTCTCCCTCCCATCCGACATCAACACCAATACCAGCTCGAAGATCGACTTCGTCTCAGAACTCAGCCAAAGCTTCACAACAGCGGTCACAGCTGCAATATTGACAAAATATTAAACCAAACATAATGTTCCCGGACTTCCCAGTTCCAATGGAAGAGATACTCGAACTACTCGAAGCGTGGATAGAAAACGGTACTCTCCAGTTACCTCATGTACGACGACTTCCCACAACTCAGCAGATAACAAATCCTAATTATTGTCATTATCACCGATATGTTAATCACCCAACCAGTGATTGTAACAATCTAAAGTGTATTTTAAAGGAAAAGGTGGAATGAAGACAGTTACAATTAGAAGTCGAGGGAGTTCACAAAAATCCTCTCCCTCTCAGAAACTTCACCCTCTCCGAGGAATCAGCCAATCAGACGGTCCAACCGCTAATGGAACGCATGTGCGAGCTTCTTTATCTCTTGAAAGGAAAATGTGAAGACGTCTTTTCTACCCTGAACTATGTCGTAGTTGGCAAACACTTATTCTTTGCGGAAATGACCCACTCCCAAGTCAAGCCTCCCTTGAAGAACTTGGTCAACACGAATGACGAGGAATATGAATGGGGAATCCCCACAAAGCTCGAGAAGCTGACTCGGGATCTAAAACTCGATCAAGTAAGTCCCACCTCTCAAGCCCCTTTGCATCAATGATCCATGTCCATTCAGAATTTAGGAACTCTGCTTAAAGAACAACTATGTCACAACTAAAAAATGTGAATGAGAGGTCGATCCATTTCAATATTTTGTCAAATGTTTAAAAAATTCTTTTGCTAAGAACGGGAAAGTTCTTGATTCACTTTCTAGCCAAATTGCTTCTGGCGATGAGAAGAATTGCCACCAAAAATTCTTGGACACCCAAAGAGAAGACCTCCCAGACAAGATGATAAAGTCTGGGACTTTTCGAGTTCAAGTCATTACGAAGGAACAACTTCTCACATCAGTTCCTCTGACTATCGAGGAAGAACCTTACATAATTACTAAGACTCTACTAGGTGACCACTACAAGCTTACAAACCGTAACAAGCCAGAAGGACTAGTGATTCATGTCAAGTGGCTCAAAGCTTGCAAGGCCTGAGTGCTTCACCAGCTTATTTCAAATGCTTCCCTATTTTCATGCAATATTTATATTTCCTCTAAAATGAATGCAATATTTCTGCACTCATAGTTAGGTTTTCAAGTTTATCAATCAATTCAAGTATCTTTATTCATTGTAAAAAAAAGGGTAATAAAGGAGTTTATCCCTCTTCACAAATAAAAAAAAACCTACCTATTCAAAATCCCAAAGTAAAGCCATAAAGATGCTTCATAAAATCATAAAACTAGAAAAAATCCTTGCAAGCTGGCTCAGTCCCTACTGAATACTCCTTCTCCATCCTTCCAAGAGTCACCAACGCAAGATCCAATTCCTGGGAAAGCCTTTCAACTTCTTTTCTAGCATTGGTCACTTTCTCCAGATTATCAAGTTCTCCTACTTCAGCAAAGTGTTTTCGTATGGCTCCCAGACGGTCACGAACCCACATGACATTCAGACCAGAACTCTCGGTGCTACTCATAGACTCCTCCCACTCCTCTAAGACTGCATCGGGAACTTCATGCCAAGGAAGCGAGAATATTTCATGTACAATGGGCAACAAGCTGGACACGTCTCGTTCTAAAGTTCTGTAGTTTCTGGAAGTATCAACAAAAAAGTGACCAACTTCTTCCATATCCTTGTATACATCTCGACATAAGTGGATACAATAGTAAAGCCTCCGACACACAAATACCAGGGAAGAGTTCTACTCGGGCCAAAGTCAATATCAATGCCTGCACCAGGATACTCGGCGGAGGCACTACACTCAACAAACATACAAGCAAAGGTATTATCATGATTTTCAGAAAGGGGGAGGACATTATCTACATCATGATCAACAATAATTCTTGTTCCTTCACTAGCGAACTCATATCTCTAATTTTGTTCATTCCACCCCTAAAAATAGAGAGAATATGGGCAAATTGAGTCAGAACGTCTCAGACACAAAATTCTTGAACATAAACCATAAAAATTATCAACATGAACCATAAAAATTATCATACATACTCAAAAACATCATATAAAATCATTACAAAGTGTTATTCAATAAATTATATGAGTTGGAATAATCACAAGACGTTTTACAAAAAATACCTTGGAAGTAATTTTCACTGCCTCACAGAAACTTTGAAGCTGATAACAATTGGTGATGAATCTGGGCATGGTTATTATATAAAAATTTTCATATTGAAGTCTACTACAACTTTTTAAAATGGTGTATCAATCGGACAAGTGAGCTAAGAGTTACGGCAAAAACGGCTAGCGGAGTCAAATCTGAAAACTGTCAGGATTTTCCTTGATACTTCCTGAGTTCTACTGTTTGGTCGTTTTGACGTCACAAATAAGCTCAAAACCTGTATTTCTTAGTACTATATTGTAGGAAATTTTTTTTCTAATAAGAACAACTGGGTCAATCATTCAAAACGGAGGTTGTATGAAGATTTTATGGCATTTTTCCCCAAGCACTATATTTCTGAAATTTTCTGATGACGAAGATTTGTGAATACTTTGCAAATTTCAAGCATAATTGTACTTATATGAGAAATTCAAGAGGACTACATGGATTTTTACTGTTTCAAAGAGGATAGAACTTACTTGAAGAGGACCCAAGTTAGCGGAAGAGTCCAACACCATTTCACTTTCAGTGCTTACTTAATCATTATCGATAGTATAGGATTCAGGTTCTTCGAGGATTTCTTTTGTACGAGATGTTTCTTCAAGATCTTCCTTCTCAGACTCATGTCCATCTTCCATGTTTATGGTGTCTCCTGAAGCCTCAGGAGCGTCACCAGAGTAAATGCAAATACTTGTGCTCACATGCTACACCAAGACGGAAAAAAAATATACTATGAAATATATATATACACACAAGAAATTGAGAATGACAGGTGGAACACTAACATTCTTGCGAGGGCCGATCTTATTTCCAGGAAGAATCATTCTTGGCCTTTGCCTTACAAACTGGGGACTATCGATAGCAATAGAATCAATGTTCATCCGAGGACGAACAACACGAGTCTAGCGGAAGGAATGAAAGATAAGAATCATAAAAGTTACTTTTCCAGAAATAAGAAGTCAAAGAAACTACCTTTACCTCCTGAAACACGTCAATAATCAGCTTCTGCTTGGCCTTAGATGATCTCGGCAAATTGGGACACCGAGCCTTGTCTTCCTTAGAGGGAGCGCCAGTCATTATTGGAGACCCCGAGAGAAATTCTTTGAAGCATCTCCTTTAATCGTTCCAGAAGCGTGCATACACGGCTTGTCACGGATCGGAAAATTCCACCTCCGGCGCTGGGCGGGCCAGAACTCCCCGATACTCGCCCTAAGAGATAGTAACCGGACCTTAAAGATTAACTTCTCGCTGCATATACAGGTATATTTGTCTTTCCAAGCATGCTTTGCAAGCATGGTATTCGGAACGTAGTTTCCATATCGTTCCAACTCACCCTTAAACAAAGGGTACATGACCATTAAAACCAATAGTGAATGCCTTTGGAAATCATAACATAATGACAATCATTGTCCAGGCCTAACTCATACCTTGGACTAGCACCTAGGCTCTTTCAAGCCTAATTTTTCGCTTCATCAATTTTGTTTCGACCATGCGCTGGAGCTTGCACTGGTCTTGCTCTTGCCAATGGTGCAGCAACCAGGCATATTTCGTTCATACCGTATGGCTTGATAGGAAGTATGATCATCAATCAAATGGAATGAAACTGCCTCATCAAGTGCGGTAACAATCATCTCTTGCATATAATTACCGAGCCAGATGATATGAGTTACCAAAGCGTCATAAACATCTCCCAAATTAGATGATGTGAGCGACGAGATGCTGCACCTCAATGCATTGTATTTCGGCTTCCTACGTACACAAGCCGTACCTTAAAGGGATCAAGCATGACCGTAGTTCATCAAAGTGTCAATTCGAAAGGAACAAGCAACTTAAACTTATTAACGCAAAGCCAACATCAATTCCATTTCATCGCAAGGCCAAAGGCCAAGCAAAGCCTAGTCCGTATAGGACGAAGGACTTTCGCAATGTATGCACTAGCTTGTGCATAACTATCGCTATTTACTACACAAATATGCGTTCTCGAGTACGCAACATGATTGAATGATGCTTTAGGCAAATCCGCTAACTGGTTGGCGCCTCTAGGCAAATCCGCTAACTGGTTGGTGCCTCTAGGATAATCCGCTAACTGGTTGGCATAACTAAGGCTATTTCGCTTCCTAGTTACCATAGCTAAGCATCATCGATTTCCAGCCAACACCTCCTCCATATATATGTTTTATTTGCATTTATACAAGTGGATATAAGGAGGATACATGACTTTCATCTACTACACTTTCTAGTAATGCATTCTCGGGCATGCATCATGGCATAATAGTGCATTAGCACTATGATGCTCTCGCGGATACGTGGCATTGGTTCAGTGATGCATTCTCAATCATGCATCACGGTATAATAGTGCATTAACACTATGATGCTCTCACGGATACGCAATATTGGTTCAGTGATGCATTCTCAATTATGCATCACGGCGTAATAGTGAATTAGCACTATGATGCTCTCACGAATACGTAACAATTGTTCAGTGATGAATTTTAAATCATGCATCACGGCATAATAATACATTATCACTATTATGCATTCTCGGATATGCTGCGTTGGTTTAGTGATGCATTCTCAATCATGCATCACGGCATAATAGTGCATTAGCACTATGATGCTCTCGGATACGCAACCTTGGTTCAGTGATGCATTCTCAATCATGCATCACGGCATAATAGTGCACTAGCACTATAATGCATTCTCGGTATGCCATATTGGCTCAGTGATGCATTTTCAATAATGCATCACGGCATAGAAGTGCATTGGCACTATAATGCATTCTCGGTACACAACATTAGTCAGTGATGCATTCTCTATCATGCATCACGACATAATAATGCATTGGCACTATAATGCATTCTCGGTACACAACATTAGTTCAATGATGCATTCTCTATCATGCATCACAACATAATAGTGCATTGACCCTATAATGCATTCTCGGTACGCAACATTAGTTCAGTGATGCGTTCACGATTATGCATCACGGCATAGTAGTGCATTGGAACTATAATGCATTCTCGGAACACAATATTATTTCAGTGATGCATTCCCGATCATGCATGACGGTATAATAGTGCATTGGCACTATAATGCATTCTCGGTACACAACATTAGTTCAATGATAGATTCTCGATCATGTATCACGGCATAATAGTCCCTTAGAACTATAATGCATTCTCGGTACACAACATTAGTTCAGTGATGCATTCTCGATCATGCATCACGCCATAATAGTGCATTGGCACTATAACGCATTCTCGGTACACAACATTAGTTCAGTGATGCACTCTCGATCATGCATCACGGGATAATAGTGCATTGGCACTATAATGCATTCTCGGTACACAACATGGGTTAAGTTATGCATTCTCAATTATGCATCACGGTATAATAGTGCATTGGCACTATAATGCATTCTCGGTACACAACATTAGTTCATTGATGCATTCTCTATCTTGCATCACGACATATTAGTGCATTGGCACTATAATGCATTCTCGGTACGCAATATTATTTCAGTGATGCATTCTCGATTATGCATCACGGCATAGTAGTGCATGGCACTATAATGCATTCTCGGTACATAACATTAGTTCAGTGATGCATTCTCGATTATGCATCACGGTATAATAGTGCATTGGAACTATAATGCATTCTCGGTACACAGTATTAGTTCAGTGATGCATTCTCGATCATGCATCACGGTATAATAGTGCCTTAGCACTATGCATTCTTGGTATGCAACATTAGTGAAGTGATGCATTCTCGATCATGCATCATAGCATAATAGTGCATTGGAACTATAATGCATTCTCGGTACACAACATTAGTTCAGTGATGCATTCTCGATCATGCATCACGGAATAATAGTGCATTGGCACTATAATGCATTCTCGGTACACAACATTGGTTAAGTTATGTATTCTCAATCATGTATCACGGAATAATAGTGCATTAGCACTATAATGTATTCTTGGTACACAACATTAGTTCAGTGATGCATTCTTGATTATACATCACAGCATAATATTGCATTGGCACTATAATGCATTCTCGGTACACAAAACTGGTTCAGTGATGCGTTCTCGATCATGCATCACGGCATAATAGTGCATTGGCACTAACTTGCATTCTCGGTACACAACATTGGCTCAGTGATGCATTCTCAATCATGCATCACGGCATAATAGTGCATTAGCACTATGATGCATTCTCAGTACGCAACATTGGCTCAATGATGCATTTTCAATCATGCATTACGGCATAATAGTGCCTTAGCACTATGATGCTCTCGCGGGTATGCGACATTTGTTCAGTGATGCATTCTCAATCATGCATCACGGCATAATTGTGCATCAAAACTATAATGCGCTCGCGGATACGCGTCAAGGCCATTTTTGCCTTTCACGTGTAATAGGGCCTTAACACTATAATTCGGGGTCAAGGCATCCACACCCTGGTGCAATCCTAAGTGAGCTTTATAAGCTTAGGGTGAAGCTTCATCCTATGCCATGACGCATCCCTAAGTAAGCGTCATGCGTAAATTGCGGGTGTTACACGGCTGATATCCGAGGTTTCCTAACCTGAATTATGAAAGGAATGCTTATTCCCTCAGTAAGACAAACATCCAAATTGTTTTTCAACTCTACAATAGACGGAGCTTCACTGTGACTACGAGGTAATTCTTGGTCGAAACTCATCTGACGAGCCGCACGATCGATGTTGTATGCTTGCACCTGTAGATGGTGAGTTTTTGACAAGGGTTAAAATTATAAAATTTCCTTTCTACTTAGTTGCAGGAACATAGAAATATCAGCACATACTTGTGCGCATACCTCTGACTTCACCTTAAAATACAAGATATTATATTCCTCCTTATATTCCGCAGGTGAATTAAGGATAAAGTCTCTACAAAAGGCTACAAGCATTCCATGCTAACAATGTATTCTATAATCTCTACATAATATGTCTCAAGCTCCTAGATGGGTTTCCCACTAGTGTAGAGCAAACTTGATTCTTCTCTGAAGCACTACAAACATTCTGAACTGGCTTTGTACTGTAATACCCCAATTCGGCAGGTAGGGTTCGCCAACTCTGAACCACCATTACCTATATTCCATTCGGCCAACCCTACCTGAGGGGATTCTCATTCGTGTATTGGTATGGTGGTATACGGCATCGTGGGTGGTGATACCACCCCCACGAACAAGGAGGTAACATGGAGTGGGCGGTTACAGAGCAGTTGAGAGGATGAGGAACAGTGGTCAGAAAGGTCTCCCCACTTTCCAGGCACCACCTACCACAATCTCCACAATCATCACTTCTCCATCTCTCGCTAACTTCCACGACTTACGAGAAATCAATGTGCCCTTTTCAAAATATAAATAGATAATTCTCATCTGTTCGAAGACAGAACGAGACAACCACACAATCTGTTTGAAGAAACCAAAACCTATAAAATTAGCGATTCCTTTACGTAGGATCCATTATTCTTCACACATTACGATATTTCTCAACCTTCTTTGCTTCCCTCCCCTAAGACCTACCCAAATCATTTCCATCTTTGTAATCGAAGCAGGACGTGAACGACCATTTCTTGGTTTAGGCTCGTCCTCTTTGGTTTAGGGATTCAGAAGATTCAGCCTTATAAAGACCTTGTCTTCCATGGACTTTCATCTTCTCAGACATACCATCATGTCAGATCGCACCGCATCTCCCAAGAAAACCTCATCAACCTTTCTACGACGAGAGTACTGGAGTCCACCGCTAGCCTCACTTGCAGTTCTGATCTACTATCAGCTTCTTTTGCCGATTTCCAACATTTTCAACTTTGGTGCTACTAGCTACAACTCAAAGCATCGTCTTCGGATGTCTTTCCTCTCATCTACTGCGGCTTTGTTGATGATATCACTAGCACTTAATTGTTGCATACTCAAAATCTAAGCAAACACCGGAGCTAACTACTTTATTACAAGGAAGTTTAAATCTAAGGCTTAAATCTGCATCAAAGATATTGTCTGGAGGAGACAAAGCTAACAATAATTCTTGTTGGACACATACATGAAGAATCGATCCAGCTGAATTGATCCTCTATTTGAGATGAGACGGACCTGTTCCAGAAATAAAGAAAGAAAGAGAGAAAGCACCGACCATATCCCCACCTTTGCTCACGAAAAGATTGAATTCCTGGCAAGAACGAGGGAGCCTACTATTCCAGTCAAGGTTCGTGCTAAGGGGAACATGTCTCAATCTTGGGTAAGAGCCAACAAAGTTTCTTCCCTGACCGATGGGGCTCCTCATATGCGTACTCTGACCCTGCTGGTAGTTGTTCAACCAACATGACAGGATCAGAAGTACAACCCATCTACACTTTCCTTGGCCCACGAATTAGAAATTCCGGGCAAGAACGTGGGTATCTACTAATCACAGCCAAGACTCACGCTAAGGGGCACTTATCCCAGTTTCTGGAAGGCAGAAGTTAATTATACCTTCTTCTACTCTTGAAAATTAAAATTATGTGTATATAATCATTATAAGTTTACTGTCACCATCTAGTGCTCACTGTGCAACATTAATATTCCTCACTAAGCAGAGGACTTAATATAGATGGTGAGGTTTTGACAAGAGTTAAAATTGTAAAATCGTCTTTCTACCTAGTTGCAGGAACATAGAAATATTCGCACATACTTGTACACATACCTCTGACTTCACCTCAAAACACAAAACACTACATTCCTCCATATATTTCGCAGACGAATTGAGGATACAATCTCTACAAAAGGCTACATGCATTCCATGCTAACAATATAGTCTATAATCTCTACATAATATATCTCAAGCTCCTAGATGGGTTGCCCACTAATATAGAGAAAACTTGAGTCTTCTCTGAATAAATACAAACATTATAAAGTTTCCTTGTAGCCTCCTCAATATTCACAGTATTTATGCCATATCGAACTAGTCTCAAGTCGCATAAAATTCCACGGCTGAATTCTTTGAACTTGTCTCGAGTGCGCATCGATGTTCTGGTAATATCTACCAAATTCGGGAATAACTAATGCTTAAACCCCAAAACAACACTTTAGCTTAACGCTTCGTTCAGTACAAACTCGTCTCAAATTGCTCTTCTGAGCTTAAATGCGCTATCATAGCACTTTTCTTAAATATAAGCCTATGCGCCACTCCTCTCGTCCAAGTACCAAGTTTGATGCATCCATGAGTCACAGTCATGGCTTCAGTGGCGCCCTTGACTTTCCAGTGGCGTACTAGCTCCTTAGTGTCTTGGCTCCTAACACGTCTCTAGCCTACAGCCCAGCGAGTCCCTGAGTAACGACCTCATTTGGCTGAGGCGTCCCAGAGCAATAGCGCTCCAGGACATGACGTGTTCCATAGGACTAACGCTCCCGGATCTGAGGCGTCCCTGAGCAATAGATCTCTAGGAACCGAGGCTTCCCTGAGCAATAACGCTCCAGGACATGATGCATCCCATAGGACTAGCGCTCCCGAACCTGAGGCGTCCCCGAGCAATATCTCTCCAGGACCTGAGGCGTTCATGAGTAATAGCGCTCCAGGACCTGATGCGTCCATGAGGACTAGTGCTCCCGAACTAGTGTGTCCCTATGGCTAGCGCTCCCCCAAGGCCAATGCGCCTCCAAAACTTCAGCGTCTCCAAGTCCCATGGCCTCTTCCGCGATGCCAATGTCCTCTTCCGCGTCCCTAGGTCTGTGACGCCATTGCTCTAAAACGTCATTGCCTTGCTATGTGATGCTCTTAGCTTCTTCATGACGCCGTTGCTTTCTTTTTGGCGCCCTTGGATCTAATACATCCCTAGTATCCTCTGTTCCCCCTAGTTGTGACGTCCCTAGCCTTGGCGCCCTCGTCCCTAGCTCTTACGCGTTCCTTAGCCTCAGCGTCGCTATCTTCTCCCATGCATCTCCAAGGCTAATAAGCCTTCAAGGCCAACACGTCTCCAAGGCTAGCACGTCTCTGCCAATTCCAATATACCTCTAGCCATGTCTAGTGAAGCTCTGAGTGACGGCCATGACTAATGCACCCTTGGCTTAGTGTAGCAATACTTAGCGACTTATCCACAAGTACATCAATGCTAAAACCTCAGTGATAACTATAAGATTGAAGTGCTAACTTCGAACCTCCTTGGTACCAGCCTTCTAGCCCTAGTACAATAAATATTTACTAGAGGTTATGCATATTGGTCTTACTCATGAGATGTTAGCACACTATCCTTTTACGTTAAAAGATTTATCACCTTTTTATTTGCACTAAGTAGCTAGTATTGGCTTTGCTAGCTACTTTCCTCAGAAATACGCCTTTCTTCTCAATATAGGTCCAACATTGAGTCTTATACGAATTCCAGTGGGTCTCCTTTCTCAAGGAGTCCTTTACAACATTTGGCCTCAAATGCCTCTCATACTTATAATAAGTCACTTCTGAGCTAATACTTAGTCATTACATATGCCACATTACTTTCAAGAAAGTAAATGACCATTGAACTTCCCAGACTCGACACTAATCAGTCTGTCTATCAATCCGATGAGTCGCACAACTTACCTCACTGACTTAGCAAGTTATTTGACTTGACTTGACTTAATCAAAACCATAGTGGCTTATAACTCCACTATTTCCACGAGATATCAAATACAACATGGGGGGATTCTCATTGGGGTATTGGTCTGGCGGTATATGGAATCGTGTGTGGTGACACCACCCATACGAACAAGAATGTAACAAGGAGTGGGTGGTTACAAAACAGTTTAAAGGATGAGAAGTAGTGGTCAGACAGGTCTCCCCACTTTCCGGGCCCCACCCCACTATAATCTCAACAATCATCACTTCTCCAAATCTCCTTAACTTCCACGACTTACGATAAATCAGTGTGTCATGTTCAAAATATAAATAGATGATTCTCATTTATTCAAAGACAGAACAAGACAACCACACAATCAGTCTGAAGAAACCAAAACCTACAGAATTAGCGATTCCTCTACGAAGAATCCATTCTTCTTCACACACTACTGATATTTCTCAACCTTCTTTGCTTCCCTCCCATAAGACCTACCCAAATCCTTTCCATCTTTGTAATCGAAGCAGGACGTGAACGACCATTTCTTGGTTTAGGCTCGTCTTGTTCGATCTTGATCTCTCGAACCTACTTGAAAGTACCACTTTGCATTACACTTGTTTTTACTCTAAAAAAGCACCGAATAACCTTCCGAACGAAGACATGACCTTGGGTGAAGATGTTCATGAATGCATTTATTCCAGAAGAAAAGACATTAGCTTGTCTCTTTGAACCTGACAAAGGACGATACGCCTCTGTGCCCCTAATCTCCTTGACGCCCTTGGCATTCTTCTTGGCGCCCTTGAATCCTAGCACGTACCTACGATATCTCATGTATTCCATAGCCCCTCCGTTCCCCCTAGCTAGCCTCAGCGTCCTTGGATCCTATGTGTCCTTAGTCAAAGCCAATGAGCCTCTAAGGCCAGCACGTCCCAAGTCATGCCTAACGCGTGTCATTCCCTGCTAGCCTCTGCGTCCCATCTCCTCAGCATCTCTAACTTAGCACGCCCGCGGTCAAATGCGCCTCTTGTCCTAACACACTCATATGCGACTTAGCCACAAACACATTAATGTTAAAACCTTAGTGCTAACTATACTATTGAAGTGCTAACTTCAAACCTTCTTGATGCTAGCTTCCTAGCCTTAGTACAATTGATATTTACTAAAAGTTATGCATATTGGTCTTATTCCTGAGATGTTAGCACATTATCCTTTTATATAAAAGAGCTAGCACATTCATATTTGCGCTAAGTGGCTAATGTTAGCTTTGCTAGCTACTTTACTCAGAAATATGCCTTTCTTCTTAACATGGGCCCAACATTGAGTCTTATACGAATTCCAGTAGGTCTCCTTTCTCAAGGAACCTTCTACAATATTTGGCCTCAGATGCCTCTCAGACTTATGATAAGTCACTTCTGAGCTAATATTTAGCAATTAAATGTGCTATATTACTTTCAAGCAAGTACATGACCACTAAAATTCCCAGACTCGATATTAATCAGTTTGATTATGAATCCAATGAGTCACACAACTTGCCTCACTGACTTAGCAAGTCACTTTGACCTGATTTGACTTAATTAAAACAATAGTGGCTTATGACTCCAGTATGCTCACGAGACATCAAATACAACATGGGAGGATTCTCATTGGGGTATTGGTCTGGTGGTTTACAGTATCCTGGGTGGTGGTACCACCTCCACGAACAAGAAGGTAACAAGAAGTGGGCGGTTACAGAGAAGTTGAGAGGATGGGGACTAATGGTCAGACATGTCTTCCTTACTTTCCGGGCACCACCCCACTACAATCTCCATAATCATCACTTCTCCATCTCTCCCTAACTTCCACGACTTACGAGAAAATCAGTGTGTCTCCTTTGAACTATAAATAGATGATTCTCATCTATTCGAAACAGGACATACAAGACATTGAGTCTGGAGAAACAAACTTAAAGAATAAGTTATTCCTTTCAGAGAATCCATCTTCTTCTCCATATACTATCACACTGATATTTTCTCGACCTTCTTTGCTTCCCTCCCCTAAGACCTACCCAAACCCTTTCCATCTTTGTAATCGAAGCAGGACGTAAACGACCATTTCTCGGTTTAGGCTCGTCCTGTTCGAGCTTGATCTCTCGAACCTACTTGAAAGTACGATTCTACCATATATTTGTTTTTACCCTAAAACGATACCAAAATCACCACACTCTCAAAATCGACTTTCACACACTAATTGATTTTTGTAGTGGGTCTCATAGTTTTCGAATAAAACAGCATAAGACCACCCTTCCTAAAATTGTAAATTATTGTCCAATTTACATCATTTTTTTCTTTTTCTTCCTGAATTTGATTCGTTTGGATCTGACTCAATATGTTTGTTTTTTAAGTCATGCATGACTCAATTGACTATGCGAGTCAGTAGCTTAGTCCCATAAATCAGGGATATTTTATTCCCTGGCTCAAACGAGTCTGAATCGGAGATTATGTCTGAATCAGATAAAACATCAGATCTGATAAAAACTAAAAAACAAACGATCTGACATCTGACTTATGCCGAATCAAGGACTGAATCAGATCCCACCAAATCAGCAAAACACAAACATTGCCGGTAGTCTACCTTATTCTTAGGCTGTTTAAAATCTCGGTATGGGTAGACCCGCTCATATGTATAAAATTGCTTATGTCATGGTTAACTAGTCGACTTCAATTTTTGCCTCTACTCTAGATTATTGTTCCCACCGTAATAAAAATCAAGTGTAATGCAAGTCATCTCCCAAAGGAAAAACGAGAAAAAACAAGCGTTTGTACCTCTCGAGAAACCACTAGCAAGAGGGTTGAAACAAAACTCTTCTTTCCCAAATTTTTGGTCCAATGATAAAGACCATTGTACCCCTATCACACTGTCTCATCACTCTTCTCGTACAAAGTAACTTCAGTTTTTGTCCCCACTACTAAAACAAACAGCATCATAATCTTCTTTCGCCGATGATACAATCTCTATCATCATCTCAGAAACAAGAGTATCAAAAACAAAAAAAAATATTTCAAAACAGAAAACAACAACAACAATCTTACATTTGAACCAAAGAAAAAAAAGTGTCTCCAAAAAAGAAGTTGGTTTCTTTTTCCATGGCAGAATTCTGTAGCAGCAGCAGTAGTAGCAATAATTCAAACCACAAATCAAACATAACCCATATAGCATCTGACCATCTTTTCTCAATCTTACTGTTATTACCCATAGAATCAGTTCTTTCATTTACTATGGTTTGTAAAAGATTCAAACTTGTAGCTTGTTCTGAAACTTTGTGGGAATCTATATGTAGAAGGGATTGGGGTGATACTTATATTGATGCACTTTTATCTGCTCCACCACCTGAACATCAACTTTCATGGAAAAAGCTTTATCAACTAGTTACTCAAATGGGTTCTGTTAATTGTATCAAATTATCTTGTTTTGATGATACTTTAGCTTTTCCAAGACCCAGAGCTTCTCACTCTATTAATTTTGTTTCTGATTGTCTGGTCTTGTTTGGAGGTGGCTGTGAGGGAGGTAACTATTTGTTTCCTTTAATAAATTTTGTATCTTTTATGTTAGCTTTTGTATGATCTTGTATTATATTGTTTTGAGTAATGGGGTTTTAGCCTTCTCTTGTATTTGTTTAATTAGTTGATTTAGATGTCATATAATCTTGGCATCTTGACTTAACCTGACTAGTCCACAGTTTCGAGGTTGTAGCTGTTGCTTAAGAAACCTTCTGATGACCGTAAGGATATTCGAACTGAATATTGTTTTAATTTAGTTTTCACTGGTGATTTATGGTTGGATTGGAAATTGCATATGTGGTTTTTCTTTTAGTGGGTTTTGTTTGAGTTGGTATGCTTGATTGATCATGGTGCTATTCAGTGATGTTTTTCAATTTCTATATTTGTGGTTGAGGTGGTCATTTTGGGGGTATTATGGCATCCCTATTTGGTTGTTTATTGATAGTTATTCTCTACCTTTTGTGATGCTCTTGAATTGATATTATGTTGAGTACCTTACTTCATCTGTATCCCTGTTTTATATTCTGTGTCTCTAGATTGAGACAATTCCATCACTAGCTATTGGAAATGTGAATTTGGGTGTTATTGCTTTCATTAATTGCTTGAACTCTGCAATCTGCAAAAAAAATCCTGGAAAAAAACAACTTTTCAAGTTCATCTCGCAGGTTTGAAATTTGAATAGGTGGTTTTGTTAATGGTTATAGAATGATTCTAATTTGTTTTTGGGTGGTTTGTGGTTTATGCACGGAGGGAACCTTTTCTTGCGACAGCTTTTGTTAATCGTTTTCCCCTTATTCATTTACTCGCATATGGTGTTCTTCTCCGGGGAAATATGCATGGATTCTATGTCAGTTTTTGAATGTAGAATGAGAGCTTTGATAGAAGACTTGATAGAAAAACTAAATATTTACCTAAACAAGTAGTGTTCTTTAGGCATTGATGAAAGATGGCTTACATGACTAGCTAGCTTCTGCTGATTTTGCATTCTCACCACATTAACCCAAATTACCGCATCTGTGTAGGGCGTCATTTAGATGACACTTGGGTTGCACACATTGGTAACAAATTTAAGACGATTTTATGGCAAAAGACCAATTTGGGAGTTCCAAGCGGAAGATTTGGCCAAACCTGTGCAGTTGTTGGTGAAACTCTTGTCCTCTTTGGGGGGATTAATGATCACGGTCTCCGTCAGAATGATACATGGGTAGGTCATGTCCTACGCGATGAAATGCTTCAAATTACAATATCGTGGATGCTTCTTGACATGGGTTCTGCTGCACCTCCTCCTCGTGGAGCTCACGCCGGATGTTGTGTGGACGACAAGAAAATGCTGATCCATGGAGGAATTGGGCTGGATGGGTTAAGATTGAATGATACATGGATTTTAGATTTATCCGATGGTATAAAATCTGCCACATGGCGTGAGGTTGTTACTCGACTTTCACCTCCAGCACGTTCAGGACACACTTTGACCTGTATTGGAGGCACTCGAATGGTTCTTTTTGGTGGAAGAGGTATTGGTTATGAAGTCCTCAATGATGTGTGGCTCTTCGATATTGCAGAGGAATACCCCGAATGGGTTCCATTGATATACGATTCCACTGACGTCCCCGTCGGTATTCCTCCCCCACGAGTGGGACACTCAGCTACTCTTGTCTTAGGAGGAAGGTTGCTGATCCATGGAGGAGAGGATTCACATCGACATCGAAAAGATGATTTTTGGATGTTGGATATTAACGGTATACCAACTGCTAAAGCATGTACTAACTCACAAGAGCTAAGGGTATTATCTAAGAGGGTTTGGAAGAGACTGAAACTAGAAGGCCATAAGCCGGGTTCCAGGTCATTTCATCAGGCATGTGTAGATAAATCAGGCCGCAATATTTACGTGTTTGGTGGAATGGTTGATGGATTGGTCCTGCCTGCTGAAGCATTTGGTTTGAGGTTTGATGGAGAGCTCTATCTAGTAGAACTTTTGCTTCAACCATAGAAGTACGAAGTCGAAATAGTTAATGTATCTCTTTCTCTAGATGGCTAATCTCACTATGTGAAATTGTCTGTAAATGAAGAGTAGCTCTATTATGTAACTCAATAATCTTCCACATTAATGGACATAGTTTAGAATAAGAAAGAAGAGTTTTCCTCAGGGTTTTGAGTTATGGCTTTCCCCTTTTAAGTTGGAACATAACATATACAAATTTCGAATCAATTCTCAGAACTTTAAGCTTGAAAACCACTGTTCAGCAGGAGGGTGTCAAACACACGACCAATACTATACTTAGCAGCTGAGGGAACATGACGGTCAGATCCTTAATTACCGAATAAGGGAATATAGCAAACAGTTTGAGTTCGAAATTATTCACAGAGATTGGACTGTAATTACAGTAGATGTAGGTAAAACAGAGGAAAAATCAAAAGCAGTTTAATGGAATGCAGAGTAGAATGACAAGAAATTGCTGTCATAATTAACTGGAGGAAAAAACGCTTCACTACTTGATGAATCCTCGCAATGCGTCAGGAGGAAGAACCCACCAAAAACTTGAACATCCAGAGCATAAGGCGACCAGACGGCCCTGTACGATCTCGCAGTGGTATGGGCGGAAAAAAAAATTCAGGTAGGGGACCGATATGATGCATTATTTTAAATTATTGCAGAAAATTGGCAGCATTCATTTATTCAGTCGTTGCTACTATATAAGCTCTGAGTAAGACAAAAATGAATGGTCCCTCAAGATGGAAAGAAGAAATGAACAAGTCAGTATATTGTAGCGGATTTATCATAAATCATTCCCGTTTTGACGGTAACATTAATGTCCCTCCTGACTAGTATCTATGGAATATAACAAGTTCTTGAAATTGATATGACTAGTTGCAGAAGAGGTGAGAAACAATTTCAGTATGGCCCTACTTGGTGAGAAGTCCAAAGTCTTGATCAGGACGCGGATATGAAAATACATGCAGTAAAAAGAGAACCCCGTTTTCTCAATTTTAAGAAACAACAGATGCATTTGAGTACCACTGGGTAGAACAAGAATATATCGACGTTAACATGATGCAAGTAAACATGCCCACATTTTCAATCAACTTCATGGAGATATTTATCTTGTTCAAATGAGAATACAATAATAACCAAGTAAAATCATAGCCTCGTTACATATTTATCTTTATGTTGAGCGCTTGAACAACTGAACCCATGCTGATATTTAAGTTATGTTTCAGAATGTTGAGCCATTGAACCCGAAGAATGATCGCTTCATAAAGAATAACCAGATGAGAATAAATGTTAGTCATTGTTTCTTTAAGAAAAAAGATAAGATGATTATCAAACAGTCAACGTGTCTAGTTGGGAGTACCAAGTATGCTACAAAAAATTACTGGAGGTTGACAAAGATTGACTAATTCTTATGGAAAGAGCACATCCCAGCCAAGCCAAGGCATCTTTGATGCTGGGCAGCTTTTTTAAATTCATCAGCCAAACTAGGCATGCTTAGACACAGAGGTATCAACATTACCACTGACTGCTTCCTTTTTCGCGATACTCTAGGTGAATCTACAGATCACATTCAATCACATTGTTCATATTCTAGAAAGGTTTGGTTTTAGATTATCAAAGCTTTTGGAATATCTAGGTTACACTTCAAATCTAAACTGCCTCATTTTCACTCTCAAAGCTTCAATCTATTTCTTGGTAACAATTAGAAAGTGTTTCCCATAGGCAACATGGTCTTTTAGAAAGAGAAAAACAGAAGAGTATTTGAAGGCAGATAAAGATTAAATGCATAGTCAAAATCGAATCTTTTTTTGGTTCCTTAAGCTCTCTGATCATATTTGATCTTCGTACAGTTGGGAGAAAGTGTATATGCACACGACATAGTTTATACTTGTAAGACCCTGTAAGATAAGCTTCAAATTAACCTGATCCTGCCTCTCCTCACTAAAACGTATCACGTTCTAGTACTTTAACACCATCATCATCTTTTCATAGTCTGATTTCCACCACAGGACGATAGAGTTAGGAGTACCACAGGACGATAGAGTTATGAGTTTAATAGTCATACATACGGGTTACATTGAGGATGACTTACATTGTTAATAAGTCATCCTTACCTAAAGTTAAAGCTCTTATTTGAGTGAAAAAACGCATCATTATCAGTCAAACTCCAATTTCGCCCAGATTTTAAGGATAACCAAACATCCTCATGCATCAAGTACAAAATGATCTCTAGTTCTCTGCTACTAATAAAACCCAAAAGCAAAGATGGAGCTAAAACTTGCTATACTAATGGACCATAAATTTGCGTAAACAGAATTTTGTTCTCAGGTGAGCGATGTGAGATGAGGTGCAAATAGGAAAAGAAAAAAAAAGAAAAACTAAGTTCACTGGCTTACCTCGACGTCAGAGAGTTTGATATAGAATCGGGAGCTATCCAAGGAGAGCTTTGTTTCAAGAATTTCTGCAATGGCTGAACTAAGTTTTCCGTTAACACTTGGACCTAGACCTCCAATGGATACTAGTTCTCCATAAGCAGCCGGTTCTTCAGTTCCAGCAAATGCAATAGGAACTCCACCATTCAGCAAAATCATCACATACTAAACAATCAACACCAATATAAAAAAAAATTAAGCAAATAACAAACTCGTTTAAAAATAACCTATTAAAAGCTTACTACAGGGGAACCATAATCAGTCAAACAAAAATACCATCTCAAGAAACAGAAACTTAAGTATAATAAAATCGTACCCATGACTAAATTTTAGCGCATACGGAGTTCTGGCAAAACTTAGGATTTTGGACTGATGGCAATATGGAAGCAGTGAAATAAGAGAACCACTACTATATGTAGTTTGTTAGTCCAAGAGCTTCTGTGCATCTACTAGATGTACACAACATAGTGGAAAAGGGCATTCTTATTTTTTGTACAGAGTCTCATATGAACTACCATTACAAAGACAATAACAAACAAGAAGAAACCAAAACAGATAGTAGCAAGACCTCCACCTTCTACAAATTAAAATCACCACATAATGAACTGAGACTAAACCCAAATAATCTGAAAACAAATATTGAACCTTTATGCTTGCTTATAGCATCCTATGTGCGGTCCCAGAAAAATCAAAGAAAGCACCTTCCACACAGTAGAATTATCAAACAAGTCATGCACAAGACTGGACAAACTATAAAAAAAAAAATTAACATAACTGGGCTTAAGTTAAAACTTACAGATTCAGGCTTGCCAATGATTTTTGCAACAACTTTAGTTGCATCTTTGAGAATATCTGAAGCTATAACAGAATCTACCGGAATATTAATAAAAAGATTTAAAGTTGGCATCTTTATAATAACCAAACAACTAAAACTCACTTGTTAGTAATCTCTATTATCTTACAATTGTTTGGCTTAAGGTTAAGTAGGAATGAAAATTTCCAGAAGACTAGATAGAGTTATGGATGAATGGGTATGATAAATACTCTATAACTCTGTTTCACTCTTTTTTCTGTGTGTCTATTTTGTACGGTACTTCGTACAAAAACAAAGAATCTTTTGACAAAAGTAAAGTAGGCTAAGGCCTAACCCGTGGGGTTACCTATGAAACCAAGCCCTTAATTTAAAATTAGTGTACTCAAGCCTGAATTCAATATAATTTTGATAAAAGATGAATGTCCAAATTACTTCCGAGTATATAACTGTCTAAATCTTTTTTTCTCTCTCACCGGTACCATTATTTTCAGTTTCAGGAAAAAGAAACCAGATTTCACCTGAAACCAAAATCGAAAAATTTGTAAATCAAAACTAAAAATCGAAAACAAATTGAAGTTGAAAATCAAATTTAACATAAAAAATCGATCGATAACTGAAAACTAGAAAATCAAATAAAAACCCTAACATAAATCGATCAAATATACTAAAAAACATGGGAAATGAGAGGAAAAATAAAGAAAAAAAATGGTAAAGACGATGAAGTAACAGGTAAACTACGTTTGATTTTAGATGTTGTTCTTGTTGATCTTGTTGATTTTGATACTGCATGTTGTTCTTGTTGATTATGGTTGCAAAATGCCAGGGTTTCATATTTGTTGATTATGATTACGAATTCTAGGGTTTCTTGTTCTTGTTGATTCTGCTTGAATGAATACAAAATATGATTAATCGATGAAATTAATATCATTGAATTTGCTACTATATGTTGATTAAAATCTAGGTTTCAAATTTTCAGTTGTTTAATTTTTGAACTTAATGTTGTTGGTGGTGGTTGTAGTGGTAGTGATGGTGGTTGTCTGATATCATACTATGCTATGAATACAAAATGTTGATCCGGCTACTGCATGTTGTTTAAAATCTAGGATCTCATATTATTTGTTGTTTAATTTTTGAAGTAAAATGTTGGTGGTGGTGGTGGTTAGTGGTGGTGGTGGTGGTTGTGCTTTCCTGACATCTTTCTCTGTTCTGACTTTCCTGAGCCATAATACAGAATGGTTGTTCGCTTTTATGATAGTAACTAACATATCTGCTTTCAAGGTTTTTAAATTTAAATGCAATGTTATACCAGAATAACACAATTTAACTCTGAAATTAATGTACTATGATGTTCTTATTTCTTGCTCTACGAAATTTTTGAGACAAATCCAGATGAATAAGGTTAGGTTGCGTAGTTTCAAGACCACTTCATGTTGATTGATCTGAATAGTAGTTTATATTACATTATTACTAGTAATATAGAACTCTAAATAATGTTGATTTTCTAGTAAAAACATATGTATGTAGTGTAGTTGTTTAACTCTATGTGAGTAGAGTTTATATGTTGGTTAGCATCCCCAATGGCTTGTGTAGTTTGAAGGTACATATGCATCTGCTTGAATAATCTGATGTTACACATGCCCGAAAATAGCTTATGTTCCTTGAAGTTACACATGCATATGGCATGTGTATATTGAAGTTACATATCCCGTTATAGCATGATGCACATTGTGTACTTAGAAGGCACACATCATTTATAACCTGATTTTGATATTAAAATAAAGTGTGTATTTGATAAGTACACAACACATTGTTCATTCTGTTTGATATGTGTACGTAGAGGGAAATTGAGATCGTCATCCGATTTGATCTTGGATTCGGTGAAACAAGTAAGGCCACTAGGGATGTCTAAAAGGTCAAAAAAGTTTCTAGTAATGCCTCTTATGGAAAGTTATTCATGCTGTATTGGAATGCCCATGATGTTGAACACCCTGAGAAAATAAAGAAGATCAATACAAACAAGCATTGGGTTGCAAAGCTCTTTAAATGTTATGATCGTTAGAATGAGATACCCAATGTATTCAAATATGTCGAAATAATGACCGCCTCTACACCATAAGAGTGTGATGTGATATTAGGTATGCAAAGGATTGGAGGCAGAAAGGGTCAGAAGATATTAACTACAAAAGGGAAAGAACTAGATCATAATGTATTGTATATGAAGTACTTTTATGATTCCGATAATGCATTTTCTATAACTCAAGTGAATAAGAAGACTATTACAGAGGCGATCAAGAGAGTGATGAACAAAAAAAAACCAACAAAAACTGATGATGAACATCTAGATTGCATGATAGAATTGTATCTTTATTATGTATTATTGTTCGGTTATATAAAGTAGTTAAGTTCATGTAAACTATCTTGGTCTTGTTGAAACACTTGACAATGTGAAAAGATGTCGTAGCCATACCTAATACAAGAGCACTTTTTTGATGAAATTATAAAGAATCGAGAGTGTGAAGGGTTATGTTCCATATCTTATCTTGAACATCGTAGTTCTTGTCTATTCTAAAGGTCCCTCTCTTCTGTTATACGTCTATTAAAGAACTATTGATCGAGGAATAAGATTGTTAGAAACTACAAGGAGTTCTTCGTCTCTTCCCTTGTGAGTTAGGAAAGATTAACATCTAATCTTATCTTAGTTAGATCCTATGAGGTATAATTAATTAATTAATTAGGTATCACTATAACTCTTGAAGAGATTAAACCTAATTGTTGAGGTTTACTTTGAAATCTTTTATACCTGGAAATCCCAAAGCAAATAAATTTCTATTCCTTTGATTAAAAAAAATCTGAAGGAAATCAAATAGGTGTCATGTTAGAGGTAGGGTAGCACTAGTCTTCACGAAGGACTGTGGAATAATTCATATGCCTATAAAGGACGTCAGCTAGGGAAATCAAGTGCATAGGGTCTTGCAAGACCCAAGAGACGTAGGAGCACAAGTGCAGCTGGATCGTCAATTGCAATCCAGTACAATGTCTGATAGTAGGCTAATGTCTGCAACGGCTTAATACAGTATATGTTCAAATCTGGTATTTAGTCCTTGGGTTTTTCTGCTACATTACAGTTTTCCTCGTTAACAAAGTTTCTGATGTCTTATGTTATTTCCTTTTCGCATTGTATATTTTATCTTTATAATTGAATTACCATAAGAAGTATGTTACTCAACCTAGATATTATTAAGCTTGATAGTAAAGATCCTACCAAGAATTTTTTGTGGTATTAAGATATAAACATATATATTGTGTAACGATTTTCATACAAGTTCACGAATAAAAAGTAGGTTATGTACTCGGTACCCTCACTTTTTCAAAACCGTAATAAGGTGTAGGATAGGAAAATTACACGCAATAGACATGGACAATTATCCTGAAAACAGTCTAATGATTCTTTGGATTGTATCCTATCAATATACCTTTCATACTTTAGTAACTTAAATCTGAATATGTAGACAAAAGATAAATTAAAATTATACCAAAGCAATGATCGGTGTGTAGTGATCTTTGAGTATAGTTTTGTCATCAATTGAATTACACTTGAATATGAAAAATGAAATATGGAGTGGGCAATATCTCCCGAAATGGAGGTAAAGTTTTAGGTTTTGTGAACAACTTCCTACTGTATTTCATTTTGGGAGAAAATGGTGAATTTGAATTTATCAATTTTTTTATTTTAATGAGATTTATTTATATTTCAAAAAATGTGGATTAGTGTTCAAAATAAAAGAAATGTTGGTTGAAGTGAAAAAATAATCCTAACATAAGCAAAAAAAAAAAAACTAAAAAAAAAAGAGAAGCATTTCAGGTTGTACATGATGGTACATTGAGAGTGGAAGATATAATTTAGGATTTTGTGATTGATCCTATTATTCAAAAGCAGTATGATCCTATTCATTGATCCAATTAGATTGAATGATGAGTTATCGAAAGTATATGGCAAGTATCTGAACGAATTATTTTTTGATTTGTTGTGATGGGCCACCAGAAGCAGGGTTCATTTTTTGAGATTATTTGGGAACGTAGTTAGAGCAATGATTGAATATTGGTAATTCTACAAAATATGTGTGACTGATGGTTTTGGTATTAATACTGTGTAGTTGAACATAATCAATCTGATTTTAAAGTGTTGTATAGAAAAATATTTCGACATTGTGGAAATAAATTTATTATAAACATGATTTATTTATTTTACATTCAGTTTCACTTAATTTTGATACTATTTAATCCAAACTCTTACAAGTTACATCCACTTAGCTTTTAATTCCATCTTACTCATATCCATAGGCTCGATTCATTTGTGGTTGAATCTGGAACTGTATAAGCATCTTGACAAATCTTTACTTCCGAAACCGAATCAATTTGCATGAGTTTTCCATTTATGAAATGGTCACTTATCATAGGCCATAATTGTTAGAGTATTGTTCGATTGAACCCTCCCTATGTTGGTATGTGAAGTTTGGGTGTCAAGTTTAGTTCCAAAACTCGAGTAGCTTGAGTAATTAATAAAGTCAACTTCGTTAGGTTAGATGAGGAACATAGAAATGTTGAGACATGCTCTAATTACTCATGAAAACCTGAAGACGTATTGAAGACAATAAAGACATCATCCTTTATCTCGAGGTTAGTAACTACAGACTTGACTTATTCCATTTCTATCTATTGTTCTTTCAAGTTTTTATTTATTGAAAACATAACATGGGAACTTAAGTTTGTTATAATAAATTTAGTATTGGTGACTTGGTCATTATACTATGATCAAAATATTAAAAGGAAAAACATAAAATAGTTGTTTCGACAACTTAAGTATACAGAGTTAAGAAATATAGTTTATCAATGGACTTCGTGTTTTCGACATTGCACTAATTGCTACCTTGTTATCATTTAGTATGTTAAACTTCCAAGTGAATTTGTACCTTAATAGAACTTCCAGGCGAATTTGTACCTTAATAAATATATTAGAAAGAAATTTCAAAAACATATTTGTTTGTACCTAAAATTTGCTCCTAGGCAAAACAACGTACTATTGAAGTACTTTTTGTAGGTTCGAGGATCAAAATCGTACAAAACAAATCCAAACACGTAGAATGTCTGTATTTGTTCTACTTCGGTTACAAAGAGAGGAGATGGGTTGATCTTAGGGGAGAGAAGCAAAGTAAGTTGAAGGAATTGTGTGTTGTGGTAGAAAAATAGCAGAGCTTGAGAATGATTTTCTATCTCTTCTTTCTCTATCGCTTTTGTTTCTTGTTCTTGTTCTTCTAAAATTGCCTAAGAATCCTATTTATAATGTTTGGTTCCACAAGCTTTCGTTGAAAAGTAGTGGTATTTGTGGGGAGATGGAGAAGTGGAGGTTGTGGTAATAACCGCCCACTTTGTCTCTGGAAAGTTTCTGGAAACTTCTAGACCATGACTCCAGTATCTCTTCAACAACTCCAACTTACCACTGACTTTCTAACTTCCTTATCATGGGGTAGTGCTACACCCATGTTGTTGTAAACCGCCAGACCAACACCCCATGTTTTATCCCCCTATTATAATATGATTTGATGTCTCATAAAAGTTAGTGGGGTCAAGGCTTCAAACCAATGAGCCTTGTTGTAAAATAATATTTCTGATAGACTTTATGTCAACTTTGTCGTAGTAATGACTTAAGTAATGGTGCTATTTTGAGCAAATAATGGTGCTATCTTGAGCGTGGGACCCAACAATGACCGTGGAAACAACGTGGGACCCAGTGGCTGCTGTAACAGCGCCATGGAGCACGGGAGCAGTAATGGCCACGGCTGCAGCATAATTGGCGTTGCACAGAGCGTTGAAGCAGCATAAGGCTTGGCGCTGAACGGAGAGTTGGAGTTGTACGGATCATTAGAGCATAAGGCTTGGTGCGGAAGAAGTGTGGGACCTGGGGCTCAGAGGCGTGGTAGTGGCGCCACATCCCTCTTCCTTTAGCGCCTGTAGCCGTGTCCCTTTTAACGTTCGTAGCCTTGTCTTTTTTTTAGCGCCTCGGCCAACTTGTGATTCCTTAAGGTATTGATTTTTGTGTATTTTCTAGGACTTCTGAGACTGCGTAGATATAAAAAGACGAAGGGTTGGACAAAGGGTTATGCAAAATCTATGGGAAAAAAAACTTTCTGACGGACACAATAATTACATGCAACCAGCAGATTCATTTTGATACTTTTAATTAGTCGGACACAGTATCAAACAGGATGGTGGGTTCGTATCTTTGGCATTATGTTGTGCTACAATTATTTACACTTCCAAAAGAGAGTTGCAAGGTTAGTTATGGGGTGACCATGCTTACCAAAGGATAAGTTTAACAATCGTTGTGAGTGGGATTCAAATACTGTAAGATCTGTTGATCTATGAGTTGTAAAAGAAAAATAAAAATAAGTTGTTGTTAATGAATTGTATGATCTGTATAAGTTGTATTGAAGCAGATAAAGATTATAGAGCTACAGGATTACTATATATAAAGTTACAGGACAAAGAGACCCAGTCCTACTAACTATAACGGAAAAACAAGAAAATAAAAATAAGATAGAAAGAAGTTTTTGTTAATAACAACGTTACTGGTAGGACAGACAAGGTGTAACATAACTACGAAAATGGCGCTAATTGGTGATGGCAGACAAAACGGTCGACTACATGACAACTGAAAACTTACAGAATTCTGCCTGGAAAAGTTCTGGACGCTTTGTGTCAGGTATTTTTCACCTAGCAAACGAAATCCAAATTAAGAAATTCTTTTTGTAGAAGTTATCTCTTTCACTTAGCTAAATAATTAGAGGTCAACCACCTCATTCCGACTTCGGACGAAGATTTTATGGCCATTACGGCAGGAAGACCTGAATCTGAATTTTTTTGACAACGAAAATAGTCAAGATTCTATATGAAATCATGCATGGTTCTCCAAGTTTAGGGGTCTAAGAGTTATAATTATATCATTATGATTATAAAACAATGGAAAAGACTTACTTGGAGCTGCAACAAGTCATCAGAAGCAGAAGGCACCTCGCTATGTGATTCACCACCAAGTTCTTCGTTTTCAGCCCCGGATTCTTCGTTTCTGAAGGAAGCTTTATTCACGACATAAGCAGTTGAAGCACCACAAACAGCCGGGACACCAAATTCAAAGGGTCGAATACTCAAGTCACTCTGACGAGTTACGCCCCGAGGCTATACAAAAATATTCATCAAATACAAGGCATAAGTACACGCGGTCTCTCTTCGTTCCAGATTGAAGAGTAGCATTCGCTACATTATCATATACGAAGTAATTCGGGAGCCATGACTGCAAAATACGAATTAAAAATTTAATTACTGAGTAAAAGACTGTGATTAAAAAAAAAAGATAATTCGAGATACCTGTGTCAAGGTGATTATCGAGTCGCGCCTCGCTCCAGAAGTAATTTTCAAGTTCGGTCGAGCTGCTAATTTATTCTCTGAAGGCTCACCGCGTACATCAGAAGGATCAGTAGACACGCAGTTCTTAAGTAGAGTAAGTTGAGCGTTCTAGAATCAACATTCGATACGATGACGAGATCCCCATCCAAATAAAGCAACCAGGGATGCAACAATCAAACTTCGTCATTCATAAAGGTCCAGAAGAGATCACTACCACCACCATTTTGTGGCCAGGAGTGTCCGCTACAAATTCACCTGCAACAATCATGTAAATCCAGATTATGACATGATTCTGGGACGTCCGTGGATCTATAACAATAGGTCAAGACTTGACGCATCTCTGCAGAATCGTCATCAATGGACCCACCGGTATGCAGCAACAATCCAACAGGCTCTAAAGATTGCTCATCTCCAGAACATCACCAAGCAACGGGTATGGACACTAAACGACTGCATAGAGGAAAGGTGATGTTGTACACATATGGATTTCGCCTACAACTAGCAGTCCTGCGTCCCATCATGTCTTGGGGACTTGACACGAGTGTCAACCCCACCATGACTTGACGGTTTGGAGAGGAAGATGATCCTTTTCAAAAGTTTATTAAAGGGATAGAGTTATCTCTACTAGGAATGTTAAAACCAATAACCCAATCATTCTGAAATATGTCATCAACCTTAGATACCGAAACCCAATACTTTCTAAATCAGAAACACTACTACCTCTCCTAGAGAAAAGCCACATCTGGTCCTTAAAACTATATTAAGTGAATGCTACAAACTTGTCAATACAAATAAGCTAATAGGATAGTCATACATGGCACGGAGCTTCAAGCTGTCAAGTCTTAAACACTCCAGCATCCCTGACAAGGTTGTAAAGACTTAAGCACTTCACCAACCCTAAGCAATATTTTCCTGCTTTTGCAATTCCTCTAAAATAATTGCAGAACCTTACATTCATGCTTAGAATTTCAATTGAACAAAATATTATTTCTTTATTCATAAAAATCCTTTGCAAACCATTTAAAACCTACCTACTCAAAATCCCTATATAAAACCATAAAAAAATTGGGTATCTTAGAAACGCATAAAAACCCTCAAAACTTACTGCTTAGAAAGAAATCCTTGAAGACTGGTTCAGAATTATCAGCATATGCTTTATCCACTTGTGCGAAAGCTTCACTAGTCACTTCTAAGATGAAGATGCACCTACTTCCTTCAAGTTCTCCCGAATGGCTCAAATATGGCGACAAAGCTATCCAATGACAAGATTAGTTGTCTCAACTTCCTCCAAGAGTCGGCTTCTGTCAAACTTGAAGTCAAAGTCAACTCCAGCATTCAGATATTCAGTTGGTGTAGCTTTCATCGCATTGGCATCCTACGCAAAGACACCACTCAAAGCATCATCTTCAGCAGCTGCATCAAAAGGATCACAAGAACCACACTTGGGGACTGAAGATTTGCATAAGATCCCCTCGCTTTCAAGAATATCTTCAGCCTATAAGAGACGGTCAACCAGAGAGTCACTATCTTGACAAAGCCCTCTACTCTCCAAAGACATCCTGCAAAGAAAGTCTTCACCTCTCCCAACTACGTCATCAGATCTGATGGGCGCCCGCAACCACTGATGAGGCCGAGACGCATCCCAAGTCTACTCCATAAAATACAACTTCAGTAATCAGAAAGGAGTATGACATGGGACTACTCATCGTAGCACATCCCCTATCACAATCAAGGATTCAAAGGATAGCTTAAGATATGCCTCCGTGAACATAGTCTTTAAAGATACCCATGGCACTACGTCGGTGACAAAACATCTCCCATCTCATCCTCTTTACCCCCGGTGTTTCCAGAGGATTTCGCTTATTTGAACATTCCAAGCATATCATTATCAAGTTCAAGAAGGGAAAACAAGCTTATAAACCAAAGGGTCAGAATAAGATACATTTCATTCAGTCAACGCTCGCGAAAAAAGTCGTAGTTGTAACTCAACAGCTCGGGCGCCAACAAGGACTCTAAATTCAATTCAAGTTCTTGCTTCAGCCGTGGTGCGTGAAGGCAACAACAACAATAGGAGATATCAACCTTCCTGGATTCCCTTGCATGATCATACCCTAAAGTCATGAAATCATGATGATCATATTAAATCATTCACCATCGAGCAACGGACCAAAGTAACTACACCTGGGGACTGAAGGCTTCTTCAGTTTCAGAGATTTAACGCAGTCACCTCCTTTGACCAGAGTATTTAATCAACAACTCCACACTGGTCAAGTATGGAAGACACACTGAATTCAGAATTCTCAAGGCACTACTAAATCAACTATTGTTCCCTCAACGATTATTTGACATCATCGGAGCATCATCAAATCAAAATTCCTGGTAAAATCCGACAACTAAGCTCGTTGATTTATTTTGATTTATGCTTCCTAGATGCAGAAACATGAAATAAAAATATATAAATTCCTGACGAGCATCAGGATTATGAATGTTGTTGTTATCTTACATTCTGCAAGAGAATTGAGAAATGCGTCTTAAATCATAACTATTTTATATTCCGTAAGAGAATTGAAATATCGAATGAGCATAAAGTTCTTATTTTACATTTCGCAAGAGAATTAAAATATTGAATGCTTACTATGGGCAGCTCCTAGATGTATTACACACTAGTATAGAGCAATATTGTCCTCATAATAAATTTGTATTTTACATTCCGCAAGAGAATTGAAATATCGAATAAGCATAAAATTCATATTTTACATTCTGCAAGAGAATTAAAATATCGAGTAAGCTCTTTTACCGCTTTTGCATAAATGCAGGAGCATAAAACAAACATACATAAATTCATGATCAAGTATCAGAATTATAAATATCACTCATGTCATACATTTTATAAGAAAATTGAGAAGGGATATTCAGCTCCTGGCTAAATTATCCTTAAAGCTCTTTTGCATATATGGGCCTTAGTAATTGCAGGTTTTTACTCAGTTAAACCCTCGATTATTTCATAGGCAACCATGCAAATTACTTGTATAAAAACAGAATATATTGGTTATACAAAACTACAAACATTCGGAATAGAGGCGATCACATATCTGAATAAAGATCGCTAAATTAGATGCATACTATCTAATTGCAGAGCCGCATCATGCATAATTTCAAGATTGCAAACTTCCACGACTGAATCTCTTGAATATGTTCTGTATGCACTGCATAAAATTTAAACACATCACGTCACAATTGAACTTGCTTCAAGTTTCAGAACTTCCACGGCTGAATTCCTTGAACTTGTTTCATATATGTCAAAGTTCAAATTCTAATCATCTTATTGTTCAAAACTAACACTGATCTTCGTGTCTGACGGCAGCAATGCCTCCACACTCATCTTAGTGTTCACAGCTAACACCCATCTTCGTGTCTGACGACAGCAATGCCTCCACACTCATCTTAGTGTTTACCGCTAACACTCATCTTCGTGTCTGAAGGCAGCAATACCTCCACACTCATCTTAGTGTTACGGCTAACACCCATTTTTGTATCTGATGGCAGACAAATCACTGCCTAAACACATCATCTTGGTATTCTGATGGCCGCATTGCCTCAACACTCTCTACAACCAACTAATGCTCCAAATAACTAAGAGTACAATCACAGAAAGAACAAAACTTGCTCGGCCAACTACTACTCTTCTAGTAATATCTAACTATCAAATGATAAAAGTCACATTTTATTTTGTCTAGCAGACCACCATCTAGTGTTTACCACGCAACATTACTCGTTCCGTGCTAAGCAGGAGACTTAATGTTGACAAAGGAGAAAAGTATAAAATTATCTTTTCTCAGTTACAGAGATATAGAAAAAATATATTTATACAAATTACTTATATAAAACAGAACATATTGGTTATACAAAATCGCGAATATTCATAATAAAGAAAATACCATATTTGAATAAAAGCGCTAATTAGATGCATACCATCTAATTACAGAGTCGCATCAAGCATAATTTCAAGATTACAAACTTCCATGGTTGAATCTCTTGAAGGTTTTATGTATGCATTGCACAAAAGTTAGGCATAAATGTCAAACAATTAAATCTCACAATATTGAGAAACCCCAAATAGACCATAGTCATGGTCATGGCATTAGTCACTACCAATGAATAATGACATATAGGATATAGCCCTGGCAACAGCAAGTACAGGCTTTAGTAAGCCTAGCCATGCTTCTAGCACAAATGTGCCAAAATAATCAAAGCAACAAAGTCAACAAAAGCAACCAAGTTGAAAGAAGCCACGCAAAACCATTACTAGAACGCTAGCCATAACGCCAAAGCCAAGTGCCAGCGCTAGCGCTGTCTCCAACGCTGAGAGCCAACAACACTAGCGTCTGGGCTAGCGGTAGGACCACAACTCAAGCGCCAAAGCTAGCTCCCCACCCACGGCAGCGCTCTGCTCTGCACTGATGCTCCGTGCTGCCGATGCACGCTTCATTGTCGCGCCAACGCTCCCCTGCTGGGTCCCATGCTCTGAGCTGCTGCCGCACCGTTGTTGCGTTATTCTCTCACTCAAACTAGCACCATTTTGTGCTCAAGCTAGCATCATCACTTAAGTTATTATTATAACAAAAATAACATAAAGCTTATTAGAAATATTATTTTTACAACAAGGCTCATAGCTTTGAAGCCATGACCCCACTAACTCTTACGAGATATCAAATCATATTACAATGGGGGGATAAAACATGGGGTTTGGTCTGGCGGTTTACAGCAACATGGGCGTGGAAAACACCCCATGACAAGGAAGTTATAAAGATAATGGTAAGTTGAATCGGTTGTAGAGATAGTGGAGTAATAATCTGGAAAATTCCAGAAACTTCCCAGGACGAGGTGGACGGTTATTCCCAAAACCTCCACTTCTCTATCTCCCACAACTACCACTACTTTACAAGGAAAGTGTGTGGTCTCAAATGTTATAAATAGGCTGCTTAGCCAATTCCAAGGAGAGAACACAACGAGAGCAACAATATAAAAAGCCAGAGAGAATCGAGAAGAGATAAAAAAATCATTCTCAAGCTCTGATATTTTTCCACCATAACACACAATTTCTTCAACTTCCTTTGCTTCCCTCCCCTAAGATCAACCCATCTCCTCTCTTTGTAACCGAAGCAGAACAAATACTAACATCTTATTTGTTTCGTACGATTTTGATTCTCGAACCTACAAAAGTACTTCAAAAGTATATTATTTTTCCTATGAGCAATTTTTAGGTACAAACATATATGTTCTGAAAAGGAAGTTGAAATCAAACATTAGGAACTTTTGAATTTAGATTTTATGATGGCGGTTGTGGTGGATAATGAAGAACTATTGGTGGTGGTGGTGGTGGTGGTGGTGGATAATGAGGAACTATCGGTGGTGGTTGTGGTGGATTTGGTCTATTTGGTGAAGGAAGAGGTGGAAAATCTGATGAGTTATTTGTGTTGTTGTTATTTGAAGCGGAAGCCATTGAATTATTAGTTTTTATCACCATTAAAATGAAAAAGTTGCAGAGATTAAGTTGTTGGATCGAAGAAGAAGGAGATCAAATATCGTTTATTGGTATCTGATACCATGGTAGATCTATTGATCTATGAGTTGTAAAAGAAAAGTAAAAATAAATTGTTGTTAATGAGTTGTATGATCTGTATAAATTGTATTGAAGCAGATGAAGATTACAAGGCTACATGATTATTATATATAGCTATAGGACAAAGAGACTCAGTCCTATTAACTATAACGGAAAAACAAGAAAATAAAATTAAAAGAGAAAAGCAGTTTCTGTTAATAACACCGTACTAGTAATGTAGCCAAGGTGTAACATAACTATGTGCTAACAAAGACAGTTGAATTGGTATACCCAGGCCTCAAGATGGATCGTGAATCAGTGCTGCAATACTTGACAGAAAGAACAATTTTTCCACCAATAAATGGCGACATGAATGCAATCAATGCTGCCATTTTGAAAATTTAGCAAGGGCGTGTGCTATTTATCTACAATTACTTGGCGGATGACAAAGTGGTGGTATAGAATTTTAGGTATTAACGGGGAATTAAAACTGCCCAACCGAGTGCTTTTACAACATGAATCCATCCGGCTCTTGCCTCTATTGAAGCTGGACGCCAAGGGTGGTTTCCCCGTTTTGATGCTAAGAAATAAAATATTGCAGCAAAAACTGGGCTTCACAATGGAACAAGACTAAGGGTTGAGTATTTAGCAACCATCTTAATTGGTGATAGAAAAGGACAGTACCGCATTCATACCAAGGATATCCTTAAGTGCGAGAGACATGCAGACAATATTTAATACGTTTGGCTTATGCAATGACAACTAATAATACACGAGGACATGTGCCAAAGTGAGATTGCTGATGAGCCCCCGACAAATATGTTAAGGCTGTCAAAGGCGCTGACAGTAGTGGAACTGTTGTAGCAAATATGTTAAGGCTGTCTAAGAGATATAGTCAATATTGTCCCAAATGCTTCTAATTTTGTGTCTTCTGAATCAGAGTAAGGGTCGCAACCGAGCTTGGAGCAAGTAATGGAAAAGCTGCAAAAATTTGCTGCCCAAGTTTCAGCAATTACATCTTTGATAAATAGGGATATTTTTTTGTACATTGATAATGATTTTTCATGATAAGTTAACAATCATTTTCACCTAGAGTGACGTCGTCCTCCACGCCGCTGATAAACTTGCATTCCTCTTGGCTTGCACCATTCTCCTCAACAACCTTCAACCTGTTCCCTCGGGTACACATCACTTTTTTTTTTTGGTTTCCCTTCTGTACGGCTCTTCTTAGAAAAAACTCAATATATGTACAGTAACGAATATTACTTCACTACAAGAAAAATTGCTTTTAGCGGTAAATAATTGTGTCACAAAAATCAATTTCTTCGTACGAAAAGAATTAGCGGCATAAAATTTTTTGTCACCTATCATGAGCCTTAAGAAATTGTCATCGAATTTTTTAATTAGCAAATTAAGTCTATTTGCCATTTTTTCGCGAGCAAATAAAATTGACATTGTTCACTAATTTTGTGATCAAATTTTTTGTAACTCTAGGTATTTTTGGTGAAAGCAATTATTTTATCACTTAAAATAATTTTAGCAACAAAATTTGTTTGTCTCTGAATATATTTATAGTGAGAAAACAAATTTGTCACATAAAATAGTTTTGGCAGCGAAATCTGTTCGCCTCAGAATACATCTACAGTGAAGAAACAAATTCGTCACATAAAATAGTTTTAGCAGCGAAATTTGTTCGCCTTAAAATGTACTTATAGTGAAGAAACAAATTCGTCACATAAGTAATTTTGGCAGCGAAATTTGTTCATCTCAGACAAAATTATAATTTAGCAGCGGAATACTTTTTGTCACAGAATATAAAATCAATAACAAAATTAAGTTGTCTTGAAAATTACGTACAATGACCAATTAGAATTGTCTCTGTATGGTCATTTCAATAACGAATATCATCGTCTGTAAAAAAAACTTTACCGACGAATATAGTGGTCTCTAAAACAATTTTACCGATGAAATCACTCGTCTCAAAAAATTATTACAGACAAAATATTACCTTCACAATATCTATTTCCTGACTAAATAATTTGTCCCAAAATATTTTCTCAACATCCAAATTCGTCACCAAATTTCTTTAGTGACTAGCCTATATTCGCCAGGGGTAGTCGTTGGCTCAGGACGGTAAACATCTGCGGCTATTATATCATCGGACTTCCACTTGGAGCGGCCCTTGGATGGATTTTCCATCTTGGTGTTCCAGTTAATAGATATCTGACTTTCTTACACTCAGATTACAGTCTACTTAAAACTCTGCCAAAGGGTTCAAGCTCATGGTTCAGCCAGCTACACCAAGTGGTCATGGTTCACAAATGTGTACGTTAGCATTCAATGATGTGTACGTTAGTTTTAGGAGTTCAGTTTTCTTCCCTGTATAAGAACATGTAATCCCTAACATGTTGTGAGAGTGAATCACTTAGTAATTGATTTGGTGAAAGAAACAAATTCGTTCTCACTGTGGAAAATTCAAGATTCATTTTCATTTTCTGTAACATTGTTCTGTTCTTGATTTTCTTGAGTTCATCTTCTATTATGGTATCAGAGCTCTAGGGCTTCAATTGAAGAATCAATCTTAGTTAATGATTCGTGAATTCAACTCTGCAATGGAAAATCCTACATCAAGTTCAATAGCAAAAATACCATTGAATCAACTGATGAGTCTCATCACTCTAAAACTCAAAGAAGACAATTTCTTAACATGGAAGAACCTTCTACTTCCAGTTATCAGAAAATTCAAGCTCATGCCTTATCTGGATGGAACTTAACAATGTCCAGAAAGGTTCACTAATTCAAGAAACCAGTCAAATAATATAGAAAATCCTCTCTACCTTGATTGGATTGATGAAGATTCCACAATAACTATGTGGATCAACAGCACAATCTCAGACTCAGTGATTCCTTATTTTGCTGCAGCATCAACTTCATCTCAACTTTGGAACAATATTGAAGAAAGATATGCAAGATCCTCATCAACATACTCAATTCAACTAAGAACAAAATTACTAGGAACAAAACAAGGTAATAAGTCTATCTCTACTATGATTGATGAGATAAGATTCTTGTCAGATAGTCTTGCTGTTGCAGGAGAGGTAATATCAGACAAAGAATTAGTGGTAATTACCCTATCTGCTTTGAATCCTGAGTATATACCATTTGCCACATGCATGAGACACAGGTATCCTCCTATAACTGCAATTGAATTACATAACAATCTTCTAAGTGATGAGATTTATCATTAAACAAAGAAATGATGAACTTCTGAACCATACTTCAAATCAAGTTTTTCAAGCAAATTTTAACTCAACAAAACCTCAATTCAGATAAGGAAATTCAAGATTTAGACCTTTCTCACCATCTTACAACAAAGGTTCTTTCAACTCCTACAACACTCAATTTAGACCAAGTTACAACAATGGAAACAGGAGTAGGTTTAACACTTCAGGAAGAGGTTATGGCCAAAAAAAATTTAACAGATATGCTGTAATCTGTCAAATCTGCAATAAGTCTGGACACAGTGCTTTAGAGTGTCACAACAGACTCAATCCTTCTTATACAAATGTTCACAATCAAGATGCAAGATCAGCAATGCTAGCATCAGCAGATATGACAAATGATAATCCATGGTTTATGGATAGTGGTGCAACAACACATATAACATCTGACAAATCACAACTGCAAGCTTCAGTTCCATATCAAGGTTCAGATAAAATACAAGTAGCTAATGGAGCAGGTATGTACATTACTCACTCAGGCTCTTGTGTTAAATCTACATCAACACATTTATTCAATTTAAGCAATATTCTTCTAGTACCACAGGCAACACAAAACTTATTGTCAGTTCATCAGTTTACAACAGAGAATAACTGCTCAATAACCTTTACTTCCAATGGATTTTATGTCAAGGATCTTGCAACTGGGAGAACACTCTTGCAAGGACCACATAGCAATGGCTTATATCCAATTCACTTCTTACACCAGTCACCAAATAAAGCTTTGACAGTAGCATCTTCAAGCATATCATCTACAATTTGGCACAGTAGATTAGCACATACTTCTTTTAAAAATATGCAATGTATTTCTAGAATTCTTGAATTACCTACAGTTGTTAGCAATCAAATAAACTGTGAAGCTTGTGCTCTAGGAAGATCACACAAGCTATCTTTCACTGTGTCAGATAGCTTTAGTACAGAACCTCTAGAGCTTCTTCATATTGATCTTTGGGGTACCAGTCCTGTGACATCTTGGGAAGGTTACAAGTATTATGCAATAATAAAAGATGATTTCACAAAATATTGTTGGTTATTTCCATTATATGACAAATCTGAATTCAAGGCAATATTCTTTCACTTTAGAATGTTCATTGAAAAACAACAACAACATTGCATCAAAACAATAAGAACAGATGGTGGAGGTGAATTCATTCACAATCAGTTCATCACTTATCTTGCACACAATGGCATCAGACATGAGATGACATGTCCACATACTCCAGAACAAAATGGAGATGCTGAGTCAAAACACAGACACATTGTAGATGTTGGCAGAACTCTACTCATTCAGTCTGTCTTAAGTGCAACATTTGGGTGGAAGCTTTTGCTACAGCCAACTACACAATCAACAGATTGCCAACAAAAGCATTAAACTCAAAGACACCTTATGAAGCATTACACAAAAAGCTACCAGGCTATCACTATCTGAGGAGCTTTGGGTCTCTATGTTATCCTTGGTTAAGACCTTATGCAGCTAATAAGCTAGAGCCAGTACTGCTTGTATTTTTGTAGGGTACAACTCTTTTCAGAAAGGTTACAAATGTCTAGACACAAAGACTGGCAAAATCTTTGTTTCAAGGCATGTGCAATTCAAGGAGAATATTTTTCCTCTCAAATGTGGTGATAACTCAAGCTACATCAACTCAGTCTTACCAATAATGCCAGCATCAGAAAATTCAACTGTGAACTTCCTGTAATGAGTATGTCATCTACATATACTAGTGTGTAAGTAACTGTTGATCCCAATTTTTGTATGAAGAGTGAATTATCAGCAGTTGATAAAAGAAATCCAAAAGAGAGAAGTACATTTGCTAGCTTGGCATACCATGCTCTTGGGGCTGTTCAACTTGCAAACATAATTTGGATTGGCTTGATCTACAAATCCTGGTGGTTGATTCATGTAGATATCCTCTGATAAATCTCCATGTAAGAAAGCATTGCTTATATCCAATTGAGTAATATTCCAGTCCATGTTAACAGCAAGAGTAAGAAGAATTCTGATGGTGCATGACTTGGCAACATGACTGAATGTTTCTTTATAATCTATGCCTTCCTGTTGATGAAAACCCTTGGCAACTAGTCTTGCCTTGTACCTGGATATAGTGCCATCAGGATTATATTTGTTCCTAAACACCCATTTGCAGCCCACTAAATTCATTGAAGGATGATATGCAACTTTTTTCCATGTTTCTGCAGATTGAAGAGCATTGTACTCATCTGCAAGTGCTTGTCTCCATTCTGGATATTTGCTTGCTTGTGTATAGCAGGTTGGTGTAATGGGTGGTATCTGACTAGAGATAAGTGTTGAAAAAGAGTGCTTGGTGGAGTAGGTTTTTGGTTTATTATACCAGATTTGGCTCTAGTTTGCATGTTGTGTGCATTGGGAGTTATTGTTGAAATTGGATTCTTAGGTTCAGTTCCTGACTTAGTGAGGCATTGTTCACTTGAATGAGAATAAGTGAAGGGCATACTTGTTGAGTTGTTTGTTGGAGATGGTAATGTGCACACTTCTTGAGTTTGTGCAGAGGAACTGTAGTCATGCAATTGGTAAGTTACAAAACTATTTTCCAGTTAAAAATATGGGTAGCTTACACTATTTCTTAGGACTTGAAGTCAGAAGAAATGCACACTCTTTATGTTTCTCCCAAACCAAGTATGCATTAGATCTTTTGGAGAAACACAATATGTCTGGAGCCAAACCTTGTGCTTCTCCAATTCCACCAAACCAGCAGGTGCAAAGTGAGCAAGGAAAACCTCTTTCTGATCCTACACTCTACAGATCTTTGGTCGGGGCACTACAATATTTAACCTGGACAAGACCAGAAATTTCATTTACAGTCAATAAGGTGTGTCAGTTCATGCATGCTCCAACTACAGAACATATGACAGCTGCAAAAAGAATCTTAAGATATGTGAAGGGCACAGTTGAGTATGGTCTACATTTCACTAAAGGTAAACACACATTAAAAGGCTACAGTGATGCAGATTGGGCAGGAGACTCAGTTACAAGAAGAAGTACTGGTGGTTATGGAGTGTTCTTAGGCAACAACATGGTATCCTGGTCAAGTAAAAGGCAACCAACAGTAGCTAGATCATCCACTGAAGCTGAGTTCAGAAGTCTAGCAAATACTGCGGCAGAGGTAATCTGGGTAAGCAAAATACTCACTGAAATGCACTTTCCCTTAGAAACAACACCAACATTGTTTTATGACAATATCAATGCAATTTCTTACTCTTCTAACCCTGTTTTTCACACAAGAATGAAACACTTATCTGTTGACTACAATTTTGTAAGGGAATTTGTCAGGTCCAATGAACTGAGAATATCTTATATCTCAACAGTTGATCAATCAGCGGATGTATTTACAAAAGGGTTCAGTGGCCCAAGATTTACATTTCTAAGAAGCAAACTCTGTGTGCTTCCTGCATCCACACCAGAGTTTGAGGGGGGCTAATAGATATCTGACTTTCTTACACTCAGATTACACTCTACTTAAAACTCTGCCAAAGGGTTCAAGCTCATGGTTCAGCCAGCTACACCAAGTGGTCATGGTTCACAAATGTGTACGTTAGCATTCAATGTTGTGTACGTTAGTTTTAGGAGTTCAGTTTTCTTCCATGTATAAGAACATGTAATCCCTAACATGTTGTGAGAGTGAATCACTTTGTAATTGATTTGGTTAAAGAAACAGATTCATTCTCACTGTGGAAAATTCAAGATTCATTTTCATTTTCTGTAACATTGTTCTGTTCTTGATTTTCTTGAGTTCATCTTCTATTACCAGTATGTATCTGAAACTATACTTTCTAATTAATTTACCAACTACACCAGTAAATGTCACTGCAAGACCCATTTTGCTAAACATTTTTCTTCCAAAGAAATTCGAACACTTGCAAGGTATATGGACTATGGAGTGGGATGATCGGTGGAACCGCTATTCAAACTTTGATATTGATCAGCTAGCACTTGGGGTATGGTTCACATACTACCTCGGGAAGCTGACGAAAAACCAATTTTTGGGTAGCAATGGTGATCAAGTTTTGATGGAAATAAACTTTTCTTGAAAAACAGCGAGAGCTTGAAATTGTTCTTTACATGCATAATGTTTTTGTTATATAAGCCATTTTTGTAACACTATTAAAGCCAACATGTTGAACACGAGGTCTGTAAGATTCTAAAAAGTTGATTTTGCGTGAACAATGCTACAGAAAACCAAGTTGTTCATATAAATTTTAACATTGTGTTGAAATACAAGGGACATACAGGTACAAAAGAATCTGAAGGTGGAAAATGGGAATGTGTTGTTGAGGTTTGGCTTTAACCACAAGGTGGCATCTATCCCTTTTTTACCTCTTTCACATCCAAATTTTTACTACAACCCATTCCACAGTCAACAAAAGATTTAAGATATTGCGCACCTCAACAAGCTTTTTAGAAAGAAACTTGAAACATGGGGATTACTTGCAGTAGGCTTTAAATTTTAAGTAGCAACAAGAAGAATAAAAGGTGTACTCTCTTGGCAATATATTTACTACTTTATGTTTGTCACTCATTCCTCTAAAAGGTGTACTCTCTTGGCGATATATTTACTACTTGCTGTCGGTCAATGTAGCTGGAATTTTACAAATAACAAACAAAAAATAATTATAACCCGGTGCGTAGATAATATGGAAATCATTCAAAGGTTATTAAACTTTTCTAGCAATTAAAACATAATTACTACTCAAATATTTTTTAAGATGTTTTAATGCATCCGTGGATGGATGCAGGACGAAGCCCCGTTACACCAAATCAACAAGTCTCATCGGACCTGGTGCGAAACACTGGTTGCGTATTAGTCTTATTAAAGAGTAGGTTAAAAATTAAAGAGCTTCTCTGGTTTTTACTGATTTTATAGGTAGTTCGAAGGCTTGTCAATACGGTCCAGATGAGAATTAGAGTTTGTTTTTTTTCCCAATTTATTTGATGGGGTTTTGCATTTTGCGTTTTTTTTTTGTTTGTTTGTTTTACTACATTACTCATATTAATATAGAGTCTCTTATAACGAGGAACTCAAAAAAGATCTCACACTGGCGGTTAGGAAATATGTTTGATTTCTGAAGAAAGATAAATTAACGTATTTCCTTGATTTCATCTTTGAAATATTTCATATACTTTGTATCATTTAAAGTTGTAATCTATTTTATATTAGAAAAACGATCCGTTAGACAACCTCATTTTTAACAATATCTAACAACATTTTTCCACCATCAGATCTGGCGATAGAAACGTCCAAGATTTCCTATATATAATCATATATCATCTAGGTATTTCACAACCTGTGACCCAAAATATCTATTCACTTTTCCCTGACCGAGTTTCAGTTTGCTTTTTCTTTTTCTTCTCTGTCTCTTCTCTCTTCTCTCTTCTCTCTTCTCGACTGAATCTCCCATCATCATCATCATCCCTAATATTTAACGAAGTACTGTATAAAATTAAAATCAAACTCCTATTTATTTTATTTTTTGTTTTGATATCGTTGTCATTAGGACCTCGAAGTAGTGATGGTTTGGAAATTAGGTTTTTTTTTTATTAAACAGAAGATAAATACTAATCCATCGAAAGTGGGAAACCAACATGGTAAGATATCAAAACCCATGTAGCAATCAAATGATTCAGATCAACTAAAAATTTAATCTTCCAACTAAAACGAAAATTGTAGAAGTGATTTAGGCATTGCAGCTAGGAAATTTTAAACCCCAATTGTGAGATACTTAATTCATCATTCTGCGATATTTAAACAATAAGGAAATTAATATCAAGGAATTTAGTTTCTTCAAGTATTAAAGGGCAAGAAATCTGAAATACTAATTTCTCAGTTCCAAGATTTTTTTGTTTTTGAAATTGTATTTCTAAGGGATAGAAATCTGAACTTCTCAACTTATTCATCAACAAACTAGATCATCCCGAGTACAATTTTTTGAAATTTACGCGGAAGGTATCATAGAGTTGCAAAGTGAATCCATGAGAAAAATTAAGAACACTTGGAAGGAGAACTATTTTTGACAAGACAATTCAAATCGGTTAAAGAATGGGTCGCGGGTTGTTAAAGAATACCGGATGGTATTGGTCATGATCGTGTCTAGAAAATCTGGACTGTTTTTGTTTCCTAATCTAACAGTCGAAAAACGTTGTTAGATACTGTTAAAATCAAGCCTGTCAACGGATCCCTCCTCTCTATACTAATATTGTACGTTTTTTTTAGTATCTCTAATATCATATATTGATACAACTATAAGAGAGATTTTTCATTTAACTACATAGAAAAGGAGTCTGAAAGAGCAGTTGAATTGGCCGCTTGATTCTTAGCGCACGTTTAACACAAGTATATGATTTCTGAAGAAAGATATATTAATGTATTTCCTTGATTACATCATCTTCGACGGGAAACACTTTATATGGTTTGCACTATTTAGAGTTCGCAATCTATTTTATATTAATATCATATATTTTTTTGTGTCTCTAATATCAAATATTGATACAACTATATAATGAGTGTGATTTTTCATTTAACTACAGGGAGTTGGAGCCTGGAGGAGCAGTTGAGTTGACCGCCTGATTCTTAACACAAGTATATAATTTCTAAAGAAAGATACATTATTGTATTTCCTTGATTACATCATTTTCGACGAGAAGTAATTCATATGCTTTGCACTATTTAGAGTTGGCAATCTATTTTATGTTATATCATTTTTTTAGTGTCTCTAATATCATATATTGGTACGACAATATAGTGAGTGTAGTTTTTCATTTAACTACAAGTAGTTGGAGCCTGGAGGAATAGTTGAGTTGGCCACTAGATTCTTAACGCAAGTATATGATATGGTACCTAAGGAAGGTAGCGAGTGTACATCGGGTGAAAATACAAACAAGATTTTTGCCGACTTAGAAGGTATTACTGGGGTTTTGGGGTAGAATATTATTATATGACTTTGTTTCTTAATATTTTAAAAGTTGCAAAAATTGATTAACCAAGGAACATTGCATAGGTATTCTAAATTCTAACAAGAGTAAATGTAATTGTAGTGTTACTTTGAGTAGCAGACTTCAAATCTAGCCTTAACAGTTATCTTTAGAGTACCGATGTTGGTAATGTCATGAACTACTTACTGATTTTAAAGGTTACTTTAATTTTTCAAAAATATTTTATTTAAGAGAATATTTTAACCTTCAACACTTTAAACAGTACATAATTGGTACTTTCATTATACACTGCAGTTGTTAATTGGAACTCCTACCAGGACGGATGCGAGACGAAACCCCACCTCACCAAATAAAGACCAATTCCTATCATTCCCGATGTGTAATACGGGTTAAATATAAGTAAAAGATAAAAATATAACATTCGGTTGGAGACACCTTTTCCCAAGTGACTCTTCGTATATATATAGAAAAGACAATAAATTTTAATGCGTGGACGGTTCTGCTGGTAGAGGATGATATATATATATATATATATATATATATATATATATATATATATTTCGTAAGAAGATAACTAGGAAAAAACGGTGCAACGGAAGCATTTCATTTCAATATTTTAGTCCCTTAAGTTTTTGAACGCGATTCAATCCGAATAAGCATTAATTTCTACCATTTTCGATCTTTCCAACTTATTGCATAATTTCTTTTTGCTTGTTTAATGGTGATATGCTTCTTAGGCAGTTAGGTGTTATATAATTGGTAAAAAATTAATATTTTAATTCTTGCAGTAAAATAACGAATATTTGAAGTACGAATAACATCTATTCGACCAGGCATTAAATTCTATAAGGTCAGATATTTTTCATGATCCATATGTACGTTATTAGTGTCTTCTTCCTTTGTAATAAGAGAAATTAAAAAAGTGTACGTTGAAGGAAGAGATTGATCAATTTAAAGATTTTGTTGATTTATCATTCAAATAGGAGTTTAGTGATCAACATTACTGTCGTGAATTTATATGAAGATGATGAACATACAAAAAAAGTAATTCATATGTAGTTTACATTTTGCATATACCTTCGTAAAGTTAAATCATGATATAAGATAATTGAGAAGATTTTAAGATGTACTTGGAAGAATTATATGTTTACAACCCAACAAAGACAAAAGACATCAATTTTTGATAAGGTATTGGCCAGCCTTTTAATTTTATAAGATTTATATTTTATGTTTTTAACTAGGTTATATCTCTAAAAAGAAGTGGAAATGGAATGTTACAAAGGAAGAAATACCAAAGATAAATTGGAACTCGTCCAAATTCAGGATTTCTTCTCATCTTCTATAGATAACAAGAGACAAAGCCAACGGCGAAGGAATGAGGTCATTCCGACGTCGTACGAAAAAGTTATGAGAAAAACAAGTTCAAAATGTTTTCGACCATGATGGTGACCAAGGAAACATATGTGCCTCGGATCGTCAGGTGACCAAGGAAAAATTCAAAAAACTTTGAATTCCTTCAGAGAGTCAGGTGTCCGAGAAAAACTGAAATCTCGGAGGGTCATCAGGTGGCAAAAGGCAGATACGTGAGCTAGGTATTTTTGACGAGTTTTTATGCTATTTTCGAGTTTCAATGAGGTTCCAAAACCTAGTATGACCTGGATTTGAACACGGGCACTCCTATACTTGGTTTCCTATATAAGAATACTTTCTAGATCACACCAAAGATATCATATCGTCTACAACAAAATAATCAACAGAGTTTGGAGCGAATTAGGGTTTTCCCTTTTAGAGGAAGAGCCGTGACACTTTCTTCTTCTTTTTCTCACTATTCTCTTGTATATTTTTCATGCGTTTTGAAAAACCCATGAATATGTAACATTCTTTTATTGGTTAGGGATGTAATCCTAAGCCCTACACATGTAAATCAATCTGGATGGTTAGTTTTAATGTTAATGATATCTTTTATCGCTTATGTTCTACTGTTTATATCGCTATGTATTATTTGAAGACATGCTATTTTAAGTTTCAAATTGAATGGTCATGTGTTCATATCTAAAGCTAGGCTAGGATTTACGATCCGTAACTGTCGGAGAACTCTAATCACAAGTAACACAACATAGTTGTTAACGACGGAATGTTTCCATGCGATTATGTATGGAAGCTTAACCTACGTTAAATCCGTATGTCTCTTACTCTAGATTTCTTAGAATAATCTTAACTCACGAAGACCATTTCTTTCATTGGGTTAAACTTGACTGGCTCTTGCGCCAAGTTATTCATGACAAGGATTCAGAGAGTGGCTCTTGCGCCTTTGATGATACATGAAGTTTTTTCGGAGTAAGCCTTTGATAGGATGCTCTAGGGTTATTGATATGAGAAGGATTAAATGTTAACTTGAATCGATTGACGAGCAGGTTCGGTGATGGTTGATGAAACCTCTAACCAATATTTCCTTCCCTCTAATAATCTTTATTTACTTTGTCTTTATTTTTTGTTAGTTTACTTTAGTTTAATTCACTACAACCCATTTTTTGGTTGCATAAGAAGTTGAAAAAAACAACAACTATTACACAGCTCTTTGTGGGAACGATTTTTACCACCTCTATATTACTAAATAATTAGTAAAAAATATCCAAAGTAATTTATTGCACTTAAGACACGAATCATAAGTAGAGAGCAGTAGGCTCCTAACAATAGGAGAAGTAGTTGTCAATGTAGGTGATAGATGCCGCCATTGCTAGAGACGTACTGCAAGTGTGTCACAAAAGTTTGCAATACTTTCTTCCCTTGGTAGATGCTCATAAACTGTTATACCATCTGTTGATATGGGGAGCGAACGTTATACAATGATTGATGCTTTAGAAATGTTTATTTTTTCTTCATAACACAACACCATATATACCAGTTAGTTGCTCTTCTTGTCACAACCTTATCAAATTTTGCTTACAAGTAGGTTCCCGCAATGTGTTTCCATAGCATTGATAATTCGTGATTAAGGACTAAGCATTATAAATTGGATCAAGAACTTTACTAATAACACAGATTCAAATATTTAAAGCCCTGGGATACAATTATTCTTCATGTTTAAACGAAATTTAACCAGAAAAAAAAGTTAGGGAAAAAATCAATCGAAAAGTTTTTTAAAAAATTTAAAATGGGTATACAGACAAAACCATGTTATTTGTGATTCTTAGATAAATTTTGAAAATCTTAGTAAGAAATTGAGAGATATGATAATTTCTTCGAAGAATCGCACCTACAGATTTGTCAAAATGCTTTCAAAATAAAGAGAATAGTGTGATGGTTGTAAATTAAAATTCTAATTTTGAGCAGGAAATATTTTTTTGAACTCGGCTAATTAGTAGTTATAATAGAATTAAAAGACTAAAATAAAATAAAAGTTATCTTTCTAATTAATTTGTGTTGATAAACCTCCAAATATAATTGCTAATGATGATGCCCTTTAAATTTCTTTTTGAGTCAGAGCTAGCCTCAAAAGTGAGTGCTATAATTGAGAGCGAGGGAGAGAAAGAGAAAGGAAAACAAGTGTCGGTGTGGTTTGGTGTATACGAAGGGGAGGGAGCGACACATGTGTTTGTTTATGGAGGCAGTAGCTACGAACGTGGAGATGATTTGGTATAAAAAATTTATAAGCGCAAAATAGGAGAGCGGCAATGATGGAGTGAAAAGTTGAGAAAGGGAGGTATGACAATGCACGGAGGAATGCGCTGATGAGAAGTGAGAACGCGAATAAAGATGAAGGACATATAAAGAAAAAATGATGTGGGAATTGAGCCGCTGAGTTAGAAACTTGACTCCTAATGTGGTCGCCAATTGTTTCATAGTAAAAATTGTAAAGGAGAGTTTCCTATCCACAACAAACCTAATTTCCAAACAGAAGAAGAAGAACCTCCTAAGAGAAATTCAAGTGGGGACTTGCAAATATTCCCATTCACTATGCTAGGTGGATGGAGAAACCGATCTTTGGGCAGTGGAAAAATGGTTTATCGTCTCAAATTGAGCCGATCGTAGTAAGTTAGGACGGTCATCCCAACATGATTCGACAACGACTACATTTTAGTATCACCCCAACGACTATATTTTCTTTTACATGTATAATCACCTTCCATTCATCAATTTTAAACACACTTAACTTCTATCAACTCTCTATTTTCACAAAATAAATAAATTATAATTTCTTTAATATATTACTTGTTTTCAGTCGTTTTATTCATTATGGATCCTAATTTGGCAAATGAAGAATCGCACACATTAGTGGATTTTATTTTTCCAACAACAAGGGTTTATGCAGCAGTTGGATCAAATTGATGCATATTCATACGATGTAAGAACGAAGCCCAACACCAAGATACAATTATACACATGGCAAATATTGCGAGCTCTATAACCAAGAGCCGCATTGAGAAGGAGATATACGTGGAGATTTTGAGAGGAAGGACATCAACAAATGATGCGTGATTATTTTATTAATAGAAGTGTGTACTCTGATGAAGATTTTCAACGTCGCTTCCGCATTCCACAACACTTGGTCATGCGGATTATTGGATAGCTTTATCGGGTAAACCCTAAATTCAACCATCAATTTGATGCACAAAACATACGAGGACATGGTCCTGACAAAAGGTCATTGCAACCTTAAGGATTCTAGGTTATGATGTGCCTGCGGATGCCTATGATGAGTACATTCGTATGGCAAAAACAACGTCATACGAAAATCTCATAATGTTTTGTGAAACTGTAATCAACCATTTTGAAAGAAGAAACCCTCACAGGATTTTTTTTTTTTTGTTGTTGAACTTTTTAGTTATTATTTCAATCGTTTTATTTCTTTTAATGTAATTTTATTTATGTAATTTAACTTAAACAAACATTGAAATTGAAATGACAGATCAAATTGGTAAAAAACCAACACTGAAATTGAAATTAAGGATTAAATTAAATTTAAACAAAGGATTACATCGAAATTAAACTAACTATTACATCCAGAATTTAAAACTAATAACTAAACCAGTGTAATGTCATATTGTTATCCTTATCTAAGGTGTCCCCCTCCTCATCAGAATCAACGTCAACTGGAGTTGGGCATTTTTATGCCTTATGTGTTTCAATTTAATCAAATTCTTCTTGCCAGAGTTTCATTTGTGCTCGATTTATCTTTGTCGTGTCCATTCCTATGATTCCTCTCATGTGTGCCTTAAAAATATTCTTTTCAAGCACCTTGCGACATTTCTTCATTTATTTAACCATTTCCTTACGCTCTACTATTTTTAAAATATCACTATTTTTGTTTTTTATTTTTTTTTTGAAAGTTAAATTCTGAAATTGATGATTGTGCGGCATCTTGAGTTGCCTTTCTGTTTCTTTTTGCTTTTTTGCCGCCTGGTTCATCACATCTTTATACATTTCCATTAACATTAAGATCAGAATTACCATGTTGGGATCCAACTATATCGCGTTGAGGTTTTGAGTTTGTTTATGGTGAAGAATAAAGTAACCCTTGAGAAACATTTATAGTCTCGTAAGAGGATTCCTTTGGTACTTGATATCCATTCAACAGATCAGGGTTATATCGGTTCAACTTTCTGAGGATGCGGAAATATGCTTAGTATTTGAAACTCATACTTCTTGTTCATTGTCATTCCTCTCGAGTTTTTCGTTGTTGCAATTTTAAAATTTATAACTTAGTCATTACAACAAATTGATAAAAGTTTAAAAATCAATCAAACAAATTGAAATGCAACTTACCACATCGACTTCAATATCATCACTTGCTTGTTGGAGATTCATTTGCATCATCAAAGCTATCCAACTGTTCATGTCTTTGCTGATTGTACCCAAAATGACCTGCCAATCCGACAACATCACGGTGATTTGTATTCCCAGTTTCCTGACGAAATTGTTTACAAATATTCCCCTAAAGCATTTGATGTTGTTGTTGAACATCATTGACATGATCAAGTGTAAATGCTACATAAGCTCTGCAAATAGCTTTATCTTCATCCATAATATAATTTACACCGTGAAATTTTGACGATGAAGCATTTTCTTTTTAAGTATTTTGTGTTCGTGATGGGTTGGCTATTTTCTTTTGATTTTTTTTCTACATATTTTGAGATTAAGAGTTTAAGATGAAAAAAATTAAGATTAAAGTAAAACTATATGAGGTTTTGGGTGTTGAAGGTGTGATTTTGGAGTTCAAATTGGTTGAATTTATAGAGAGCGAAATAAAATCCGTTGGAGGATCTAGCCGTTGTCGGCTCAGTCTAGGTCGGTCGTCTCAGTATGAGGCGCTGCTCGTCTTAATATGAACCGAATCTCAGCCCAGGTAAGGCTGATCGACTCAAATTGATTCTACCATCTCAAGTTAAATCTCTCGGCTCAACTTGAGATGGGATGGACAAACCCTCAGATTTGAGGGTTTTCCCACCCTGTTTGCTTGTTTACCAGTCTCACTGTGGGGTGAAAATGGGCAAATATACCCATTTGCCTACCCATTGGACTTGCTTTAAAAATACAATGACTTCATATATTTATACTACTTCTCTCTCTTACCTCATGCTTATATGTGTTTTTTTATTGCATATTTACCCAAATGACATTTTTTTCTTGTCAAGCCATGTTTGACTCTTTTAGTCAATGTCATTTTACTTCTTCTTAACTCCTTATTTCTCTCTTTTACCCTTGGGTATTCCTTCCTGGACTGAGCCCAACTCCCAAATCCCAAACCTTTTAGTGGGTTTGGGTCCAATAAAGGAAGTAATACCTTTTAATTTGGAATAACAAATTTTCAAGTACCAACAATCACGATTTTGACTCCAGTCTTCCTGGGGTTGAAGGCATCGATATGGGTTGCATCTGTTAATTCATTTTTTTCGAGCATTTTGACACATCTTGATTTTTTTTCTGAACCATAAGAATTTCTTGAGAAATATTAGTTGAAAAATTATAAGAATTTGTGCAGAGGTTTAAGTAGAATATAGCAAAGAAGGTATGAGATGAGAACAAAAAATGAAAGAGTATTTATAAGATTTTGAAATGTACAACCGTTGGAGGAAATTAGCCGCTGGCAGTCATGGTATATGGTTGCTCGCCCACGGATATCCGCTGGGCTCAACTTTGATCGTACTGTGTTACCTTTCTTGTGCGGTCATCGAATGGCCGCTTCTTATATAGGGGATAACCGTTAGGCTCCACTTTGGTAATATCTTTAATTAATTTATTTATTTTATTTTTGTTAACTTTATCTTAATGGAAAATTCCTTTTACCCATCCATGTGGTTGCTCTAATTTGTAAATGTTGTCAATTGCCATTCGAATTGCCCTTATAAACTTACAATTACAAATATAAGTTACTCAATCTCCCACAATCTAAACGATATGGACTAAGGTTCTAATGCATAGACAAACTCACAAGCATTAACTTTTTTGGTTCCATAGATAATAAATTTGGTCTCCCCCGTAGCTACCTTTTGCATGATGGATATCATATCGGAGCAATCATCTGATTGCTTTAATAGCCTGACTAATTTCAGACCTACCCGATTTATTTCAGACTTATCTAATTTGCTCACAACTATAGAGTAGAATAAAAGATGTCTCAAATGCGTGAAACTATTAAATTATCCTTAATAGTTAGAATTATATTTATATCCTTATCATTAATATTAAATCATTTTATTTATTTATTATTTATATTTATATTTATATTTTTTTTTTCTTAGAGTTTATTCTTACATCTCCCAAAATCAATTAAAAAGTGAAAAAAAAATATCAAACCAAATTCTTTTTTAAAAACATTTGAATATTGATTTTATTTTTTGAGAACATCAAACTAGTATCGGTGGATATGATGACACATGCATATCGATTCTGGTTTGACGTTCTTCACTGACAAAGAACATGAGAAATCGGCGTATACGGGTGCTCATATCAACCGATTTTAAAAAATCACACTCTAGAATCGGTCTATATTGATATTCAATCGAATGATTGCTAAAAAACTCAAAAATGACAGTTTTTTTTTCATAAAAATACTCTATAATCGGTGGATAAGGTTTCCCACGTGTACCGATTCTAAAAAACTTAAATTCAAAAGTTTTTCTATAAATTCTTTTGCCCAGAAACGGTGAATAAGGTTTTCCAAGTCCCCGATTCTATAAAACTCAAACTCAAAAGTTTTGCTATAATTTTTTTTTCATAATCGATAGATATAAATGCACTTATCCACCGATTCTAGTTAATAATAATAAAAAATTATAGAAAGAAGAAAATAAATATTTTTTAAAATAAAAAATAAAAAAATAAAAAATTTAAATTAATCTAAAAAATAATTTCATAATTAATACTAATTAATTAAAGGAAATATTAGTTATTAACTAAACTAATTGGATAAGGAATTTTTAATTAAATTATAGATAGACCTAAAGTTAGTCGAGTTTAATAGATCCTGGAGACATCCCTTTAAATTTATGCTGATCTTGATGTGTCAAATCAGATCCCGTCTGCTTGAAAACGTATAGTCAGCTGATAAGCCACTGATACACGCAAGCTGGCGGAACCATATCCCGTACATTCCTTTCCAGATCGCGAAAATACCCCTTACAGATTAAATTTGTTCCCTTTTCAGCTCCCGAAAAATATATCATTATTTTATTTATATTTGATATTATTCGTTTTCCTGTACCGTTGGGTAAGCTGACTAATTCTGTGGGCCCACATATTAAACGACATTTATGGTTCGATTTACAATGTAGATATCAGTATTACTCGGTACCATTCAGTGATTTGTGTGCGACCTTTGAGATTTCTATTCAATTCTATCGAACCATGAAAAAAAAATCTATCAAACCTCCCTAATCATTGTTTTAGCACGGTACAAAGTACAATGAAGTAAATTCCTAACGTCCAAGAGCAATCATAATGAGGAATGTAAAATGGTACATATATGGGCGCCCATATATATACACCACATCGGAACTGAAATGGAAGTGGTATACGGCTAATATACCGTTTCGACTGACCTCAAATGGTAGGTATACCATTCTAAATTTGACAAGCGTAATTAACTATGGTGTGGTGTTTCAATCTGTACTAAATTATACCGAGGTGTTTAAGCTCTTTTAGTAAGGCTAAGTTTAAAATACAACGATTGAAAACGACCAAATACTAGGCTCAGCTTTAAACACCGCCCAAAAAGCTAGATGTGTTTCAAGATCGCCTAGAACCTAAGTGTGTGTTTAAACACCACGAATATAAATTCTGTTTGAAACACTGTTACATAGACCATGGAGTGTTTTAAAAATGCGTGTTACGTTTTAAATTTTATTTAGTTCTAGACTCTGTGCTAATCCGTTATAAAATATAAGATCATTTCCCTGACTATATAGATATAAAAAAATGTTAATTCTCAATTCTCAATTGTTATATGTTGTTATATATGTATGACTTTTACATTATTCCTCAATATCCTATGGATGCTGTACTAAAAAATATTTATTAAGAAAAGTATATAATGTCATATAACAAAATCTAACACAATATAAATCTGCTACACTGACTGCGAATTAGATCCCATGGTCGATTTCGTCTCTCATAGAGATAGGGTTGAGAATGGACCTAGAAATTTCAAGACTTTAGTATAAGCAAATGTGAAAAGTAAAATTTGAAGCTTATATTAGAAATTTAGAGCAACTGCAGCGGTCGACCAGACCAAAGAGCAAAGACCAGGAATGCTCTTTGGTCCGATTTTGTGAGACGTAACGGACGACTAAATGTGGTATTTGGTCCAGAAATTGAACAATATCCGATCAGGTTTAGTCAAGAAACTGGACCAAAACAGATATAGTCTGACGCTCATGTAAGACAGCGTTTTCCCAAAACGCCATTGTACGAGGACGTTTATAAACACAAACGTCATTTCTGAAAGACGTTTATCAAAACGTTTCTAAAGAACAACGTTTTTGAAACGTTGTATTAAAAGAGCGTTTTTGAATTGAAACGTTGTATTAAACGTTTATTAAGAACAGTGTTTTTGAAACGTTGTATTAAAACAGCATTTTCAAAATTAACGGTCCTCTACACCAACGTTTAGGCTTTCAAACGTCTTTATATGTGGGCGTTTTTTTTGAAATCCTGTTTTAGAAGAGCATTTGAGTTTTGACGCTACTTTACTAGGACGTTTTTCTATGTTTTATATCAAAACGCTTCAGTACATTAACGTTTGACGTTTGAGTACATAACGCTTCATTACAGGAGCGTATGTTCAAAACGCTAATCTAAATGAACGTCAAAAACATAACGTTTGTCTAGTTAAACGTCTGTGTAATATACGTCATTTTAATATAGCGTTTGATAATTAACGCTTATTTACAACAGCGTAATATCATATTTAGTCATGTTTTCGTTGCGTTTTTTTTTTAAACGACCAAACAGATTTGGTCTTTGATCGATGGTCTGGTCCAACCGCTGCAGTTGCTCTTAAAAGTACAAAATACGCTTGGGAGCCATCCTTGCAATGGGCTAGCTCCGGCCCCTGGACGAGCCCCTCGACCAGCACAGGAGTTGGTCTTTTCAGTCATGTGCATCCCACCAGCGTGTGAGGCGGGACACCTGCGGTCGGTCTAGAATTTTCCAAACACAATATTTCTTTTTGCTAAGTATGTGTATTATTGTAAAATCACATTTGAAAATATTACTATAAATAATAAACAAAATCTACTGACTCTCCGTTTCTTCTTCCTTTTCTCTCCCTTTTTACTTAAAAAACCTAGGAGAAACTAATCGAAGAGCCCACGCCTGCAAATATTTTCCCCTAATAATCCTTTAATTTATTTATCAAAACAGCGTACGGATCTAATGTAAATATTTCCCACTTTGATTGAACTTGAATATTTCCTATTACCAGATCTATTTTCGAATCGTCGTCATTAATCTTATCTGGTTTTTATTTATTAGCTCATGCATTAATTTATTTTCCATCTTTTTCAGCTTCGAGTTTCGTGCTCAAATTCATTATAAACTAGAATTTCTATTAATTTTTTTGAGAATTTATAGGGTTTTGTTTGATGTTTGTGGTGGTGGTGTATGTATGTTTAAGGTTTGTTCGAGTTATGGATTTGATTAGATTTGTTGGCTCATTTAAAGGGTCTTTTTTTTATGTTTATTATGAGATTTTATGTTGTTTTTTTGACAAATTTTGAGTGTTCTGAGGAGCATGTGAGGATTGTAGATCTGTGATTTTTTTTTTTTTTTTGTGGAGAAATTAAATTTTGTTGATGTTGTTATTGATAGGTTTTGGATTTTTTGTTGCAGATATGGAAATGGAAGGTTAAATGTTTGTTTGCATGATAGTTGGAGTTGGAAAAACTTGGTTCATTGATTCCTTTTTGACTACTGAAACAGGTCAGTCATCAACAATGAGATTGATCTTTGTCTTATGAGTTTACATTGATGATTTATGTTTGCAGCTCTGTCGGTGTTGCTGCTGCTGTTGTTTTATAGATCAATGTGCTGTTAGGGTTTTGCTTTTTGACATGCATTGAAAGCAGTTGTAATGGGAATTTGCTTCATATGGCACAAGTAGATTTACAAGAGAGTTGTGGAACTTTGTTAAATTGGATTGCATTTATTGGGTTTCATTAAGTTTCTCATGATTGGTTATGGAATTTGATAAGTTCTTGGGTGATTGGTTTTCTTAAATTAGAGGTTTGGGAAGCTGAGAGGTCGTAAAGCTTATGTTAGACATTTGGTTTAGGAACTTGTCATATTCTTATACTGTTTGCCTTTCTAGAATATAAACTTGCCCCTTTTGAATCCATCTCCATGGGTCTATGCTTGAGTGGTTAGAAAACCTGAGATATTGACGTGTATCTTTCTTGAATTTTTCGGTAATACAAGATATTTCGTGTCTGTAATTGTTGATTGGTTTGGAGGTATAGTTGTGTTTCCAACTGTTATGTGGGGGCAATAACTGTGCAATTTATTTGTTGGTTAAGCTACACTTGAAAGCGGTTGAGGCTTTTGTTGAACTGAATTAACTGATTAGCATGCTTGCCTTTGTCGTGACGTGAGAATTCTCTGAATCAGCTGTCAGTATTATCCACATATCCTCCTATTTACTTGTTATCGCAGTAACATGTCATGTGTTTCTGGAGGCGTGATTTTTAATACGGTTAGTTTGTCGTGTAGTCAAGCAAAACATGGTAAGCTCTTAAAGGTTATAACAATAAGTTAGTTCTAGTGAAGTTGCACGCTGGAGAAGCAAATGGTGCTAGGGTGAGTTTATTTTTGCTTTTCCTGAAATATACATGCAATGCAAGAGGCTGTTACTGAGATTATAGACTTTTTTGCACGTGTGATGTGATTGGGAAAGGCACATTTATTGTTGAAAGCAATTGACTTTTCTGGAAAAGCAAAAGGCATATATAGAAAGGGCGAGATGAAGGTGTGATGACGATGCTAATAACTGATTCTCATATGATCTTGGCTGTTTTTGATATTTTGAATTAGATTGCTGAGAATTGAGGATTAAATGGTGACTCAATGTATTTGCTTATTCAGTTTCCAAATGTGAGTCCGTCAGAAGTTACTGCTCTACCCTTTATTTCTTAGATTCTTTTTGTATGCACCATTTTTGTTGTTTTGGTTGTTTAGTGCTATTGCACTCAGCCATTTTGGCTTGCTTACTTTTTAAATCAGTAGTATACTGCCGCATATCATCTCTTGAATTCTAAACAAGTACATGTCTAACACAAATAGTTATAACATTAGAAGATTAACGTGGTCATCCATTTACTAGTGCTGTAACCAGAAGTGGAAAATAATCTATTGACAGGCACTTATATTAACCAATTAGAAAGAGGAGTAACAATAAATGTAAAAATGATTTGTGAGTAGGACAAGGAGCAGTACCATATTTTGCCAGTAGTTCCATTAGGGCAAACTAGATACTCATATGCACAACCAGTTGAAACATTAGGCTTGGAACATGTCGATCTCCAGAATGTTTAGTTGGTTATAAGTTGAGAGTCGCAATCAATGTAACCAGTGTATATGGCTCTACCACAGAACAATATTGTGTTCACCCAACGTCTCCCTAAGCAAACGGTAAACACTTGATACACACACACACGACATCTTTCATGTAAAGAGTTTCTGAGGATTGAAAATTATTTCGTATTGGTGGTCAGAAAGTGATTTGATTTTGACTGGAGACAGTATCTTCAGTATACCATAGCTGCGTTACAATTTCCCGCAATTTAGGGGTCCCAGATTAATACACTTGATGTTTTTTGATAACTGAAATACTATGTACCTATGTGGGTCTTTTCAATCTGAGAGGCTGAGAGCCTTATTTGGGGACACGTCTCTGTGTCCATTCATTGTGTCAGTAATGTATAAATTCTCGGTTTCATATTGGTGTGCCCACCATGTCTGTTTCCATTTGACATGTCCGTGTTTCTTAGTTATATAGGGCACTAAAATCAAGGAATTCAAAGGCTATTCCTAGAGAGGATGAATCTTTATGTCTGTCTTGAGAATTCCTTCTTAAAGATAAACGATGATAGTTTTAGCAGCTTCTGTATTCATTTTTTTAGTATTTGTTCTGCTTTTCATCTGTTCTAGAGGTAATTTATGCCCTTGTAATACCTAAATTAATTTCCATGAAGTTCTTTGTCATATATTATTGATATCTGCGATTTCATATTTTCTTTACACCCTAAATTCACAGTACCCAAACCAACTAGTTCAATTGGGATTTATGTCATTGTGTCTTAGCTTTTAACTAAACACATTACTTGGGATGGAGATTACCACATGTTTGATCGTCCATATGTTAAAAGCTCAAAGTCCTGATGTGTTTTCTCATTTCGTGGTTGTTATGGTAATTTATATTTTGTAATGTACATTACCATAAATTAGAGGGGGGATTAAGATCTTATCGATTACTTCAATGGGCTAGTGTAGTTGTTTGATTCATAAACTTGTAGTATCTTAACAGAGTCCTGGATCTAGATCAGCACACATGCTTAAACTTAGTTATTGCGCCTAATAATCTGTGGTTTCCCTTGTTATATCTGAGTGTTGCAGGTCAGTAGATATCTAGTCAGATGCATTCAGATCACGGAGATGCTTCCGCGAAAGTGAAGGAAGAACAAGATTCACATGTTGGTGATGCTTCCTCGAAGTCGAGTGAGGAAAAAGAGGAACATTCTCAAAATCCATTACCTAAGGTCACTGAGGAAATAGAGGAACATCCTCGAGACGCTTCATTTCACATGAAAACAGAAGATGAGTTCAGTCAATCTGGTTCAGCTAGTCCCTTTGGAAACCCTGTCGATAAACCTCAAGGCATTCCTCCCACTGAGGAAGATGACGATAACGATGTGCAGATCATAGAGAATAATGATGACCAGGTTGCAAATGCTTCGAACCAGTTAGTGCTTTATGACCCAGCACTGACTAATAGTACCAGAGACATCGAACCAGTTCCTGAGGCCCCCCCTCAGTATCATCAATCTCAACCTTTCCCTTTTCGAAACTATACACAAAATCATCAATCCAGAGTTTTGCCGGCTGTGGGTGCATTTACTGTTCAATGCGCCAACTGTTTTAAGTGGAGGCTCATCCCATCAAAAGAAAAGTACGAAGAGATACGTGAAAGTATATTGCAGGAGCCTTTTGTTTGCGAAAGTGCTAGGGAGTGGCGGCCTGATATAGGCTGTGATGATCCAGCTGATATCAACCAAGATGGCAGCAGACTTTGGGCAATTGACAAACCGAATATCTCTCAACCACCTCCTGGTTGGCAGCGATTACTTCGGATAAGAGGTGAAGGAAGCACCAAATTTGCTGATGTGTATGTACTCCATTTCCCTTGTTAGTTTTACGTGTTATTTATTTGGTCATTGACATACAGACAAAGCATATGCTGCCCTTTGCTAGTTTATTCCCAAATGGTTGAAATTGAATATTGTGCTCATGTTAATTGTGAATAGAGGGTATGCAATTACTCCTAGAGTCTTTTCTGAAGTCATATGTGGACCTGCTTCTGAACCTATCCACAGATATTATTCAGTTGATTTATTGATTTCATTTAGGAATTTGTTGTTTCAATCCGCTCCTTTTCAATGATTCAGGTATTATGCTGCTCCATCAGGAAAGAGACTGCGCTCCATGGTGGAAGTGCAAAAGTATTTTAGATTTTCTTTCTCCATTTTTCTCACATTTTGTTAGAACATATACCAATCTTCCAAGTGGGGTGAAAATCTGACAGACCTTTCACTTATGCAGGTATTTAGAGGATCATCCAGAGTACATCTCTGCAGGAGTTACTATGAGTCAATTTTCTTTCCAAATTCCAAAACCTTTGCAAGAAAACTATGTTAGAAAGCGCCCGAAAACTGTGGCTCCAGCTCCTGGTTTGTCCATGGCCCGGCCTCTTGAACCTACCGAAGGTATGGAAACTAAGTTTCTTGTTTAATGCTGATATGCTTGGAATCTTTTTTGTGCTTGAACCCATTGGTCAGAATCTCTTCAACTTGATCACATTCTCTGGTTTAATAGCAGAATTTGCGAGTTAACTAATAATAGGCTGATTAGTTTTTCTTTTCTAGAATACCAGGTCCAACGTGGTTTGTCAGTTTCACACCCGTGACCATAGGAATTTGTACTTCAAAGATATAGACTGATCTATATATTGTACTGCATTTTGTACTCTTCACATGAAAAGTTTTGTTCGTCTACTAAGTTAGTCTTCCTTTTTACTCAACTCTAGGAATTTGTACTTCAGATATTAACTTTTCGATATATTGTACTGCATTTAGTACTCTTCACATAAAAAGTTTTACTTAACTCTAACTAACAACTTATGTGTTGTTGCAGTGAATCCCCTGTCATGGGTAGGACCAGTAACTGGTTCAGAGTTGCAACTTTCTAATCATGGACGGCTACCTAATTCATATTTTGATGGTCCGGTATTTCAATCTGCTCCTTCATCTGCTAAGAAACAAAGAACGAAATCACTAGCCAAACATGCGTCGGGTAGTAATAACTCGATGTACAATCAACCTGAGTTCAGAGGAGAAGAACCACCACCATCCAGGAATGGTCTCCCCTATGGTCACCTGTAAGGTTTAGATATTTTGTACCTGTCTTTTTGCTTTTTAAACATCATGGGGAAAATAGGTGACAGGGATTTAGATATGCTCCGAGTTCTGCTCGATAGAAAAGGTTGTTGTAGGGTTTTGACCAGCGGCTGCTGCAACTGATACATACAAAGAAAAAATAAGAAGAGGAAAAAGAGCTACACCAGTGTGTTCTTTTATATATAGTTTTGAGATCCCATGTACTCCTATCTGTCTCTTGGCAGCTTCTCTTATGTCATGGATCCTTATTTTGTGAATTTCCTTTTGGTGGTTTAGTGGTTTGTACAGTTTTAGCGAATTGATTTTTGAGACCTAACAAGTAACTGAATCTCAAGTTATCAAGTTTTGTTAGTATGTTTGTTTTCAGCAATGTTATTATCATTGCTATTTCTTTTAGGGGGAAATTAGTCTGGTTTGAAAAACGAGTGATTGGATGTTCAACTTGTCAAAACAGAAAACAAAGTGATTGAAAGTTGAATGTTTGGCTGAATACAATGCTTATAAACTTACAAGATATGTGGTTTGGTTTCTCACAATATCAGAATAAAATAAGGAAAAGAAAATTCTCCATCGGTATGATTGATCGTAAAAAAGGTTTCTAACTTGACAACGAATTCTGCTTTTCAACCTTGGCAATGACAATCTTTAGTTCTTGTTGGATATTTGCTCTAGACGGAGATGTCACAATCTCATGCCAATCCGAGCTACCTTTGGGTGTTGGGTCTGAATGTTGCTGATATAGTTCATGTATTGAGTCGGCGTCTTCATTCAACACGCTTACTTTTTTTAAGCATTTTATTTCTTCTTGATCAACCAGCAAGTTGTGTCCTCCATCTTTCCACCCTATCAACTGTTTTTGTACAAACAATCATGTTAGTCTTTACGTTAGTTCCAAGATACAAACTGTTACGGTAACATCTGAGTATATTGATTAATGAAGAAGTCCATTTGCATCAACATTAACCATCAAATACAGGACTTGGCTTGCAGCACTATGCTATGCAGGGTAGCTAACTGGTTATTCAGATTGAGTTGCTGTGAATAAAGAATATGCTGAAATATCATGTGCCTTGGTTTCATTTCAGAGATGGGACATAGTTTACCTTAGGAGGAGTTCCCATAGAATTCGTGCAATATAGCCTAGCATTATCAACTAAGTTACAGTACTTGGGAAATGCATTTGCAAATCTTTTGTGTGATGTCAATTGTGACTTTACCCTCACAGCTCTTCCCATCAGAATGGCTCTCCTGTCAGGTATATAAAATATCCTCGTGAGTAAATGAAAAGGTCCAAATGCATTCCATATGTCAGCTTAATGTATGGTATGTACCTGATCCCTCTGATGACGGCTAGATAAGCATCACACACGACACCAACCATTTCTATTCTGTAAGGTTTTTGCCTATTAGATGCTTCGTCGTATTGCTCTTTTTGTTGCCAATAGTTTTCTGTTATTGTTCCATCTTCAGCGACTTTATATCCGACTCCCATGCTATACCTGCAACGATGAACGTTTCTGGCCATTGCAATGGTCTGCTCAACGAATGGCTCCCACGAAAGTGTGCCATCCATTATTACATCACGGCCTTCGTTTAATGCCGTCACAAGCAGTGATGATGCTGCATCAGTAGATGATTGGTGCACCTATTTTAAAACCATAATAAAATGTCAAGTACCACTTCTCGTAGAATTAGAACTGTATAAGTACTATTGGGAAATTAACTTCCAACCAATTCAGCAGTTTGGAGCATGTCATCGTGGTGTCCTTTAGAGCTAATGGCCCTGTAAATGACGTCCGTTTCCTTAAAAGCATCTGCTTCTACTACCACAGCTTTCTCTGCCGCACCAGACCAAAATGATCTGCACTCACTCGCACATTCGACATTTGTTTTATGATCGATGCACACTCATAAATGAGGATACTGTATTAAAAGATTTATGTTACTTACTCCTTTAGGATGTCCTTCAGAACGGTACTCTTGCCAACTCCCATTCCACCACCCATGAAAAGGAGGACAGGACTCCTCTCACTAAGTTTCACCGGCATCATCAAATTCTCACGATCCTTGTCTTCTTCACTCGACGTGGTTCCTATTGCCTTGATCTCTTCCACCAAAGTGCTGAGAACTCGTGTTACTTTCAGATCTTTTGTCACCCTATCAAATCTTTGCTTCCTAAAAAACTCCAAAACGTAACATACTAGTTTTGAGCAATCAAATGTTAGTAACACCAAACTAAAGTAGATGTTATGGACTGATAGCAGAATGTCCTTCTCTAAGGATCGCCAAGCCTCTGCTACTAGAATGGAAGCTCTCATGGGCAGGTCATTTTAGAGGAAATCAATGTACTGTCTTTATAGGTTGTGAAAGTAAATCAGGTTGTTTCATGAGTTCTCTGATATTATATGAGTGCAGATTCGACCCTCTGACCTCAAAAACGAAAGACATGCCCCCCTGGGCTAACCCCTATAGATTGGTAATAGTCGAGGTCAAACTTTTGAATCAACTGTGAGTTAGAACCTTCACAAAATGAAGGGAGCATGATAGTTTCAGGCTACTAACTCTCAAGTGCAAGGGGCTTTTTTGATAGTCAACTTTTAGATTTTAAATTTTGGAGATGATTCATTGGTTCTTACATTAATCCAAAATTGATTTCAAAACTAATAATTAACTAGAGTTAAAAAGGGATGCAAAAAATATCTAGAATCTCACCTAGTGGCTGCTAGGACCAAGCTTTTGAGTTTTCTTTTTGGCTGATCTGATTGAAATCTTAGAACCTGTAAAAGAAAAATTTGCCAAAAGTTAATGGAAAACAAGTACAAAAGATTTATTCATCGTACAATAAAACCCACAGTCAAAGCAGTTTTCCTATATGCGTACGTTTTATGCACATTTATTTTACATTTCCGACAAAAAGAAAAAAGAGAAATAGGTTTATGTACCTGAGTGATCATAGTTGTTGCTCGATTCCAATTATGTGCAAAATAACCAAGTATACATCTATCAAACTCCTCAATTAGTTTCATGTAAAGTGCATCAGCATCGGCTTCATTCGCGATAAAACCGTATATACTGTCTTCACAACTCTCCGTTTTCCTTAAATAATCATATGCTAGTTTGCAGAGTTGAGGGCATTCGCTTGGATCAGGGAAACCTATTTGTCTAGCTATATATATATATATATATATACAAATCAACAAAATAAAATCAATAAATAGAAGTAAACTAGTTAAAATCAATCAAATTCTTGCCATGGTTTTAATGGATATGTAGTAATTACCAACATAATAAGGAAATCCTTCTAGTGCGTCACCACCGTGAATTGATTCTGTTGCGTCAAACAGTATAGGAGTGATGGCGTTGGGTTCTGATTTTATTGGCTGATTTTGATACTTGAGGTGCTGCCAATAATGCCTTGCACCTGCGGCCGCTGCAACCCCGATTGCAGATGCTGCAATGATTTGTACAACAATGGCTCTGCTAATACCATCTATATATGCGAAGACAGTGAAACAGAGAAGAGATCAAAAAATCCGGATGACATTAAAATCTAATTTCAGTATACAAAAATTAATAAATTTTCATGTGATGACTTGCCTTTCTGCATGGTGTAGATCGATATAACCAAATTAACAGGAAAACAATGAGCTAATTAAAGAAAAAGATTTCTGTGCGTGTATGTATGATCGAGAGAGAAACTACATATGATTCACTTAGTTTATAGTCTTATATAGCAATATTGATGATCTCCTCCTTCAGAAGTCAAATTACATTTCTTAATCAAATAACGCCCCACCACACTGTCCAACTAATCAATTGATGCGAGTATTATAATACTCCCTTCATCGGTGGAGATTAGAAACTTTTTAGTCCCATTAGATAGACAAAGTTCTAATTTAAAGACCGTGTTTTCCACATATATCTTTACTTATGATATTTAAAAATTATCATAATTAATTCAATATTTTTTGTATTGGGAATACAATAAAAGGTAATATATAAAAGAGGATAAATATTTATAAAATTAATTTTTTTTTTTTTAATATAAAAGATTATAAACTAATTTTACCTTTATATTATACACCGAGAGAGTACTTCTTTATCTTGGGAAAGTCCAAATTACTTTTCTTAAGCAAACAAAAGGTTAATATAATACTCTCTCAGCTAATTGGAAATGGATGGAAAAAAAAATAATATAAGGGTTAGCTTTAGCTAATTAGCGACTCTACAGAAAGTAATACAAATTTGTAATCTTTGGACAGAAGAAAACATAAAATGCCCGTTATGGCAAACAACTACCGTAAAATTGGCCGTAAAACTTCTGTCACTGTGTTTAAATTTATTTTTATAATAAAAGAGAAAAGAATACCATTCGGTTTCATTGTGCATGTTTGTAGTAATGTGGTTCCTGATCATGTGTTTATAAGGAAATAAGTTATTCATCGTTGAAGTTGAAGATAAGGTCATATGATCATGGACCTCCATGACTATCACGTTTGTAATAATAAATGAACAAATAAATTAAAATATTATAGTAAATTGAAGTAGTTGGACGTATTTTATGCCTTTTATATTAGAATGGTAACATTATATACAGGTGGATAGATTGGTGTATAAAGGTGAATAAGCTATGCTATCATGGTGTAATCTATACTGCCAATGCCTTTTATGTTCAAACATTTAAAATGACATCATGGGGGTGTGTTTTCGATAGGGTCTAGCTAGTACATGTGCCTACTATTATGCTCCTGTGTGGTATTCCACTAAATTAAGCTTGACCCATCACCTTCCTTTGCTACAAGAAGCCTGATATAGGGGCTCCAACATCAATAGAGGGGCTCCAATAATAAGACGAAATAGGAACACTATGAAGTAAAACTCAAAAACTCCTTATCCATAATATTTTCACAATACCCAAATCACCCTTTATTAATATGTTAATTACCTTAAATAGTGAAAATTTAATTAAGCTAATCATGGTTAATTAAACTTAATCTTTGACTAACACAAATTGAAATCAATTTTTTTTTTTTTGATTTGTGATTTGGGGATGAAAAACTAGATGAAAATGTGAGAAAAAAATTTCGTTTTTTTTTAAACCCTAGTTTTTGATTTAATCAACCATAGTAACCATTTAGGTCTTTCTAGATTAAAATCTTGATCATTTTATGGCTCAAATTAGATGAAATCACGAATTGAAAGTTTGATTTTGTGTGATTCAGAGACAGTTACGGTTGGGTTTCATTACGAACCCAACCGTAACACCAAGAACACCGAAGAACACCGAAGAACACCTTCAGTTACGGTTGGGTTTTGACTCCAAACCCAACCGTAACCTCAAGAACACTATGAACACCCTTTGAACACATAGTTACGGTTGGGTTTGGCTTAAAATCCAACCGTAACTCATCCTTTTTAGCATTGATTTTTGAGGTCAAATTTGAGTTTTAAAATCCAAATTTTGAAGTTATTCAACCATTTTAACTAGATTGTAGGTAAATTGGGTCATTCAAACACACAAAAACCGAAAAATCAACAAATCAGAGATTCCAAATTTTGAGTTATCAGTAGAATTTACGGTTGAGTTTTGGCTAAAAACCCAACCGTAACTAATTATGTTAGTTGCATGTTTCATGATATAGTTACGGTTGGGTTTTGCATTAAAACCCAAGCGTAACTAATCTTTAAACCCCAATTGTAAAATTATATAAATAAATTTTGATATTTTTTTATTTCTATCTTGTAGAGAATTGAAAGACGAATCTAACCCCAAAAAAATGAGGTCAATCGGACATCGTATGAAGGAGTTATGATCAAAACGATGAATTTTTTTTTTTGTATCCAGGAATAGTTACGGTTGGGTTGGACCAATAAACCCAACCGTAACTC
>JAJJMC010018315.1:1472905-1489439 GCA_023531435.1 Papaver californicum | reverse complement strand
GGGTTAGCTCCGTCTTTCAATTCTCTACAATATAGAAATGAAAAAAATCTCAAAATATATTTATCTAATTTTACAATTGGGGTTTGAAGATTAGTTACGGTTGGGTTTCAAGGAAAAACCTAACCGTAAATTTTAATTGAATCTTCATCTCCTACATTTGAAGTTACGGTTGGGTTTGTTGAATAACCCAACCGTAATATGAAGAACAAATTAGTTACGGTTGGGTTTGATTGAAAACCCAACCGTAAATCTGGGCAAAAATGGTGTTCTTGGTATTACGGTTGGGTTCGGCATGAAACCCAACCGTAAGTTTCTCTGAACAACAAAAAATCAATCTTTCAAATCGTGATTTCATCAAATTAGTTAGTGTAATTTAGTTTTATCCGGATTGTCATCACTACTACTTTCTACACATTTATTAGTATTCTTCATCACGAAATTAGGATTTAATCGGCGATAAAATTTTGATTCGATTGAGAAATTTGATTAAAATGGAGAAGGAGAAGATATGGAGGAGATCGAAAATTTTTAATTAAAGGATAAATTTGTCTTTTTTTTATTAGGTAAAGGGTAAAATGGACATTTAACTTTACCCCTAGGACATCCCTTATCGTAAAATTGGGTCACCTTGGCTCAACTAGGAGCCCCTCTATTGATGTGGGAGCCCCTATATCAGGCTTCTTGCTACAATCATAGTAAGTAGATAGACGACCAGTACCAAAGGCCTAACAGCCCTGGAAAGCATAATAGTGACGCGTTTTTTTTTTTTTTTTGAAATAACTAAACCTTTTTATTAATAGAAGTTCAAGGTTATATTGGGTTTAAAACGAAAATCAGAGAATACAAAGTAACAAAAACATGTCATATAAGTATAATACCGATAAATCCGACAAGAAAAAGAGAAGGATTAACGGAACATGATAAATACAAGCATAATAAGAACTGATCAAATCAGGGGAATAATAGTTTTTCTCGGAATTAAATTCCAACCATTTTATTTGTTTTTCTTCTTCATAGAGAAATGCTCCTAAAAATGGAGTGATTTGCTCAAATCTCTTAAAACTTGTGATGAAGATTCCGTCGTCAAAATCATCTTTGATGAAGATCTCGTCGCCGGATAATTTAAAGATGAAGATGTTGGTGAAGATTCAGTCGCCGAAGACAAAAAAAATGAAGATTTCGTTAATGGAGAGCACCACTAGTGATCTTAAAACCCATAGTAACTAAGATGACCATTAAAGCCGAGATAAACCTCTCTAGTAGAGGAGATAAAACCACCATAGAGATGTACAAAACTTACCAAATGGTAAGAGATAAACATAAATAAAACTAGATAAAACAAAGAACTACTTAAAGGCAAAAAAGGGAGCTGAAAATCCTGCTCAGATCCGACCCAAAACGGACCAAATCTGAGCAGGTAAGAGTTTCCAGTGAGGAAGCTTTTTTTTTCTTTGAGGGGAGTGAGAGAGGAGAGAGAATAATGCTTAGCTAGTAACCGAAGGGTTAATAATATGCATTGTTGATATTCCATATCTTGACGAAAACATTTCCAAATATACGTCTTATACGTCTATACCAAATTATTAGATGCCCAACTAATTAATTTAAAATATGAGAACTTTTTTTTGGTTAGTTTTTTAAATGTTTACCAGTTTTTAACCCGTGCTATGTACCGAGATTGATATAATTTTTTACACCGTTGGTTTATGTCCATTGAGACAGAATTTTACCCCGCATCCGTTTTAATGAGAATTGTAATAAGCTATCATAATAGATTATTATCCACGGATTAACCTTCCAATAAATACCATATAGTTGAAATTTTCTAATAATCAAATGTAATACCATTATTATAATCTAAAGATCTCACATGGATTTGAAAATTAATTTCACGCAATCTAAAAAAACAATAACCTATTCTATTAAAAATGAAAATAAATAAATTAAGTAATCTCAAAAATAAAATAATTTAAACTTTAAATAATAAACATTAAACTTGATTAAAATCTCATAGATTAAAAAGAAATATTTCCTTTATCTGTAATCCTTATTCATAATTAAACACTTCATTGCCATCTTCATCTATTTGTATCGACAGTGGCATGTCAGGATCCCTTTCGTCCAATTCACCATCATGTTCATCGTTACTATGCAATGGGTCTGATAAACTAATGTATAATTAGTATCCAATAGTATCCAATAGATTAATAATTATAATGAAATCTATGTAACTAAACAAAGTTAATACATGTAAACCTTATTAAATAGCGAATGTTTGAAATTAGTTTTACGCGAATAACTAAAATTAAAATAAAATATATATAACTAAGCAATATTAAAAATAAAATAGGTAAGACTCCAAATAACACATACTAAAATTGATTCAAATCTAAGATATAATAAAAATAAATATTTCCCCTTATCTATAATTGTTATTCATAAATAAACATTTCATTACCATCTTCATCTGTCTCGACTAACAGTGGTATGTCAGAATCCCTTTATTTCACCTCCATATTATCGTTGATGTCTATACTATTGTACTTTCTTTTGAGGTCTTCCTTTTGGTTAAGTGGGGTTAGCCCCACACCTATCCCAAAAGGAGTCCCAATTAACAACAATGTATAATGAAAACACCAACTACCATTTAGAAGATTAACAATTGGAACCAAATTCACCGACTACATACTGGTAAAAGTGTTGGAGATTAAGAAATCCTCTTAAAAAAACTTTTGAAAAATTATACCAACCTTTGAAATCAGTAAGTCGTTCATGACATTACCAACATCAGTACTCTAAGGATAATAGGTATGTCTATATTTGAAGTGTGCTACTCAAAATAGTACTGCAACTACCCTTACTCTTCCTAGATTTTGGAATAGCTATGTAACATCTCTTGGTTAATCAATTTTTGCAACTTAAAAGTAAAGAACCAAAGTCAAAATAATTTTCTACCTTAAAACCTCAACAATGGCTTCTAGATCGGCTAACTCAACTGCTTCTTCATATAGCAATTAAAAAATAATTGGTCAACCAAATCGTGAAAATAACATGTATTTACATGTTATCCTAATGCTTGAAACCAAATCGTAAACATAACCAATTCTCCTAAAGATGACTCTCTATCGTGCTAATTCAAACAATCCATCGACTCTGAATCTTCCGCCTGCTTAGTTGTTTTTGCCATACTATACTCACGTACCGTTTTGCGTTATGGCTGTCGGTGTTGAATTTTCGCTGCACATTCGACCACCAAGAGTTAAATTATATGATCTACAGTACTTCGGTTGATTCAGAATGTATAGTACTTGTGATTTACGTAGGAATCTTATAGACATACTTAGCAATGTACTTTATATCCCTTACTTCATAAGTCATTCTTTTTACCTGCCAAAATATATCATTGCCTATTAGAAATACAAAAGACTACCTAATTGTATCGACGATTTTATAAATAAGAACAAGTAACTTTGTTTTTGCCTTGTATATGTTTCGTTGTCCTACTGCTGCTTTGTGGTTATTTTATTTGCTTGTTTGTATTGATTTTGTTGCTATTTGCATAAGAATTGGTACCTGCAATGTGAAAAACCAATCATGAACTTTGAATTTGTTTTGTGGTTATTTTATTTCATTGAATCTATTTATGTATTCCAAATTTAAAATAAATTTTCAAAAAATATATTTTCGTATGTTTGTCTTAGATGTCACTAATAATCTAATTTAGACGCATACATTCATAATGAAATATATGGGACCGGTTATTTCTTATTTCTCCCACCCGGTTACCTACAAGTGCAAGCAAAATGAATCTGGTATTTATTATATTTGGAACTTAACTCCCAAATGTTATTGGCAGTGAACCGGTAACTAAGTTGCTATTCTATGTCCAACTGCAGTGAACCAATACCACATAATCCCAATAAAGTGTTTGCTAAGCTTCCCTTGTGCAGTCGGTTACCTCCTGCAATTTCGATCAAGAGAAAATAGGAGTATAGGACACACAAATCCAGACGTCTCAATGAAGTGTGGAAGCTTCACAATATTGCCGTCCCTGAGCAATGGCGTGTGGAAGCTTCACAATGTTATCGTCCCTGAACAATGGCGGAACCGCTATTTCCCCAACTCTGCAATACTCACCTGCAACAGGTTTCTAGAGCAAGAAAAAAGTAGACCACCTTTAATTTAAACTGATTTCTAGCAGTGATGATGGGAACTATGAATTGTTGATAAGATAGAGCAAGTAAAATGCAGATTTGATAGGGAAAAATAAGTTAAGAATCAAAAAAAAAAATCAATAAAAGAAATGGCCAGAGTTAACTTATTATTGACTGCACAAAAGTTTGTTTACTGAAAGGAAAGAAAAAATAGCAGGCATCTTCTACAAAAGAGGATAAACGACATTATCTGTCTCATTGCTCTGTAGCATTAGAAGTTTGATTCTTCTGAATGTGGTGCATCTTGAGAGTGCCACATATAGTTGTCCATGGATGAAGACCGGAGTTCGCAAATCAATTCCTACGAATTTCACCGATTGGCCCTGTGACTTGTTTATTGTCATTGCATACGCTAGCCGTATAGGGAACTGTCTCCTTGAAATTCTGACAATGACATCAGATAAAAAGGGCGTTAGCGATATTCGTAAGATGAAAACTAATTGACCCAGTCAATATTGTCGCTTCAATTACATGTTCTCCGCAGAACTCCATCCTCAATCTGGTTCCGTTGCAGAGGTATGTTATGGCCCTCTATACCTGGTTGTATTTTTGATATGAGGTCAGTAAGATTGGCACATTTATACATCGTTTCGGGCAGTTGTATTTTTGGTTCTGGATTTGTTCCTACCTGTGTACAGCCGCAAAATAGAAAATGTTAGTCATCCACAGTTGTAGTATAGACATTAATACCTTGATCATCCCAGGTTCAATGGTGCCTCATCAAAGAATGATAATAAGGAAAAATAATCTTTACCTCAGAATCATAGCAGATATAATAAAGTTTCAGCTTTATTCACGGTTTCTACTTCACAGTTATGTTCATTTCCATTATTATGTCTCTACAAAATTTATAACTCAGCCTGATAATACTGTGAAACACCAACCTATCTCAAATTTACACATATTCTGATAGGGAATGAGCCTCACTAAGATATTTGTTGCACCTTAAACATCTAGTAAGGCACATTTGTCTGGTTTTCAATGGAGCAAAAGTAAGCTTTGTAGTATATGTTTCTTACATATCTTTGAAAGTGTTCATAGTAAATAGATTTACGGGTAAAATGATAATACATTTCGAGTATTTCATGTAACACGTTGAGGAGGATACAAACTCTAAATAGAAATGCATAAACTGACTGACTGGTTCTTGAAAGAAAAACGACTGTAGCCTGGTAAGTTTGCCGCGAGATGTCACACAGAAGTATGTCAGTGTAAGGATCCTTGAACATTGCTTTCAACTTAGCCAGATCAGATCACTTCTCCTTGTGGTTTCGAATACGAAGATGGGCTTATTCATAATCAAATTCAAACCATTTTAAATTCCTAGCAAAGCTTCTAAAGCTTAGAAAATTTCTACTACAATTTCTGTATGACCTTGGTTTGATTGTTATCTACCTGATATTTGATTAGACGATGAGTTGACTTATATACCGTAGTCAGATGTACTCCACAAAAACTATGTTGTCTGACGTATACCACCTGTAGGACAAATATGATATGTCTTACTTCGAACAGCGGTATTGTGAAAGAAATGAAGCAGTATTTACATTCATTGTATGTGTGTGCAGGCAGCCTCCCTTCCCCCTCCCCCTCTCCCTCCCTCACTTAGTCAAAGTAAGTAAACTTCTAAGTAATTGTTCATTTTTATCACAGTTTTCAACTCTGGATAAACTGATGCGGATGTTACTTTGCTATTAACATTTGTTGTAGTTTGAAATCTATACTACGGTTAGCAACCTAAGGAAAAGTAATTGTCATCAAAGCAAAAGACTTTAGTGTAGACTTTGGTTAACATTTGTGTATTGATTACTTTATTTATTACCTATTCAGAACTCTGTGGGTTGTATTTCTGTAGACTATGATAAACATTTGAATTTAAAGACCCGTATGAAAATTCTTGTTGGCTTACTCTGAACACCCATACTGGTAGTTTGATGGGTTTCAGCATTTGATTTAGGGTTTATAGTAAGGCATTTTTTTTCTTCTAATATCCATGGCCATTACTTCTAAGTTCATAGAACAAACGGAAATTAGACATAGATATGACATACGTGAATTAGTATTCTCGAATTAATATCCTAGAAATGTTGACACAGCACATAAACCTTATACACAACTGTAATGATGGCTTACTTTGTTATTAGCTTACCCTTCTTTGCTGGAAATTAAAGACATGGATTTGACATGGTTAACATACAGTGAAGTAGTACCCTTGAATCTGGCCCACTAAACAACATTACATCTAATCTCTATGTTTCCTACCGTGTTATCCCGTACAATGCCTTTCATTTTTTCGTTCGAATCAATGGAAACTAAGACTTCGAACAACATACCTGCAGCAAGAATTCAGCAAATTTGACATTCTCGGGGTCATCATTTTCCAGCCCCATGTTTTGCGTCAATTCAGAACAATAAAATGCCATAGCTAATAAAATGATGACTTCACTTTCTCCACCAATAAAATGCCAACTCTATGGTTTTCCATCTGCACCATAAACTCAAATTACTTCTTAACTATGAAATTACAAAATTAGCTCACGTAACACTTAGTATTAGCAAGACACTGATGACGTTGTTACAGTCGAGCCATAACTAATCCAATATCATATTACAGAAAAAAATTAAATGATATAGGCTAAATAGATGTCATGATGTTCCCAAACTTCCAATATCCACCATGGTGTATACAACATGACTCGAGGATAGCGACGTTCTTTTTTAATTCTAACCCATTTGGACATGCTTATGTGAAAGCTAAAAGTGGCGAAGGTTTTTTGTTTTTAACTCTTGTAATGCATCTGCATGTGGAAACACCAAGCAAACAAATATAGAGATTTAGCCCTCACAGTCTAGAAATAGTCGTGAGCACATTCGTTCAAATAAACACTTCGTGAATACCAAAATTTGGGTTTTTCGCATATATTATAAAGTCAAAACTATTTCATGCCTAACTGTTCGGCTTCATTTTTTTTATATATAATATGCATGACCTAACAAATGAACAAATATCCAGGTACAATTGGTGTAGTGCAACAACCATAGAGTACAGTGCAAGTATAATTGCTTCATAGCAACTATCAGTAGCCCAATACATAGCTTAAAGAAAGAGTAAATTCACCGCAATGCAATCACTACAAAGGTTGAAATCTATAACAACAACAAAAATAAGAAAGCAATTTTCTATTTCCGATGGAAGATGTTGTACCTAGAATCCAGTGCGTGCCTCCCAGCACAACTTTATGTTACCTCCAATCCAGTGTGTTGCACGAAACCCATATGGTCTAGGGGAGAGTGCTAGTTGGTGGCGATCTGCGAACTGTTAATGCTAATTTCACTGGGCATCCAAGTGTGTGAATAGTAAATTCAACTGAACATGAAAGTATAATAAGATGATTACCTGAGGACTCCATCAGAAGCCTGCGGATATATGAAGTCTTAGAAAGAGGTGTTTCAAGCCTCCTGAAGGCATCTTCAGCACACCGTTCACTGTTAGCGTATGCAGATGTGAACCTATAGTTATGTAGAGATATTGAACTCTTTTGTTTCTAAAATTAGGTTTGAACTCTATGATTTCTAGAATTAAATTTTGGTTGAACTGTCCAGACAACAACAATACAAACCTTTGATTGAACTGTCCTTGGAGTCTTTAACTGGTAAGACTTGCTGGCAGACTGGCTTGACCGGATATCAGACTGAATGAGCAGGTAGTCTGGCTGGTACACTGGAAGCATGGATGGCTACATGGTCTTGGCCGCCAGTATTGGCCAGGGATCTTGACCGGGGGTGTTGGCCGCCGGTCGTGGCCACCGGTCTTGGCCGGGGATCTTGACCGTCGGTCGTGGCTGAATGTCGTGGGATCGTAGACTGGGACGGATGAACTAGTCATGGTGAAATGGGCCGACGAATTGGGCCAGACAGAATGAATCGATAAAATGGGCTTTGACCATAGAACTTTGACAGCTATAATTGGGTTGACAGAATGGGCTAGCTTACTTGGATTGCCAGCTAGATGGGGGCCCAGACATCATTCCGGTCCATGTGGTAATGTTACACATGGTACAAACAACGTCCTTAAACACGGCACAACACGACGCATCTTAATCTCTGGTATGACACATTATAACACATACCACGGTGGATTTATCTCTTAATAGGATGTGCTGGTCCGTTTTACACCTCTAGAGTAGGCTAGAAAGTTATTAATGGTGGTGATGTTGTACCTAATGGTATTGATGGTCTGTTAATGGTATATTATATTTATAAAATAACCATTAATGATACGAAGATATCAATGAGTCGAAGATCACCGTATATTTTGACTTAAATGTTGTTCTTGTTAGGTATATTCTATTCAAGAGCCCAAGTTGAGAAAAAATATGTCATGTAAATTATTTAAGTTGAATAGTACTAAAATCCTAGGTTATTATACAATCTTCAGAAAATTAATTATTAATTATTGTTGATCGTGGCATGGGCTTTTGATTGATTAATCTCCAGTTGAAGGGATTGATCATGAGCTTTGATTGATTAATCTCGTCTCCAATTGAATAGTGGTCTACTAGAAATAGAAGATACTGATCATGGGATTTGATTGTTTAGTAAGCAAGAACATCAAAGTAAATTATCAACATGTTATGCAGTTTGCATTGCGCGAATGAAGTTATGATAGCTTACAAAGATATTTTAGTTTATATTCTGACCAATTATTCAGTGGATAACTAGGGTTCACTCCCGGTTTAGATGATGTCATATCTCACCTGATATAACGATCAGACATCCACTAGTTTAAAAATGCTCTCGTACTTTTTTCATTTGTTGACTTGGACATAACTTAATCGAAGGTTCAATTATTTATGAGGGTAAAATTGGAAGTATGATAATCTAATCTCTTTTTAATAAAATAAAATTAAGTTCCAAGATATTTATAATACTTAGAGAGATTTGTAAAGTTTTATATCAAGTATTAATTTTTTAATAGTTCTTAATTTATATTCTGGGATATAAGTTAATAAAATCCAAAATACATATGATTAAAAATTATCAAGTGAGGAAATAGAATGGACCACTATTTTTTCACATCATCAGATTGATAATACACTAGTATAACTTCAGTGGTACTTAATAGAACCACAAGCAAAAACATTTCTTTCCATAAAGTGTTGGCAGAAGCAATTATGAACAAACTATTGAATTTTGGGCTCATAGATATATAAGAAATTACATTTCCAAGGTTTCTCCAATTATCGACCAACCACAATCTCAATAATTGGAAATTCTCCAAAATACATATTGTAAAATCATGCTCATATAAATTTTCATTGACATAAAAGAAGCTGGCAATTTTAATATCACACTAAAAACTAGTGAAATCCCCACCAAATTGACCAAACTACAATGCCTACAAATATAATTAACAAATAACCCTATTATTGTGATACAGGAGAGAGACTTTTAGGGATTATTAGGTGACAAAAATAAATTCTACTATCCTAAATGTGGATAGGGGAACCTAATCCGTATGAAAAGTCAAAAATATCTCTGCTCCATAAATAAACTCAAAACTAACTTATTCTTCTTCTTCTCTTCTCCTTCACAAATCACAAAGAAGAAGATGATCATAATTTTATCATGATGAAGACGATGATCATAAAAAAAATCTAAATATATTCTTCTTCTTCATCTCTTCTTGTTCTCCATCACATCGTCCCTTTTCCTCTTTTTTTTCTTCAACGACGATTAACTGTCGATTTTCATAATTTATTTCTGCTTTTGATTCGATTAAGTTAGGGTTATTTTTTTTTCCTGAAACTGTTTACGGTTGGGAGTTCTTATTTCCCAACCGTAAATCAACATTACGGTTGGAAAAATAGAAATTCCAAGCCATAAAATAGGTTTACGGTTGAGAAAGTAAGAACTCACAGCCGTAAAATAGATGTTATCAATTTATTACGGCTGGGAAATGAAGAATTCCCAGTCGTATGTTAATCTGAAAAAAAAAAATTCCTAGCCATGTAGTTATTTTCCTAGTCGTAGAATGAGTTGTGATAACCAGATTCCCAACCGTAGGTTTGTTTACGGCTAGCTCGTACCTTGATTGCTAGCCGTAAGTGAAATATGAAATTTGGAAGTAGTTTACGGTTATGAAATCATGGACTCGTAGCGGTAAGTTCTAGTTTACGGCTAGGGAATCATGGACTCCTAGCCGTAAATGAAATATAACATTTTGAAGTAGTTTACGACTAGGAAATCATGAATTCCTAGCCGTAAATTTTAATTTACAGCTGGGAGTTCATGAGCTACCAGCCGTACAAGCAGTTTACGACTAGGAATTCATAAGTTCCTAGCCGTAGAAATAATTTACAGCTAGGAAGTGATTAATTCCTAGCCGTAAGTGATACTGAAAATGAAAAAGTAGGGGGGGGGGTGTATGCCCATTTTATTGAATTTAAAAGTTAAACAATTTTTCTTAATTTTTTAAAATATAATCCAATCACTAATCTTAGTTGGTTTAGCTAATTAAGTTCATTAACTCTAATTAATAAAGGATATTTTAGTCATCATTAAAATTAGTAGGATAAAGGGGTTTTTGGTTTACTTCTTGATGACCCTATTTTGTCATCTAGGAAGACCCAAAAATCTCTCTCCTACAACCCGAATAATAGGTTCTTAACAAATAATCCCCATTTTTTGAATAGGAGTTAAATGATGGTCACATTATTTTCAATCTTTCAGATTAACATTCATTTTACCATCAAAGGATACCATAAATTTATAGAGAATTACAATTAACTAACCAGATTTTAAGCGGTCGTAAATAAATCTAAATGTAAACATCCCAAATCAGTGGCCACAAAAGAAGCATTACCGAACTGGATATGAGGCAACACCTTAATGAAGATCTCGGGGGATATGTTGCACCATTAATTCGCTTCTCCATCAACACAATCATGGCTGCTTCTGTAAAGACAACCCTTATCTATAAAGCTTCTAAACCCATCGATGGATTGGAGATGAAGAAATAAAAACTGATGAGAAGAAATCACAACACATCTTATTTATGGATATGTTCGTCATCTAAAAAAATTACTTTGGACTAAATCGTTTATAAAAGGATAGATCCGTTCTAGATTAGGTAAATTTGGACCTCCCAGTATAAGGCTTTAGGTGACAGGACTAGAGAGTTCAAAGCCCAATGAAAATGGGACTAAACGTTAATTTTTACTTTGAGAATTTCCAGCCTAAAATTATATGCGTATCTCAAATTACCGAATTATTCGGCCCATATAATACTTTGCCAATTATCACCGAATTACCATCTTATATGATATTTTTATCTTCTAGAACATTACTACACCGATCTAAGCTCTATATCACCAACGTACATGTATTTGCTGATTATATTGCTTATATCATATATGTAGTTCATTTAAATCATAAAATCATACTCCCTCCGTCCAAGTTATATAGGCATAGTTTTATTTTTGGTTGTCCATTTATATAACCATAGTTCTAATTCATAGATATTTTTTCCATATATATTACCATCTTATATGATATTTTATCTTCTAGAATATTACTTACACCGATTTAAGCTCTATACCACCAACGTACATGTTATTTGCTGATTATATTGCTTATATCATATATGTAGTTCATTTAAATCATAAAATCATACTCCATCCGTCCAAATTATATAGGCATAGTTTTATTTTTGGTTGTCCATTTATATAAGCATAGTTCTAATTCTTAGATATTTTTTCCATTTATATAAGCATAGTTCAAATGGAAATTCGAAGGATTTTTAGAGAGTTCTCAAATCTATTGTTTGACAATAGAGATTCTAAGAAAGTCTCATAATCTCCCTTGTTAGTGGATAATTTATTTTATTTTTTAAGTCTTTTCAATTCTCTAAAACTCCATGTTATTGAATTGAGATTTCTTAAGAGTCACTAAAACACCATTGCTATTGGATTTATATTTATAAGTCATGGATTTGTAAATTTTAGAGATTTTAGAGGACTTTAGTAAGAAAATATGCATGACAAAAATCTCTCATAAATAGTGAGACTTTTGGAGACTTTGATATTTGGGCTATTTTCTCATAAGCATCAAGTTCATATACAAATCTTTTTTTATTTATTTTATAATGGTCTAGCAGCTAGACTATTTATTTTATATTCACTGTACACTCATTCTCTTTCATTTGTGTTGCGTGATAGAACTCTGTCTTGGCCAAGAGAAGAGAATATTGATAGAAAAAAACGAAGAAAAATAAGAAAAAAAAATACAGATGGTGTGATACATATACTAAATTTTTTTTTTATCTTTTTTACAATCGGCACGTACTTTACAATTTATTCATGGTACTTTTGTTACAATTGTAACTTGAACAATAAAAAAGTTGGTAGATATTTTGAATTTTGAATATATATTATACATTTTTTCTGTCTCTACAAATCACAAAAAATCTCTAAAAAAGACTAAATTTGTATCTATAAGTCACAAAGACTCGCTGTAATATTCTAATAAAATCACTAGAAATCTCTAGATTTCCAGAGAATCCCCAGGAGTCGCTCAAATAAAAAATCTATGAAAGTATATGTAATTCTCATTTGACTACCTCCCTGTAAAACTAATTTAATGTTTCTAGTTTTCATCAAAAAGTAAGGGGTAATATAGGAAAAAAGATAGACTTTATAACTCTCATGTTTTTTTCTTAATCTTGATATTCCTCTTCTGTTCTTATATAACTTGGACGGAGGGAGTAATACCTAAGGAGAGATTATGTTAAAAATATTTTTTTGCAGGTTAATGTATGCCAAATTTTGTGTGTCGAATTCGTATCTCTAAAAAAAATTGCACACGTATATATGCCGTTTTGAAATATCCCTGAATACCAAGTCGTGATCAAACAATGAACCAGATTTACATTATACCAAAATGAATAATACACGTACGTTTGTTGTCCCGAACTTTCCTCGTACCCGAATTGCTAACTAGGTTGTAACACCCGTAATTTTCGCATGACACTTACTTAGGGACACGTCATGACATGGGATGAAGTTTCATCCTAAGCTTATAAAGCTTACTTAGGAATTCATCAGGGTGTAAATGCATTGGCCTTGAATTATAGTGCTAAGGCACTATTATGAGTGATGCATACTCGAGAATGCATCATAACTCAAAAATGACCCTTACCCGGGAAAGGCACAAATGGTCTTGACGCGTACCCGAGAGTGCATCATAGTGCTGAGTCACTATTATGCCGTGATGCATACCTGGGAATGCATCACTAGAAAGTGCAGTAGATGAATATCATCTACTCTCCTTATATCCACTTGTAGAAATTCTAATAAGACATATATAGGGAGGAGGTGTTGGTTGGAAATTCATGAAGCATACCCGAGAACACATTATAGTGCTAAGGAACTATTATGCCGTGATGCATACCCGAGAATGCATCACTAGAAAGTGCAGTAGATAAATTTCATCTACCCTCCTTCTATCCACTTGTAGAAATGCGAATAAAACAAATATAGGGAGGAGTCGTTGGTTGTAAATTGATGAAGCGTACCCAAGGATGCTTACCAAGCAAGCATCCCGATTGCTGTGAAGTGTACCCTAGGACGCGTACCCTAGGAAGATTCACTAATCCATGATGTGTACCCGAGTATGCACTACTAAAAAGTACATTCGATGGATGTCGCTTACCTTCCTTTTCCAAATATATGGAAATGCAATTAAGACATATATAAGGAGGGGGCTTGGGTTGAATGTGCACGAACGGTAATGAACATGTATGCGGTGTGGCCTATACGTTGGTGCATACTTGATGCATAAGCGTTAATATGCTTGTAGCTTATCTGTTGGAGCATGAATTATGCGAAAACATCATTCATCCGTGTTGGTACTCGAGAACGCATTATGCATGCTAAGTAGCGATAATTATGCACAAGCCTGTGCATATTTTTCTAAACTTCCTTGTTCTATGCAGACTAGGCTTAGCTTGGCCGTTAGCCTTGTAACAAAGTTGGAATCGATGTTCGCTTTGGCTTAATAGGCTTATGTTGCTTGTTCCTTTTGATTTGACCTTTTGGATGAACTACGGTCATGTTTGATCCCTTCAAGGTACGGGTTAGGTACGTAGGCAGCCACAATGCAATGCATTGAGGTGCAACATCTTGTCGCTCATATCATCTAATTTTAGAGATGATTGCTATATTATGGTAACTCGTATCATCTGGCTCGGCAATGCCAAGTCAATAGATGATTGTTGCCACACTTGATGAGGTAGTTGCAATTCCATTAGATGGATTGTTCATACTTCCTATCAACTTTTGAAGCATGAAATGGCGTGTGCTTGGATGTTGCACCCTTGGAAAGAGTAAGATCAGTGCAGGCTCCAGCGTATGGTCGAAGCAGAGTTGATAAAGAGAAAAATAGGCTTGAAATGGCCTAGGTTCTAGTCTAAGGCATGAATTAGGCCTGGACAATACTCGTAATTATGTGATGCTTGCCAAAGGCATTCACCATTTCCTTTAATGGCCCTGTACCCTTTGCAGAACAAGGGTGAGTTGGAACGGTATGGAAACTATGTTTCGAGTATCATGCTTACAAAGCATGCTTGGAAAGGAAAATTAACATGCATTTGCCTAGTGAGAAGTGGAACTTTAAGGCCCGATTACCGTCTTTCAAGCCGCACATCAGGGAGATCTGGCCTGCCCAGCGCATAGTGCAAGAGGAGGAATTTTCCGGTATGTGACAAATGGTATCAAAGTAAGTTATGAGAAAACACTAGGGACTGTGCGTTTTAGACTCGTCAAGTAAGTGTTTGTAATGTGACTACAAAAACAAAACAAAGAGAATTATCCTTCAAAGGAAAAGTTGGAAGAGTAAGCCAACTGTTGCGCAAAAGAAAAGTTCGTGACTGCTATACCAGTTACTTTTTAAATTTTGTGTTCGACAATCAGGCCAAGTGCCTGTTTTAAGAAAAATTATAACTATTACGATAGTTAATTCACTATCATATGGACGCGCTCGAGTATACTGTGAGTTTGCCAGGCCTTATTATGCTTTTTTTACCATACTGTTGGTAACCCGGAAAACCGTCGCTGGAACGGTGGTCGACAACGAGACTGATCATCCCCACCCATCGCTGAAACGGTGTGTGTTGTCAGGCCTGCTAGCTCCCACTTACGAGTGGCAACCCGGAAGACCGTTAGCTATGGCAGTAGTGTCGATGATGGTTTTTTGACAAAGGGTAAACAATCAATTTGGGTAATTTTTTGACCAGGGGTAAAATAGTCATTTTATATATCAAGGGGAAAAATTGTCATTTTATAATTAGAGGTGAAAAGTCATATTCATCAAGTTTTGAACCAGGGGGAAATAGTTATTTTACCAAAAAGTCAAGCGAAAATGGCACAATGGTCATTCGGAGATTTTACACTATTCTCGAATAAATTTGCTACAAAATGCATCATACCATCTAATTGCAGAGTCGCATCAAGCGTAATTTCAATTTGCAAATTTCACGGCTGAATCTCTTGAAAATGTTCTGTATGCACTGCATAAAAGTTAAACATAAAATGTTAACAATAAATCTCATACAATTGAGAAACTCTAAACATGCCATAAATATTGCCACAACATTAATAAATCTCAAAGCTAGAGGTGCATAAGCAATAACGCTAGCACTAGCAAGTGCTAACCTTGGCAAACCCAACGCCAATAAGAAGTACACACGTGTGCTAAAAGGATAGAAAAAGCTAAAAAGCCAAAAGGCCAAAAAGCCAAAAAAAAACCAAAAAAAAACATGCGCCAAACAGTCCCTAGCGGTGCTAGTGCTAGAACTAACTCCAGGATCTACCAGTGCTGGAGACCATCAACTCTGAAGCCAACGGTGCAGGAGCCCATCAACGCTGGAGCCAACGGTGCTGGAGCCATCAACGCTCCCTTTGCATATTTTCCCTCGTTATTTTCAACTGAGCCAGGGCTATCCATTCACGCTTGTTCCTTCCAGCATTATTCATGTGTTTTGATTCCATGAATCCAATAACTTCTATGAAAAATCAAAACAATTACATGGGGGGATTATTCATGGGGTTTAGGTCTGGTGGTTACTGCAACTAGAAGTTACAAGATAGTGGTGACGGTTATAGAAATTAAGGAGATGATGAAATCATGGTTTTCGAGAAACTTCTAGGGATAATGGGCGGTTACACCACTACCCCCACAGTCTCCACTACTCAATCTCTTCACTACCTCCACTACTTTACATGGAAAATACGTGTGTTCCCAATTACTATAAATAGGCTACT
>JAJJMC010018315.1:1433148-1472505 GCA_023531435.1 Papaver californicum | reverse complement strand
CCCCCCCCCCCCCCCCCCCCCCCCCCATGTCTCTGGACAGAATCAAAGAAATCAAAATCAAGAAAAATCATGATCGTGATGAAGAAGATGAAGAAACTGTGAAGAAAAGGTTGAAGAAACTGTTACTAAAATATTTAAACTAAGCAACATTTATCTTCACTTTACAACGTTTATCTTCACTTTGTAATGTTTATCTTCATTTTGCAACGTTTATCTTCAGTGAAACACTTTTCCCTCTGTAACAGTTAGGTTGTAACGCCTAACAAACGTTGCAAATTTCCTGTTTTTCATTATTTTCACTCTTTTTCATCATTTGTAAACACTTTGAGCCATGAATCATTATTTTGATTAAGCGATTAATATCAGGAGCTAAACCCCTTTGCTGAGGCGACGGAGGAAGCCATTGTTCCAGGAAAAGTGGTATATTTCTATTTTAATTGATTTTTGCAATTTCTTTTATGATTATTTGCTTTGAGTAAAAATTGATTTAAGGATTTTTATTAAGTAGTTGTGATTTCACTTGATAGAGCATGCTTAGCCTAGGGCTTTTGATGTTCGGTACTTTCGATTTACAATTGTTACTTTGAAAATCTATTTTTGCAACATATTATAATCAATTTAAACGTAAAGAATTGCATGAATATTGATTAGATTGAATCACTTTAATTGGTTAATGGTGAAATCCATAACCTTAATATTTGTGAATATTATTTTCATATTTTGTGTATATTTTCTAGTTTAAAATTTGTTTTTTTTAAATCTAAAATCAATCTTCACAAGTTCGAGAGTTTGAAACCCATTCTTACCACAACTACAAAACACACCACACACCAATCGGAGGAGCGAGCTAATAAGGGCAGACGGTCGACTACACAATAACTGAAATTGATTAGGGTTTTTAATTTTTCTTTTTAGAAAATTGTATTAGGAAATTATTATTATTTTTGTATTTATTTTAGGTATTTTTCTATCTTTTTCTTATTTTTGGACTTTGGACTTTGATCTTTTGGACATTATTATTATTTTTAAACCCTACGGAAGGGTAATTTAAATATAAACTGCAACAGGGAAGGACGACAATTACGATATTGTCTCGGCCCCTCGGGTTCGTATACTGACATAGGAGTCGGTGGCCCGAGTTGACTTCAACGGTTCATCGCCCGTCTGGTACGGGAGGTAAAACTCGATCTCTCCATGAATCCCCTGTCAGTGGGTTTTCTGAATTCCTTCGTAATGCATATATGTTGAGGACAATACGAAATTTACTTTTATAGTAAAAGGCAGAAACTTGCCATATAAGATAAGGGTTCGGATTTCATCACCGTATCCTTTCTGCCCGACTTCGGAACACGTTACCTACGCGAACCTAAGCCTAAATTTGACTAGAAAGAGACCTATAGGGTAACGAGCTTATTGGAAAGTCATTCAAAAAGGACTGTATTGGTTACAATGTTAGCCTAACTCAAAGTTCAGGAAGATTATTTTAAGTAGATTTGAGCCGCCTTGTAACCTAAGGAAACGTTGCCAAAGAGGCAGGGTTATCAAAGCTCCTTAGAGTTTATCCTGTTTCTATCCGACTTAATCTAATTCGGATCGTTTTAAGAGATTTGCTAAAACTGTAACTAGTTGCCTTTTGGAAGAATAGAAGCTGGTCTAGAAACAATCCAAGTGGAGCCATCATGCTTTTTGTTTGCTAGATTCAGTAGGTTTGATTTGGTCGAATCGGCTTTGTTTGTGTTTGTTTAGAACCCCTTCCGGTAGGATTTATTTTTAGAGTTTATTTTTGTAAATATATTTGGAAGTTTTTTTTAGAAAATGTCGAACCGGTATTATGAGGACCAATACAATGAATATCCGACTGAATTTCAAAATAGACATTATCCGTACTATCAACATGGTGTGGATAGTAGTCGGGACCACCACCAATATTTTGGAGGTTATTGCTCATACCAGGGTGATCCCAATTACTATTCATATACACACCCGTCTTATGAACATGAAAACGATCAAAATTCGAGTTTTTGTCTTGGACGGATGCCCTAAAGCAGATGCAATCGAGAACTTATAATGAACCTATTATGCCTCTAGAAGAATCACACGAGCAATTGCGATCTAGTACTTCTTATGATCCATTTGTTTCTTTAGATAATTCCATCAAGGAGTTGACTGAGGATACAAGAAGGTTCGTATTAAGTATGAGGGGAACAATTAGTAGTCCAACTCTTTCTCTAGAAGAATCACACGAGCAGTTGCGATCTATTACTCCTTATGATCCCTTTGTTTTTCTAGAAGAATCTCTCAAGAAGTTGACTGAGAATATAAAAAGGTTCCGATCCCCCTCGCCGCCGGCCCCGGGCCCCGGGGTGGGGGGTTGGGGGGGTACAATTAGTGGTCTAACTCGTTCTCTAGATGAATCCCTCAAGCAGTTGACTGAGAATACAAATATATTTGCATTAAGTGTGAATGAAAGTCTTGCAAAGAATAATATTGCTCAAAATGATCTTAATTTCCAATATAGTGTTACCCTTGATAATTATTCACCTAGTCAAGAGGACGAGGATATAATTGGTAACACTACTTCTTTAGACGAGGTTCAAACATCTTCATATTATTATGATGATGAGGTTAGTATTGGTGAAGAACTTGAATTATACAGGCAGAGTGATCAAGAAATTGTCACTCCAATTGTGCTTCATGATGATAGTGTTATTTTTAGTTCAAATCCAAATAATTTTAATGATTATTCACCTATTCAAAAGGAAGAGGATTTGACTAGAGATACCACTGTTTTATACGATGTAGAATTTTCTTGTTTTGAAGCTGATAATGGTTTAGAGGAACGAGTTTTTCCTGGGACTAGTGATTTAGAGTCTAACGATTCGAAGACAATAGTCTTTGATGAAGATTATAAACTCTTAGAGAATTTTAATATGATAGAGGATGATTTGATTCAGGTTGATAGAATAGTTCCCCAGTGGATTTCGTTGTCCTAGACACCCAACCTTTTCAGGTCCCAGAGGCTCAAATACCAATGATATTAGGTTGTCCCGTCTTAGCTACATACAATGTTGTCATCAATTATGGAAATAAATTAATATATTTTTCTTTTGGTAACATGACTGTTGAACTGAATCTATTTAGTATGAGTAGCCAACCTTCTTGTTAGATCTATGATTTAAAAGAAGTGAACATAATTACTACTTCAGTTCAGAAATCTTTGCCAAACACTTTGTTAGAAGATCCATTAAAATAGCCCACTTTGGTTTTGATGTTGACGATAATAGTATTATTAATGAGGTGAATACTTTGTTAGATTCTGCACCTTTGATGGACACTTATAATATATGGAAAGCTAAGGTTAAACTTCAACCAGTTTATAAGTCTACTTATTTCCTTTTATAGAGGAAGCTGAGTGTAGTTCTGACCTTAAAGACCCTAGAATCCAACCAATAGTTTTTAGTCCATCTGAGAGTAATTTCCACCCTAAGTTTGGGGGTACCGATGATTCTTGTGATTGTCAAGTATCCCTGCTTAAAGTCTTTCACTTGCGGATTGACATTTGCACCTTGAAAACTAGATTCCTTGAGCCTGTTGATGTCCAACAAGAAGTTCAGTTGTTAGAAACCCATCCTCTGGTCGATCTGGTTTACCTAGGAAATAATACCAAGATTGACTTTGTTTTCCCACCAAAATATTTTCTTCCATATGTGGGAACGTTTGAATTTCAAATTTGTCAGTTATTAAGTTTTGCGACTAAGCCTAATTACTTTAGGAGATTAGAATCGACACATTTGCTTAAGAATGACCACCATTTTCATAGTAGCCAACTGTGTGGTCAAATATAATTGACTTTGAGAACCCACAATTATTCAGGTTATTATTATGTGCCTTAAATTTATTATTTGAGTTTTTCCAGACTCTACTACCCGATCCTCCAGATTCTGCCTATGAGGAAATTCATCCTAAAGATATTTATCTAGACCCTTTCATAGAGCCCGAATCTGAACCTCAACTAGATGTAGTTGTCTTAAACAAGACACTAGATAAGGATAAGGTTGTACTCTGTTTGTTCACTTTCTGGGTCTGCTGCAGTTTCCTTCTATTTTGGATAATATTATTTTATTCAGATGACCTACTGTTGTTCCGACTATTGCTTTATGATTCTATGAGGTGACTAATTCTTTCTCAGTCTGGCTGAAGACTTTAAACTTAACACTTCTTGGGAGGTAACCCATGCTCATGCGACACGGTAATATCTTTCCTTAACTCCTTTCCTCGATTGGTAACAGTTTCCCCTTGTTCATGCTTTTAATCATTCATCTTTAGAACATTAAGAACAATGTTAGGTTTAAGTTTGGGGATAAGGGAGAAACTTTTAGCGAAAATTAAAACTCCAAAGTTTAGAAACTTGTGAACAATTCAGGATGACACTAACCATTCTAGGTAGATGCAAACTTAGCTCTTTTTCTATAGGAATTGGTGTGCCCAGCTAAATGGTTTATTCATAAAAGGATGCCTAGCTCAGGTGTTAGAAATAACATGATAGTTGTCACCATATCTCGGAGTCTATCTCGACTATATCACCTTCTGTTTTTCTTTTTTGTAATTTTTTGTGTTTCTCTAAGTGATTTGGCGGGGCACCAATATCGAATTTTTATCACCGCCGGGATGAAGTAGTGTGTTTGAGATCAAGCCCCATTATTGTATTATTTAGACCATTTTTCAATTAAAAAAATAAAAAATATCGAGTATTGACACTTTGATAGCAATATATATGTGTTCTCCCTGTCTCCGTCGCCTAAGAAAGCGTGGAACGCAGGATCCATGAGAACTATCATGTGAGATGTTGATAAGGAACATGCGCTTGGATTCATTTGATCCAATCATAATTAATTGTCAGTACATTTAAAATAAATAAATAATTATTTTATTTTCAATAAATCGACCGCTGAGACCCTTGTATATACTAGCTGAGTCGATATTAGTATAGGGATTAATACCAGTGGGAGCGTATTTCAATCCATTAGGATTCATCCTGGCAGTGACTTTCATACAGATATGGGAAACACCATTCACCTTAGTCAACACGCGCAAACTTCATTTTGTCTATATCCATCTTCTAAATCTTTTCATGTGATTGTACTTTGATAGATTCTGAGTATCGTGGTTGAACGGCTATCTAAGTAATGTTTTGAATTCTTGTATCAATTTTAGTATACTGAGCGAAAACTTGTGTACAACAATTTGACTCATATAGGGTAATGATTCTTATAGGAGAAGAATTTAGTATGCCAACTAAATAGCTTGTTTAGTGTTTACCTTCAATCTTTCACAGGTAGCTAGGGTTTGGAATAAAGGTTTTATGAGTGTACCTCTTTGTAAACCCTCACGAGACAAAACTCGTCCACTAGGGGCACCTAGGGGTTTAAAAGCTTATTGCACACGCTAATTGCAATCGCGATGCCTGCAAAAGTGAGTTAGGATTTATTTTTATTTTCTAGATTAGATTTGCTCGAGGACTAGCAAATAATAAGTTTGGGGGTATTTGATAGACATGTTTTTGAGTCTTATTTGATCTCAATTTGTATATTTTTAGAACTCATTTGCGTACTTATATTGTGATTTTGTTGTGTTTGTAGGTATTTTTGGAGAAATAAACATTTAGGAAAATTGGCTCAAAAAGTTATAAAGGAACCCAGAAAAATACTAAAGACGCCCCCCGGAATTGGTAAAGGCACCCATACAAAATTATAAAGGCACCCACTCTTTTGAATTCAAATGAAGTTTTGGCGGGAAATTAATTTCTCTCGGCTGTGAAGATTTCTTGCGAGTATTTTGGAGATTCTGAGGAGTTTAAGACGAGTATATTCTTGCCCTAATAAGACTATGAGTTGTTCAAGAGAATTATTACAGAAAATCAAATAGAATCTCTTCATCTTGATCATTCCAAAAAAAAAAAACATCACGTGAAAAAATAAAACAGGGAAGAAAGAATAAAACAAGAAAACTCGGGTATTTTATTTCTAACACGACTTTGTTCAGTATCTCATAATAACTCGAGCAACAACATTAGAGGAAAGAAAATATCGCTGAGATTTGGTAGCATCAAATCACACAGATTCGATTGGAAAAGAAAATTTATCGTGATTAAATAGGAATATATTCAAGAGATTGGGAGGAATTTTTGTCGAGATTGGGGGTTGTATTATAAATAAAGAAGAGATAGAGTGATTGGGGGGGAGGGGGGCTGGTTCTGGCCAGAATCAAAGAAATCAAAATAAAGAAAAATCATGATCGTGATGAAGAAGATGAAGAAACTGTGAAGAAAAGGTTGAAGAAACCATTGCTAAAAATATTTAAACTAAACAACGTTTATCTTCACTTTGCAACGTTTATCTTCATTTTGCAATGTTTATCTTCAGTTAAACACTTTTGCCTCTGTAACAGTTAGTTTGCAATGCCTAACAAACGTTGCGAATTTCTTGTTTTTCATTATTTTCACTCTTTTTCATCATTTGTAAACACTTTGAGCCATGAATCATTATTTGAGTAAGTGGTTAATATGATGAGCTAAACCCCTTTGCTGAGGCGATGGAGGAAGCCATTGTTCCAAGAAAAGTGGTATATTTATATTTTAATTGATTTTTAAAATTTCTTTTATGATTATTTGCTTTGAGTAAAAATTGATTTAAAGATTTTTATTAAGCAGTTGTGATTTCTTTTGATAGAGCATGCTTAGCCTAGGGTTTTTGAAAATATATTTTTGCAACATAGTAGAATCACTTTAAACGTAAGGAATTGCATGAATATTGATTAGATTGATACACTTTAATTGGTTAATGGTGAAATCCATAACCTCAGTATTTATGAATATTATTTTCAATTTTTTTGTATATTTTCTAGTTTAAAATTAGTTTTTAAATCTAAAATCAATTCACAAGTTCGAGAGTTTGAAACCCATTCTTACCACAACTACAAAACACATCATACACCAATCGGAGGAGCGAGCTAATAAAGGCAGACAAAACGGTCGACTACACAACAACTGAAAACCTACAGAATTCTGCCTGAAAAGTTCTGGACTCCTGTTGTTAGGTCACTTTAACCTAGCAAACGGACTCCAAATTCAAAAATTCTCATTGAAGAAGTTATCCATTCCTCTTAGATAAAGAATGATAGGTAAACCACCTCATTCCGACTCGGGAAGAAGATTCTGCGGCTGTTACGGCAAGAAGACCTGAATCTGATTTTGTTCTAACGAAAAAAATCGCCAAAATTCTTCATAAAATCACGTATGGTTCTGCACATCGTAAAGAGAAAGATGGAGCCAACCAACGTTCCTTATGCTACCAACGTCATCACATCCAGAATCGATATTCGACGCGATAGTGAGATCCCCACTCAAAGAAAGCAACCAGGGATGCAACAATTAAACTTCGTTATTCATAAAGATTTAGAGAGACCACTATCGCTACCATTTTGTGGCCAGGAATTTCAGCTACCACCTCACCAGCAACAATCATATAGATTCAGACTATGCCATGGCTCTGGGACATTCCTGAATCCACAACAACAAGGCAAGGCTCGACGAATCTATAAAGAAATTATCATCAAGGGACCCACCTATAGGAGCCAACAGGCCAGCAGACCTTAAAGATTGATCACCTCCAGAACATCACCAAACAACGGAATTGTATGCTAAATAATTGCATAGAGGAGAGATGATGTCGTACTCCCATGGATTTCTCCTACAAGTAAGTCTTGTCAGCAACTCTCTTTACAACCAATTGTCCCACGTCCCATCAAGGCTTGGGGACTCGAATCGAGAATCAACGTCACCGTTCCTTGATGCTATGAATGAGAAGCTGATCCTTTTCAAAAGTTTGTCGAATGGATAGAGTCGTCTCTGATAGGCGTAAAAACCTATAGCTACAATTGCACGGCGTCTATAAAGTAGAAGAGCAAGCACGGTTCGTTCTCACAGGGATTGATAATACTATATCTAGTTAATAGTCAAATTATGTACTAAAAACGAAGGAATTATTGTGGATGCATTTTTGTGAATTTAAATAAAAAAATAACTAAATAAATTAATTAATTAAACAGAAAGAGAAAACATTAGGGTTATGTATTCTACCAATTTAATTATGTAAAATAATCATTCATCTTCTAAAAATATTTTTCTTATAACTCGAGGCAGTAACGAAATCAATCTCAAGTCTCGGAAAATACGATATTAGAAATCACTACAACATTCGTTGTTAACAAAAAGATATAACTTCCTCCGCTTATAAAATATCAATATCCGACGACTATCCCGAACGGTTAAAGAACGAAGCTGTAATCGAAGAAAAATTAATAAAACAATTAAAAATCAAAGAATATTTATTAGAGAATACCTGAATTTTTTACATTATCTATTGGATTCTTCCGTATCCCTTGCGAAAGAATTAGCTACTCATTATACTGAGAAGAAAATAAAAATAAAAGAATAAAATTCTAAACTAATACAGTTTTTCGGACTCGGACCATAAATGGTCGTGTCAGAATGAATAACCCCTTACTTTTCACGTCTCATATATATAAGCTTCTCTACCTCCCCTTTAACGCCTTCCCTTCCACATATTTTGTTTCCGTAAATAGAACAAATGTTCATAAGTGGAATAATATATATTATTTTAATCCTCCTTCATTTCCCAAATTAATATACAAGATTTATTTCCAAAATATACAAGCTCCTCCATCATCCGCATGCAAAAAATTGCAATAACTAATGACCATCTTTGACTTTCCTTAATTTTATACATGGAGATATTATTTCCTAGTATGGTTACATGCATTTTTAGTGGTAGAGGTAATTGAACATGCGGAAATGTATAATGGAGCCGACCCACAATCTTATTATTTGCACCGGTATTGCGAAGTTTGAATGATTTTGACTTTGTTATGCGTGTGTTATCCTTGAGATGAGAGAGCAATTGGGGCTGATTTTCTTCTTTCTTAGTTTCACCGGTAAAGTACCGTATTTTAGTCCAATCGAACTTTATTTTCCAAAAACTACACAAAACCATTAAATATTATAAAATAGAGAACTAATAATTATAAATTAAGTTGTAATTTATGCAGTGTTTACACAATCCTCAAATACTCCCAAACCTACATTTTGCTAGTCCTCGAGCAAAACTAAAAATGAAATAAAAATCCTAACTTACTTTCGCAGGAATCGCGACTACACTTAGCATGTGTAACAAGCCTTTAAACCACTAAGTGTCCCTAGCGGACGAGTTTTGTCTCGTGAGGGTTTACAATAAGTATACCCACAAAACCTTTATTGGAACTCCTAGCTACCTGTGAACGATTAAGGATAAACACTAAAGAAGCTATTTGGTTGGAATACTAAATTCTTTGGCTATATGAATCATTACCCTGCATGGATCCAATTGTTGTACACGAGTTTGCACTCAGCATACTAAAATTCATATAAGAATGCATAATTCTACTCATATAATCTTTGAACTTTCCAAAACAGGATAAAAGTTGTCAACATTCACATTGCTCGAAATCAATCAACTTCAAACACATGGATAAATTAAAAGATGGATATAGAAGGGATGAAGTGTGCATATGTTGACTAAGGTGAACGATGTTTCCAAGAATATCTGTATGAAAGGCAGTGCCAGGATGAATCCTAGGATTGAGATACACTCTCATTGGTCTTAATCCTAATATTAATATCAACTAAATTGGTATATACAAGGGCCCCAACGGTCGATTTATTGAATATATAAATATTTTTTATATATATAGATTATTGAATGTATTGACAATATGATTGGATCATTTGAATCCAAGCACACACTTCTTTTCAACAGATTACATGATAGTTCTCATGGATCCTGCGTTCTGCGCTTGCTTAGGCGACAAAAACAGGGAAAACACACACATATTGCTATCCAAATGTCATTTTTTTAATTATTGGCAAGTTCAATTAAAATAATGGGGCTTGATCTCAGTCACTCTACTTCATCCTAATAATGACAACAAGGCGATACTAGTGCCTTACCATATCACTTAGAGAAACAAAAAATTACAAAAATAAAAACAGAAAATGATATGGTTATGATGATTCCGAGACACCTGAGTTACACAATCGAATATGAATATACCATTTTTCTAGGCACGCCAATTCCTATAGATAAGAATTTTGTTTCCATCTACCTAGATTGGTTAGTGGCATCCTGAATTGGTCACACGTTTCTAGATTTTGGAGTTTTTGGCACAACTAAATTTTTTAAAATTTCCCCTTACCCCCAAACTTAAATTGAACATAGTCCTCGATGTTCTAAAGATAAATGAATGAAAACATGAACAAAGAGAAAATAATGAACAAAGTAAAGGAGATAAGGTAAGATATTACAAGCACCGTGTACCAAAAGAACATGGGTTGCCTCCCATAGAGCGTTAAGTTTAAAGTCTTCAGCCAGACCAAGAAAGGATTAGCCAAAATTTACAAATCATATAACAATAATCGAAATAATTACGGATCTTTTACGTCAACGGGATTTGACTCACAAAGTTGACCATAATGAAGTATATGGGAGTGGTGGTCATTCTTATAAAAATGTGCTGATTCAGATTCCCTAAAATAACTAAGTTTAGTTTCAAAGTTTAAAATTTGACACATTTGAAGTACAAATGTTCCCACATTTGGTAAATAAAATTTTGGTGGGACAACGAACTCAATTTCGGTATCATGGTTCGGATAAACCACATTTGAACAGGATGATGGGTTTCTAACAACTGAACTTCTTTGTGGACACAATCAGGGCTCAGGAAATAGTTCTTGAAGCTAATCTCTAATATGATAGAGGCACAGACATTAAGTCCCAAGTGAGGGACCTTAACAAGAGTCAAAGGTAAACCACGGGGAGAATAATATTCACCCCCAAACCTAGAGTGGTCAATGTCATTGGACAAACTAGACTAGTTTCCTTAATTTCTAAATTATTAGATTTAAAAAATGGTCACTTATTTCTTCTAGGTTATCATTAGGTGGAGCACCTTCACTCATACTTAAATTCTCTACAAGTCTATCATCTTCGTCAGGGACTATGCCCTTTGAATCGTTAGACTCTAAAACACTAGTCTCAGGATAAACTCGTTCCTCTAAACCATCATCGTCTTCATAACAACAAAAAAATATTTCATGTCTATAGTAAGGGTATCTCTAGTCAAATCCTTTTCCTCTTGAATAGGTAAATAATCATTAACAATATTAGGATTTGAACTAGGAACAACATAACCATATTTTTTTGTCTGATTTGTCCTCAATTATCTATATTGTTAATTCTCAATTTGGTGTTTATTGTGTTATTTTATGTGTTTGTATGTATTTTCGGGAAATAAATATTTGTGGAAAAATCGGCTAAAAAGTGATAAAGGCACATGGGAAAAGTGATAAAGGCACCCAACACAAATTACTAAAGGCACCCATCAGATTTATAAAGGCACCCACTTCACTTTGTTTAAAACCGGAAATTAGTGGGAAAAAAATCTCTTACGCATGGAAGTGGATGAGTTGGTTTGAAGAGCGAGATTTAAGGGATTCAAAAGTTGTTTCGATATCCCAAAGTGAAGAAAGAGTTTAAACTTACCAAAACACGACATCAAGAGTAATTCAGACCGCAAAAAAATAGTGAAAGTCAAGTTTGCTTGCCGGTAAATAGATTTGGTCCATGATTTGGATTGGGATGAATTCGAGTTTGTTTTGGACACCAAATCAAGTCCTTATCGGTTAAGGAAGCCTTGTTAGGGTTTAGTAAACATATATAAAGCAAAGAGAAGGAAAAAAAAAGAGGGGGAACTCGGCCAAGAAATTAAGAGAAGGAATTCTCTTAGAGATTCCTTGCTCTTGTGGTGTAGAAAAAGGGTTGTTTAAGTCAATTGAAGGGATTCATAAGATTGAGAGAGGTTGGGTCAAGCTCAGGAGGAAAACAGAAGGAGAAAAAAATCATCATAGGAAAAAATATTATGTTGTTGTTGAAGAACACGAAGAACAGAGAAAATGCAACGATTTCTTCAACCGTTTTGCAACGTTTATCTTGAGCTTTGCAACTATTATCTTCAGCTACAACAGTTCCTTTAACCCATCTGCAACTGATATCTTAGCATCTGCAACGTTTATCTTCAGCTGAAAATACTTTTCTTCTGTAACGGTGAGAATAATGGTTTGCAATACCGTTACACCGTTGCGAACCATCTGTGTTATTATTTTTTCTTTTTTTACACACTTTTGAGCCATGAATAATTTTTTTGAGAGTGTATACATCATGAGGAGCTAACCCCAACCACAGGGACAATGGAGGAAGCCATATTTCGTGAATGAATGATACTATTTTTGATTCTTAATGACTTTTGTGTTGATTTTTAATTGATTTATGATTTTTCTTAATTAGTTGTGATTTTTTTTGATGGTGTATGCTGGGACTTAGAACTTTTGATGCGCCGTGCTTGTGATTTACAATTAATATTTTAGAACTCTAATTTTGGCAAAGAAACAAAGTCAATAAAAGAGCTATAATTGTTATAGAATTATTGTAGAAATCAATCAGAAGTGATTTTGGTGGAATCCTGAGTTCCAATTTCTCTAAATATTGTTAAAATCTTTTACTTATTTTTTAGTTTAAATTAAAATTAGGTCTAAAATCAGGTTTAAATTAAAATTAGTGGTAAGTTTTTGGCGCCACTACCGGGGACTTGTTTTTAGATTTGTTTTTAGTTTTTTTTTAGGATAGTTAGTCTAATTATATCAGCCCCTCGGGTTCGTACAATGACATAGGAGTCGGTGGCCTGAATCGACTTCAACAATTCATCGCCCGTCTGGAATAGAAGGTAAGACTCTAACCACCAACGAATCCCCTGTCAGTGGGTTTTCTGTACGCCTTTGTAATGCATATATGCTGAGGATCTGAATACGAATTTACTTTTCTAGTAAAGGGAAAGAACTGGCCATATAAGATAAGGACTCGGATTTCATCACCGTTTCTTTCTTGCCCGCTTTAGGAACACGTTACCAAATGCGAACCTAAACTTAAAATTTGATTAGAAAGAGACTGATAGGGTAACGAGCTTATAAGTTGTCATTCAAAAGGCCTGTATTGGTTACTCTGTTAGCCTAACTCAAAGTTCAGGAAGATTATTTTAAGTAGATTCGAGCCACCTTGTAACCCAAGGATACGTTGCCAAATAGGAAGGGTTATAAAAGATCCTTAGAGCTTATCCTGTTTCTATTCGACTTAATCTAATTCAGATTGTTCTAAGAGATTTGCTAAAACTGTAACTAGTTGCCTTTTAGAAGAATATAAGCTGGTCTAGAAACAATCTAAGTGGGGCCATCATGCTTTTTGTTTGCTAGATTCGGTAGGTTTGATTTGGTTGAGTCATCCTTGTTTGTGTTTGTTTAGAACCTCTTCCAGTTAGGATTTATTTTTAGAGTTTTATTAGGAAATGTTTTTTGTTAGAAAATGTCGAACTGGTATTATGAGGACCAATACAATGAATATCCGACTGAATTTCAAAATAGAATTATTCGTACTATCAATATAGTGTGGATAGTAGTTGGGACCACCATCAACCTTTTGGAGGTTATTGCTCATACCAGGATGATCCCAATTACTATTCATATACACACCTGTCATACGAACATGAAAATGAGCAAAATTCGAGTTCTTTGTCTTGGAGGGATGCCCTAAAGCATGTGCGATATAGTACTTATAATAAACCTATTATGCCTTTAGAAGAATCATTGAAGCAGTTTCGATCTTGTACTCATCATGAACCTATTATCCCTCTAGAAGAATCACTCAAGAAGTTATCTGAGATGACACATAGGTTTGAATTAAGTGTGAGAGGAATAAATAGTAGTCCAACTCTTTCTCTAGAAGAGTCACACGAGCAGTTGTGATCTAGTACTCCTTATGATCCATTTGTGTCTTTAGAGGATTCCCTCAATAAGTTGACTGGGAATACAAATAGGTTTTTATTAAGTGTGAATGAAAGTCTTGCAAAGCATAATATTGCTTAAAATGATCTTATTTGCCAATATAGTGCTACCCTTGATAATTATTCACCTAGTCAAGAGGACGAGGATAGAACTGGTAACAATACTTATTTAGATGAGGGTCAAACATATACATATATTATGATGATGAGGATAGTATTGACGAAGAACTTGAAATATACATGAAGCGTGATCAGGAAATTGTCACTCCAATTGTGCTTCATGATGATAGTGTTATTTTAGTTGAAATCCAAATAATTTTAATGATTATTCACCTATTCAAAAGGAAGAGGATTTGACTAGAGATACCACTGTTTTAGACGATGTAGATTTTTCTTGTTTTGAAGCCGTTAATGGTTTAGAGGAACAGGTTTATCTTGAGAATACTGTTTTAGAGTCCAACGATTTAGAAACAATATTCTTAGGTAATAAATATAAACCCGTAGAGATTTTAAATATGAGTGAGGATGCACCACCTGATTATAACCTAGAAGAAGTAATTGACCATTTTCAAGAATCTGACGATCTAGAAATTAGGAAAATTTTGACTAGTCTATCTAGAGACACTGAAAACTCTAAGCTTGGGGGGTGACTATCATTCTCCCTATGCTTTAACTTTGACTCTTAGAAAGGTCCCCCACTTGGGGCTTGACATTTGCACCTCTACCATTTTTCAAGATCATCTTCAAACTAGATTCCCTAAGCCTGTTGATGTCCAGAAAGAAGTTCAGTTGTTAGAAACCCATCCTCTGGTCGATGTGGTTTACCTAGGAAATAATACCAAGATTGACTTTGTTTTCCCACCAAAATATTTTCTTCCAATTGTGGGAATGTTTGAATTTCAAATGTGTCAGTTATTCAGTTTTGAGATTAAGCCTAATTACTTTAGGAGAGAAGAATCGACACATTTTCTTAAGAATGACCACCATTTTCATAGTAGTCGACTGTGTCGGTTAAATCTGATTGACTTTTAAGATCCACAATTATTTAGGTTATTATTATGTGCTTCAAATTTATTAATTGAGTTACTCCAGACTTTACAACCTGATCCTATTGATCCTACCTACGAGGAAATCCAGCCCATGATTGTTTTTTATCTAGACCCTTTTATAGAGCCTGAACCTGAACCACAGCTAGATGTAGTTTTCTTAAGAGAAAATTAGATAAGGGTGTGCTCGGCTTGTTCATTTTCTTGGCCTATTGTAGCTTCCTTTTATTTGTGATAACACTTTTTGATTCAGATGACCCACAATTGTTCCGGCTATTGCTGTATGACGTTATGAGGTGAATAATTCTTACTTAGTCTGGCTAAAGACCTTAAACTTATCACTTCTAGGGAGGTAACCCATGCTCATGCGACATAGTAATATCTTTCCTTAACTCTTTTCCTTCGATTAGTAACTGTTTTTCCTTGTTCACGTATTTAATCATTCATCTTTAGAACATTGAGGACAATGTTAGATTTAAGTTTAGGGGTAAGGGAGAAATATTTAAGTTGAAATATGAAACTCCTAAGTCTAGAAACTTGTGAACAATTCAGGATGACACTAACCATTCTAGGTAGATGGAAACTTAACTCCTTTTCTATAGGAATTGGTGTGACCAGCTAAATGGTCTATTCATAAAAGGATGCCTACCTCAGGTATTAGAAATAACATGATAGTCGTCACCATATCTCGGAGTCTATCTCGACCATATCACCTTTGTTTTTATTTTTGTAATTTTTTGTGTTTCTCTAAGTGATTTGGTGGGGTACCAATATAGATTTGTTATCGCCGCCAGGATGGAGTAGAGTGTTTGAGATTATTTAGACTATGATTCTGATTCTTAAAAAAGAAAAATCGAATGTTGACACTTTGATAGCAATATGTGTGTATTTTCCCTGTCTCCATCGCCTAAGCAAGCATGGAACGCAGGATCCATGAGAACTATCATATAAGATGCTGATAAGGAGCATGCGCTTGGATTCATTTGATCCAATCATGTTGTCAGTACATTTAATAAAATAAAGATAGTTGCTTAATTTTCAATAAATCGATCGTTGGGACCCTTGTATATACCAGTTGAGTCGATATTATTATATAATTAAGACCAATGGGAGCGTATTTTAATCCATTAGGATTCATCCTGGCACTGACCTTCAGACAGATATGGGAAACACCGTTTACCTTAGTCAACATGCACAAACTTCATTTTATCTATATCCACCTTCTAAATCTATTCATGTGATTGAACTTTGATAGATTCTGAGTATCGTGGTTGAACAACTATCTAAATAGAGTTTTGAATTCTTCTATAAATTTTAGTGCGCTGAGTGCAAACTGGTTTAATATCGATTGGACTCATATAGGGTAATGATTCCCATAGCCGAAGAATTTAGTATGCCAACTAAATAGCTTGTTTAGTGTTTACCTCAATCGTTCACATGTAGCTAGGGTTTGTAGTAGAAGGTTTTGTGGGTATACCTCTTGTAAACCCTCACGAGACTAAAACTCGTCCGATAGGGACACCTATGGGTTTAAAGGATTGTTGCACACGCTAAGTGCAATCGCGATGCCTGCGAAAGTGAGTTAGGATTGTTATTTTATTTTTAGATTAGAATTGCTCGAGGACTAGCAAATAGTAAGTTTGGGGGTATTTGATAAACACATTTTTATGTCTGATTTTTCCTCAATTATCTATATTGTTAATGCTCAATTTGGTATTTATTGTGTTATTTGATGAGTTTGTAGGTATTTTTGGAAAATAAATATTTATGGGAAAATCGAATCAAAAATTGATAAAGGCACCCATGAAATATGCTAAAGGAGCCCCTTTATGGATAAGGGTCACCCCTTTTTAATTTCAAAAATTCGAAAAAAGGCGGGAAAAGATTTTCTTTACTCGAGAGTTAGTTGTGATTTTCAAAAGCAATTTTCGGAGGATTTTAAAGAGTTTAAATCTTATCAACATAAAGCAACAATCATTAGAGGATGAAACACGTAAAATTAAAGGGTTTCTCGCCGTGAAACACGGCTGGAAAATCCATCGTTTTGGACGGAAAAAATAAACACCCCTGATTTGGATTTACACGAGTTTGATTCGTTTTTGGAGAGTTAATTGAATCCTAATCTATTAAGGAATAATAGGATACTATCTAAGACCTTTATAAAGGCAAAAGAGATCGAAAAAAAAGTGGGAGAAGCTCGGGAACTATTTTCCCTGCTACTGCTGTGTTCATCGGGAGGAAAAAGAAGATCAAGAAAAAAAGTCTGAAAAATCTGTCGCATAGACAGTTGCAGAACTGTTGCCTTTTCCTTCAAACAGAAACAACTGCAGAGAGGGGTCGCAAAGGAGAAACAATCACTATTGATCTTTAGCAACTTGAATAGTTAATCTGTAACGCCCAGAAAACGTTGCAGATTCCCTTTTTTTTTTTTATTCTTTTCTTTTACTCAAGCACTTTTGAGACATGTTTCTATCTTTTGAGGGTGTTTTGAGCAAGATGATCTCAACCCAACCACTAGAAAAATGGAGGAAGCCATATTTCATGAATGAATGGTACTATTTTTGATTCTTAATGACTTTTGCATTGATTTATGATTTTTCTTAATTAGTTGTGACTTTGTTTGATGGTGTATGCTGGGACTTAAGAGATTTTGATGCACCATGCTTGTGATTACAGTTAATGTTTTAGAAATCTACTTTTGGCAAAGAAACAGAGTCAATAAAAGAGATATAATTGTTAAAGAATCATTGTAGAAATCAATCAGAAGTGATTTTGGTGGAATCCTGAGTTCCAGTTCTTCCCAATATTGTTAAAATCTTTTACTTATTTTCTAGTTTAATTCATAATTAAGTCTAAAACGAATCTTCACAAGTCTCAGCGAACATACACATTTTTATTACTTTTCTGAAACGATCACAACACTATCCGCATGAGGTACAAATGGTGTAAAGATTTCATGATCATTATGACTACGAATTTCAAATTCTTCATCGACAATATCCTCATTATAGTAATAATATGAAGATGGTTGGACCTTATCTAATATAGTAGTGCTTTTAATTCTAACCCCCCCCCCCTCTAGATTAGGTAAATACTCATCATTATTATCAAGGGTAAAGTTGGAAACACTATTTTGACAATTAAGTTCATTTTGAGCAATTTTAACAGTTAATCGTTCTTCTTCAATTTCCTCATCTAAATGTGTAATAAGTTCGCTGATAGTAGTACTTATAGCTTCCAGTCTTCCAGTCTTTCTGTCATCTTCCGCTCATTTTCAGCTAATTGATTAAGTTTATTATTCCAAGCATCAGACGAAAATCAAGAATTTGTGGATTTCCATATAACGCCCGAGGGCATCTTCTAAGGATGGACTTTCATAAGAAGAATTATGTGGTATCTGTTTGACTAAGTCATCCCTATGTGACCCTTCATAAAATTTCTCCATTAAAATGTCACTCCTACGTGAACTTTCAGTCAACTTCTTGAGTGAATCTTCTAAAGAAAGACTTTGATCATAAGAAGTATTATGTTGCAACTTCTTTATTAAATCCTCAAAAGATGGAGAATGAACATTTTTCTCATGATATTGCTCGTTTACCCGTTCGTATGATTGGTGAGCATGCGAATAGTAATTTGGATCACAATGGTATGAACCATAACATTCAGAAGGTGGGTAGTGGTCCCAACTACTATCCACACTATGGTCATAGTACGGGTAATGTCCATTTTGAAATTCGGGTCGATATTCATTACATTGGTCCTCATAATACCAGTTCGACATTTTATTTTTATTGTGCACGTGCAAATGCAGGTTTGACTAAAGTAGGTAAGCTCAGATTACCTTAGTAAAATATACCTACAGTCAAAGACTGGTCAAAGGTACGAGGCTAAGGCTTGTGGAATTTCAGCTGGTAACTCCCATCTGGCCATTGGCACGGGATCAACTTACTTTTCCACGGGGTTTCCTAAAATCGATACTTTGACGATGTAATTGGTGTATGCACGTGTTTATTTTTAATATACAAAAATAAATGAACAACAACTAACAAAAGATATAAAATCTAAAAATAAAATAAAATTTCCTAAACTAAATTGTTTCTAAAAAAATTTAATGAAAAATATAAAATAAAAATTTGAGTTATATTACTTACCTTTTTTGGTGGACAATTTCCACAATAATGAAGAATTTTACTTGCACATCAAAGATAAGAAAAATACCCAAGTAAAAGCTAAAAGAGAAAATAAAAATAAAATAAAATCCTAAATTACTTAGCACAAAACTGTAAATAACCAAAAATAATAATTATCAATCCCCGGCAGCGGCGCCATAAATTGGTAGGCGTAAAACCTTAAGCCGCAATCGCTCGACGTCTACAAAGTAGAAGCGGAAAGTACGGTTCGTTCCCACAAGGATTGATAATATTATATTTAGTTAATAGACAAATTATGTACTAAAACCGAAGAAATTGTTGTGAATGGATTTTTGTGAATTTAAATAAAAAGATAACTAAATAAATAAATAAATTAATTAATTAAACAGAAAGAGGGAAAATTAGGGTTATTGATTCCACCAATTTAATTATATAAAATAATCATTCATCTCGGGATAGTCTTTTAGCATCACCTCTAACCTAGGTAATCACTTCTAAGTCGAAGATGCACCTACTTCCTTCAAGTTCTCATGAATGGCTCACATATGAAGACGAAGTCATCCAACACCAAGCTTATCCGTATCAGCTTTCTCCAAGAGTCGGATCCTGTCAAACTTGAAGCTAAAGTCAACTCCAACGTTCAGGTACTCAATTGGTGCAGTTTTCATCGCATTGGCATCCTACGCAACGACACCACTCGGAACATCATCTTCAGCAGCTGCATCCGAGGAATCACATGAACCACACTTGGGGACTGAAGATTTGCACAAGATCCCCTCGCTGTCAAGAACCTCTCCAGCCCATAAGAGACGGTCAACCAAAGAGTCATAACCTCGACAAGGCCATTTACTCTCCAAAAATATACCGCAAAGGTATCTTTACCTCTCTCAACTACGTCGTCGATAGGCACCTGCAAACCTTGACGAGGATGAGACGCATCCCAAGCCTACTCCAGAAAATATAACTTCATAAATCAAAAAGAAGTGTGACTGGGGACTGCTCACCGCATCCCATCCCCTACAACAATCAAGGATTCAAAGGATAACTTAAGAGACACATCTGGGAACATAGTCTTTCAAGACACCCGTAACACCACGTCATCAACGAGATACCTCCCATCTCATCCTCTTCACCCTTGACGTCTCCAGAGTACTTCTCCTATATGAACATTCCAAGCATGTCATTATCACATCCAAAAAGGTAAAATAACCTTATGATCCAAGGGGTCAGAATAAGATGCAACTTCATTCAATGCTTACGAAAGCGTCCCAGTTGCGACTTAACATCCCGGTCACCAACAAAGACTCCAATTTCAATTAATATTCTTACTCCAGCCATGGCGTGCAAAGACAAAAACAATAAGAGATATAGACCTTCCTGGATTCACTTGCCTGATCATATCCCAGAGGCATGGACTCATGAAGATACTATGAAGTCATCCATCGTCGAGAAGCAGACCAAAGTAGCTACACCTGGGAACTGAAGGCTTCTTCAGTTTCAGATATTTAATGTTGTTACCTCCTTCGACCAGAGTATTTAACCAACAACGGTAGTAGCAACAAGACCCCTCACTCGTATCATCCTGATGAAAGCATATGTACATCAGTACCTCCACAACTCGTAAACTTCCTCTCATAATCTTGATCATGTCCATGGCATGGGGACTTTGTCTCTGTTGTTGTTGCTGCTGATGATTTCAACCGCACTGGTCAACTATGGAAGACACACTGAATTCAAAATTCTCAAGGTGACGCCATCAATTCCTTTCATGCTCCAAGAAAGTCCTACCAGACAGTATAAGTGGTTACGATACTCATCTCAACTATCACGATAACAAGGCAGCTACGACAATCTTCAGTTCATAATGAACACTCAAAAGGCCTGACCATTTCAGATTAAACTTTCCTTTCAACATCTGGCATATGGGCTTACAAGCTTCTTTCAGGAATTCATCTTCTCCGGAAATATGGCTATGATAAGTCAACATCACACACGAGTCAGGAGTGTTCTGAAATATATAAGAAATGCCAAACCATGAGGCCCTCACCGTTTGTTATGAGGTTGTCAGCCATGAAGCCTATCACAAGGATCACTTACCATGAAGTCTTAACTTCTACTGAGGTCCCCACTTACGTTGCATCCTGTTAGAGATATCACGATGCCAACATATTCATGATGTCAACACCTTCAGCGCTAGCCTCATCCATAGAACAAACGATATTCTACCAGACGAGGGATATTCCATGGGATAAGATTTCACACGGGTCTGGGATATCGTTCACATAACTAGCGTCTTCAAGAAGCTCATATCCTCATGGTGCCACCACCTACCGCCATAAGCTCCTCTACTCTTCGTCGCTCCTACTGTTACACCGGCATCCCGTAAACTCGGAAATTAACGACAATCGGTGGAGAACGGGATAATGCATCCTTCACAAAGGAAAAAAATACTCAAACTTCAAGCGCTAATGTCTACTTCTCATTCACGGCGGAGTCTAATATATCCAAATCACAATTATGCGTGAAGGACATAGCTGAAGGAAATAGAGCTAAGTAACTACCCTTAAACTAAATTTCTGAAATCCATGTTTTATATTTTAGAACGAAACCCTTGTTACAGGAATTTTCGACTAACTTCTTCAAACAAAATATATAATAGCTATACTGTGCAACTCAATATCCACTTTTGTATAGAATCGAGAAAGATTGGATGGCTCCTAAACGGATTGAGAACTAGTATAGAGCAATAACATCTTCAGAATATCACTGGTGACGGTTGTTATTCCTATCTAGATGATACCTGACTATACATAACACTGAACCTGTTATAAGTTGAAAGAATTTTTTATACTCGTTCCACATATCTTTTGCATATATATGCACCATAAAATTTTAAGATCTATACTCGATAGAATCCTCGTTATTCATGTGCATCCATGCAAAATACTTGTATAAAACAGAATATACTGGTTATACAAAACTGTGAACATTCAGAATAGAGGCGATGCCATATCTGAATGAAAATGCTAATTAGATAAGTACCGTCTAAAATAAAAAGTTACGAACATTCATAATAGAGGCGATGCCATATCTGAATGAAAACGAAAATTAGATGAATACCATCTAAAAAAAATAAAAAAATAACGAATATTCAGAATAAAGGCTATGCAATATCTGAATAAAGATTGCTAAATTAGATGCATACCATCTGATTGCAGAATAACAGTGAACATTCAGAATAGAGGCTATGCCATATCTGAATAAAGATCGCTAAATTAGATGCATACTATCTAATTGCAGAATCGCATCAAACATTATCTCAAGTAGCAAACTTCCACAACTGATCTCTTGAAAATGTTATGTATGCACTGCATAAAAGTTAAGCACTTCATGTCACGAATGAACTTGCTTCAAGTTACAAAATTTCCATGGATGAATTCCTTGAACTTGTTCATAATATCAATGCTCAGATTATATTCATCTTCGTGTCTGATGGAAGAATCACTGCCTCCACACTCATCTTAGTGTTCTGACATCCGCATTGCCTCAATACTCTCGACAACCAACTAATACTCCAAATACCTAAGAGTACAATCACAGAAAGAGCAAAACTTGCTCGGCCAACTGACACTCTTCTAGTAATATTTAAATTTAACCACTAAACCATAAAAGACATATTTTACTTCGTATGGAAGACCACCATCTAGTACTTACCAAGAAATATTACTCGTTCCGCGCTAAGCATGGGACTTAATGTTGATGGTGGGTTTTTGACAAAGGTAAAATAGTCAATTTGGGTAATTTTTCAGACCAAGGGTAAAATAGTCATTTTATACATCAAGAGGAAAAATGGTCATTCTATAATTAGAGGTAAAAAGTCATATTCATCAAGTTTTAAACCAGGGGAAAAATAGTCATTTTACCAAAAAGTCAAGCAAAATGGTACAATGGTCATTCTGGGATTTTACACTGTTCTCGAATAAATGTTCTACAAAATGCATCATACCATCTAATTGCAGAGTCACATCAAGCGTAATTTCAAGTTGTAAATTTCACGGCTGAATCTCTTGAAAATGTTCTGTATGCACTGCATAAAATGTTAACAATAAATCTCATACAATTGAGAAACTCTAAACAGGCCATAAATATGGCCACGACATTAATAAATGTCAAAGCTAGCGGTGCATAAGCAATAACGCTAGCACTAGCAAGTGCTAGCCTTGGCAAACCCAACACCAATAAGAAGTACACACGTGTGCTAAAAGGATAGAAAAAGCTAAAAAGCCAAAAAGCCAAAGAGCCAACAAAGCATGCTCCAAACATGCCCTAGCGGTGCTAGTGCTAGAACTAACTCCAGGATCTAGCAGTGATGGAGACCATCAACTCTGAAGCCAAAGGCACAGGATCCCATCGACGCTGGAGCCAACAGTGCTAGAGCCATCAGCGCTCCCTTTGCCTATTTTCCCTCGTTATCTTCAACTGAGCCAGGGCTATCCATTCACGCATGTTCGTTCCAGCATTATTCATGTGTTTTGATTCCATGACTCCAGTAACTTCTACGAGAAATCAAACAATTACATGTGGGTATTATTCATGGGGTTTTGCTCTGGCGGTTACAACAACTGGAAGTTACAAGATAGTGGAGACGGTTATAGAAATTGAGGAGATGATGGAATCATGGTTTTCGAGAAACTTCCAGGGATAATGGGCGGTTACACCACTACCCCCATAGTCTCTACTACTCAATCTCTTCACTACCTCCACTACTTTTTACATGGAAAATACGTGTGTTCCCAATTACTATAAATAGGCTACTTAGCCTATTCTGAAAACACAACAAACTTATAACTCTTATAAGCTCTGTGATTTCTCTCAAATAGTTCTGCAACTCTACACAGAATTCAACACACATAATTCCTTCAACTTTCTTTGTTTTCCTCCCCTAAGATCAACCCATTTCCTCTCATCGTGAATGAAGCAGGGCGGAACGGCTACTATCGTGGTTTAGGCTTGCTCTATTCGATTTTGATTTCTGAATCTAAAGAAAGTACTTCTATAGTATATTGTTTTGATTAGAATCTATTTTTAGGAACTAACAGGTAGGCTTGCATCCGACTGCTCTGGCATTTGAGTTTGGTCCTCACACTATTAAGTTAAAAATTACTTGTCATTTTCGATGACCCTTTCAATCTTCTTGAACTTTGGAGACTCCTAAATATTATGGTATGGAACATGCACTTAAGTTCCTATGCTGAGTAAATCCTTTTGCAATTTTGAGCATGTGGTATGGGACACATGTTTATAGATTCAAATTGATTTTCTTGGTAATGTTGTAAATTTTTTTCTGATCCTCGAGCATGCGGTATGGGACGTATGTTCGGAAGGTCTCAATAAGTGTTTACGAAAATTGCGCCTATTAGGATTCCTGGATATGTGGAATGGGACGCATATTCAGAAGTTTCTAATTTGTGTGCATTACCAAACATTGGACCCTTGCAAGATTTTTGTGCATCATGGTATGGGATATATGCGCAGGAAATCCAAATCGATGAAGCTTGTCCACAATAGTTTTTGATTTGAATTTCGGGGACGAAATTTTTTGAAGGTGGTAAGAATGTAACACCCGTAATTTTCGCATGACACTTACTCAGGGACGCGTCATGACATGGGATGAAGCTTCATCCTAAGCTCATAAAGATTACTTAGGAATACATCAGGGTGTGGATACATTGGCCTTGAATTATAGTGCTAAAACACTATTATGCGTTATGCCTACTCGAGAATGCATCACAAATAAAAAATGACCCTTACCCGGGAAAGGAACAAATGGCCTTGATGCATACCCGAGAGTGCATCATAGTGCTGAGGCACTATTGTACCATGATGCATATCCGAGAATGCATCACTAGAAAGTGCAGTGGATGAAGGTCATCTACCCTCCTTATATCAACTTTTAGAAATGCTAATAAGACATATATAGAGAGGATGTGTTGGTTAGAAATTCATGAAGCATACCCGAGAATGCCGTGATGCATACCCGAGAATGCCATGATGCATACCCGAGAATGCATCACTAGAAAGTGCATTAGATTAATGTCATCTACCCTCATAGTAGAAATACGAATAAAACATATATAGTGAGGAGTCGTTGGTTGGAATCGATGAAGCGTACCCGAGGATGCTTACCAAGTAAGCATCCCAATTGTTGTGAGTGTATCCGAGTACGCATACCCGGGGAAGCTTCACTAATTTGTGATGTGTACCCGGGTATGCACTACTAAAAAGTGCAATCGATGGATGTCGCTTACCCTCCTTTTCCAAATATAGGGAAATGCGATTAAGACATATACATAAAGGGGGATTGGGTTGAATGTGCATGAACGATAATACACATGTATGCGATGTGGCCTACACGTTGGTGCATACTTGATGCATAAGCGTCAATATGCTAGTAGCTTAGCCGTTGGAGCATGAATTATGCGAAAACATCATTTATCCGTGTTGTGTACTCGAGAATATATTATGCATCCTAGGTAGCGATAGTTATGCACAAGCATGTGCATACTTTGCTAAAGTTCCTTGGCTTATGCGGACTAAGCTTAGATTGGCCTTTAGCCTAGCCTTGTAATGAAGTTGGAATCGATGTTGGCTTTGCCTTAATGGCTTATGTTGCTTGTTCCTTTCGAATTAACGGTCATGCTTGATCCATTCAAGGTACGAGTTGGGTACGTAGGCAGCCGCAATACAATGTATTGAGGTGCATCATCTTGTCGCTCATATCATCTAATTTTAGAGATGGTTGTGACGTTATGGTAACTCGTACCATCTGGATCGGAAATGCCAAGTCAAGAGATGATATTGCCACTCTTGATGAGGTAGTTGCAATTCCATTCGATAGATTGTTCATACTTCCCATCAAATTTTATGGCATGGAATGGCGTGTTCCTGGATGTTGCACCCTTGTCAAGAGCAAGATCAGTGAAGGCTCCAGCGCATGATCGAAGTAAAGTTGATGAAGCGAAAAATAGGCTTGAAATGGCCTAGGTTCTAGTCCAAGGCATGAGTTAGGCCTGGACAATGCTCGTAATTATGTGATGCTTTCCAAAAGCAATTTACCATTGGATTTAATGGCCCTATAACCTTTGCATAACAAGGGTGAGTTGGAACGGTACGGGAACTACGTTTCGAGTATCATGCTTACAAAGGCAAATTGACCTGCATTTTCCTAGCGAGAAGTGGAGCTATAAGGCCCGGTTACCGTCTTTCAAGCCGCGTATCGGGGAGTTCTGGCCTGCCCAGCGCATAGCGCCAGAGGCGGAATTTTCCGGTCTGTTACATAGGCTCCTCTATATAGATTCGTTGCCAGCATTTTGATATTCGACTCAGTTTTTTTTTTTAACATAAGAACCAAACTTATACTTCCGTTTCATTTATATTTCCATTTCATAAAAGTTAAGTTATTCATTTTAAGATTTTGTTTCACAAAAGTTGATAATTTTCATTTTCATATGTTATTTTTCTAAACAAATCCTTACTAATAACTAGTGTTGTTAAAAATGTACTATAAAAAATATAAAAAAATTGGTAGTCATGTTTACACTCGTTGCATTTATCTTTTAAAAACATTTCTAACGTTATATCATTTACAAATAACCGCCTTTGAATTTATGAATATGTTAATTCGAAATTTTAACATAAAAGGGTAGATAACGAAAAATACTAAAAAAAATTCTCTCTCCCCCTCCTGCCTTAAGAATTGTGCAAACTTGAAATAGTTCAACTTTTATGTAACAGAAGGAGTATTAAACAACTGGATTTCTTACATCGTTATTTATATGTAAAACTAACAAGTCAGGTGGATGATACCACTATTCCCCAGATAGATTATGTTTACGAGCTTCCTTAGCTAAAGTATCCGCAACTTATATACACAAACACACATGACCATACTCAATTAACTGGTATTACACTTATTTCCAGGTACACTTTGCCAGGTTGGAAGAGTAGATTGTTGATGCAAATAAAAACTAATACCAAAATTATCTATCTCAAAAATAACATGAGACCAACCATTAACTGTTTCCATTTCCATAGCTTCCAACATAGCTCAAGCTTCAGCCCGTTGAATATTTATAACCCTTTTTACTGCCCCCTTCCCATAATATAGGTTTCTTCATGATTTCTTATTGTAATTTCAGTATTATCTAATAAGGAATTAGAGTTATAAGAAGCATCAATATTGATATAACGTTTAAACCCCTAACTCATTTTCGTAGGAATCGCGACTAAACTTAGCATGCGTAACAAGCCTTTAAACCCCTAGGTGGCCCTAGTGGACGAGTTTTATCTCGTGAGGATTTACAAAAGATATACCCACAAAACCTTTTACTCCAAACTCTATCTACTTGTGAACGATTGAGGGCAGACACTTAACATGTTATTTAGTTGGCTACTAAATTCTTTGGCTATGAGAATCATTACCCTATATGAATCCAATCGTTGTACACGAGTTTGCACTCAAGCGTACCAAAATTCATATATAAGAAAACAAAGCTCTACTCAGAAAGTCTACAATGGACCACGATATTCGGAATCTAACAAACCACAATCACAAAAATATATTAAGAAGATAGATATGAAGATAAAAGTGTGCGCATGTTGACTAAAGTGAACGTTGTTTCCCGGAATATATGTATGAACATCGTTCCAAGATGAACCCTAATGGATTGAAATACGCACCCACTAGTCTAAATCCTAATTCTAGTATCAACTCAGCTGGTATATACAAAGGCCCCGCGGTCGATTTATTGAATATATACAATTTTTTTTTATCGACAATATGATTAGATCTTTTGAATCTAAGCGCATGCTCCTTGTCAGCATTTTACATGATAGTCCCCATTTATCCTGCATTCCACGCTTGTTTAGGCGACGGAGACAGGGATATCACACAGATATTGCTATCCAAGTGTCAATTTCTTTTAAATTATTGTTGAAGTTCAATAAAAATAATAGGGCTTGATCTCAATCACTCTACTTCATCCTAGTGGTGTCAACAAGGCGATACTAGTGCCCCAAAAAATCACTTAGAGAAACACATAAAGATGCAAAAATAAAAACAAAACGTGATATGGTGACAACTCTGAGATATGGTGACGACTATCATGTTATTTCTAACACGTGAGCTTTGTCCTTTTATGAATAGACTATTTAGCTGGGCACACTAATTCCTATAAACAAGAATTATGTTTCCATATACCTAGAATGGTTATTGTCATCCTGAATTGTTCACAAGTTTCTAAATTTTGGAGTTTTTGGTACAACTAAATTTTTTAAAATTTTCTCCCTTACCCCCAAACTTAAATTGAACATAGTCCTCGATGTTCTAAAGATAAATGAATGAAAGCATGAACAAAGTAAAAGAGATAAGGAAAGATATTACCAGCATCATGTACCAAGAGCATATGGGTTGCCTCCCATAGAACGCTAAGTTTAAAGTCTTCATCCAGACCAAGAAAGGATTAGTCACAACTTACGAATCATATAACAATAACCGAAATAATTGTGGATACTTTATGTTAACCAGATTTGACACATATAGCTGACCACAATGGAATATATGAAATTGGTGCTCATTCTCATGAAAATGTGTCGATTTAAACTTCCGAAAATATTCATGTTTCGTTCCAAAGTTTACGAATTGACACATATAAAGTTCAGATGTTTCCAAATTTGGTAAAAAAAATTTTGGTGGGACAACAAAGTCAATTATGAAATTATCGCCTGGGTAAACCACATCAACCAGAGGATGGGTTTCTAACAACTGAATTTCATTTTGGACAAATTCAGGCTCGGGAAAAAGTGTATGAAGATAATCTTTTAAAATGGTAGAGGCACATATGTCAAGTCCCGAGTGAGGGACTTTAAGCAGAGATACTTAAAAATCACAAGATTCATTGGTACCCCAAACTTAGGGTGGACATTACTCTCAGATGGACCAAAAACTATTGGTTGTGTTCTAATGTCTTTAAGGTCAGAACTATCCCAAGCTTCATCTGAGGACTGGTTACCTAAATGATCCAAAAGAACATCATCATCAAAACCATACAATGGGTTATCCAAGGTGTTCCTAAAAGCCTCTTCTTCTAATTCTGTGATCCCAAAAGGTTCATCACATTCATATAAGGGATTGTTAAACACAGTGTTTTGTAAAGGATTATGAACAATCCTACAGTTTATGACAACATCCTCACTCATATTCAAAATCTCTACGAGTCTATCATCTTCATCGGAAACTATTTTTTTTGAATCGTTAGCCTCTAAATTACTAGTGTCAGGACAAACTCGTTCCTCTAAACCATCATCGTCTTCATAATAACAAGGAAATATTTCGCAGTCTATAACAATGGTATCTCTAGTTAAATCCTTTACCTCTTGAATAGGTAAATAACTATCAACATTATTAGGATTAGAACTAGAAACATCATTATTCTCATGAAGCTCAACTGGTGTAAAAATTTCCTGATCATTATGACTACGAATTTGAAATTCTTCATCACTACTATCCTCATCCTCATAATGACATGAAGATAATTGAACCTTATTTGAACAAGTAGTGTCTTCAATTCTAACCTTGTCCTCTAGATTAGGTAAATATTTGTCATTATTATCAAGGGTAAAATTGGAAACACTATTTCAGCAAATAAATTCATTTTGAGCAATATTAGCAGCTAACCGTTCTTCTTCTTCAATTTCATCTAAACATGTCTTAAGTTCATAAAATTTCTCAATTAATATGTCACTCCTATGTGAACTTTCAGTCAACTTCTTGAGTGAATCTTCGAAAGAAAGATTGATCCTAAGAAGTATTATGTTGCAACTGCTTCATTAAATCCTCCAAAGATGGAGAACTAACATTTTGCTCAGTATAATATTGCCCATTTACCCGTTCATACGACTGGTGAGCATGCGAATAGTAATTGGGATCACTATGGTATGAACCATAACCTCCAGAGGGTTGGTAGTGGTCCCAAGTACTATCCAAAGGTCTTCTGGGTTAGCACTCGTAAGTGGGAGCTAGCCGAACTGACAATGCACACCGTCCTTAACGGGTAGGGATAATCAGTCCCAATATCTTCCACATCCGGGTTACCAACAGTTTGGTAAATCGCATAATAAGGCCTGACATACTCACAATACTCTCGAACACATCTAAATTTTAGCAAAGTAATTACTATCATAGTAGTTATAATTTCTTTCTCTTTGCACAGGAACTTGGCATGATTGTCCACCTCTTTTCCTTATGATTCCTTGTTGACAAAAGGAAAATTTTTATTAGTCGCATTACAACACAAACGTCCAAACTCAGTCCCTTGTCTATTCTCGGAACTTGCTCTAATATCATTTGTGACGGACCGAAAAATTTCGCCCCCAGTGGCGCGCTGCATAGGCCGGAACTACCCGATGCGCCAATGACCGGGCCTTGAAGCTTCATTTATCTCTAGGAAAATGCAAATCAATTTGCCTTTCCAAGCATGCTTTGCAATCATAATACTTGAATTAAAGTAGTTTACATATGCAACTCCACACCGTTCCAATATGCTCCTTGTTCTTCCTAGATTACAAGGCTATAATAGCCAATGATGATCCTTTAGTATACATCACCTACTTACCAGAATTGTCCGTGCTTACGTCATGCCATGAACTAGCACATAGGCCATTGCAGACCTACTTTTTATTTTCCCAGAATCTGCTTCAACTATGTGCTGGGTGCATGCAGTGATCTTGCTCTTGCCTATGGTGCAATAGCCAGACATATGTCATCCGTACCGTGTAGATTGATAGGAAGTATGAACATCCATCAAATGGACTACAACTACCTCATCGAGTTTGAAAACGATCATTTTTTTGCCTCGCACTTCCGAGTTAGATGATATGAGTTACTATGACCGATGGACAAAACGACCTAGTAAATGTAGCTACATTATCTGACTATGCAACGAATTAAGATAATACGAGGAAGGTCGTTGTTATATTCAACATTATAGAGGTAATGGTGCATATCCGAGAATCCAGAGTTGGCCTAGCTCATGGAATTGATTAAGGATGCGAGATAAGCCATGCGCGCGATGACCTATACATTGGCCTAAAGTTTGTTCAAGGCTTAGGCAATGCAAGTATAGCAATGGCGCATGCCAAATGCGCTATTGTAGTCAGTTATTCATCTAAGTGATGTAAGTAAAACTTATGATGCTTGGAGCAGCATTGGTATTAAGTGGGAAGCGTTATGGCATGAGTTGTTGTAGCTGATGTGTCCTCATGGATGTAACACAAGTAGATGATGCGTCTTCAAGGATGCAACACAAACAACTGATGCGTCTTCAGGGATGCTCCAGAGGGCCAGAGCTCGAGGATGCACAATGGTGGCATAACATTGACCTAGAGGAACGATTATAATTCATCTATGAGCACCAAGTACATGTGCGGATTCAATTGGCATGACAATGCAAAAGTTAGTAGTTTGAAGCACATTGGCGGTTAGGGAAACTACCTATGGACATATGGTTGTCCATAGGTCGTGCAGTCAGTTGCACCACAGTTTGGCTTTGTTCTTGGCACTATAAAGAGGCCATAAAACCACTGTGATAGTTAGTATTCGAATAATAAAGGCATCATTGTTCCAGTAGAGTGAGTTTAAAGTTAGTTAGAAAATAAGCTTGTATATCCATTGGTTGGATATGATTTTTGTAATCTTCCACTAAGTTAATGAAAAGAATTTTATTGGATTAAAAGCTTGTCTTTGTTCTTATAGTTTGTACTTACCCCCTTTCTGTGAATCTTAATCATGGCACAAACTTGTTTGTAGTATATGCTACAAACGAAGGTAAAGAGAAAATCAAGTAATTCTTATGTTGCCTGCCTGTTAGGAGTATTGTTATTTGCATAGTACAAACTTATAAGGCTGAAGAGCAAGTAGGTGAACCGTGTATTCAATGAACCTTTGTATTGTCGGGTCATACTCGAGCCATAAATTACAAGGTGCATTCGAGGGTGTGACAGTAAGGTTATCAAAGTACATCTTGCTTTGTTTTCATAATAAAATTCTATGTCTTGCTATAGTTTAGTCGCTGAAAATACTAGTTCACGATGACTAGCATGAAGAGTCAGATTAAACCTTGATGGATCAATTATCAGATTTAGAGGATATAGTCGACAAAGAGGTACGCCATCCTAATGATGTTAATTGTAATGCAACTCTGATAAATCATATTCAGGCTTTTGATAAGTGCATAATTTATACATTTTAGGTATCATTTTCTTACACTTAATTGCTAGATTTTGTGTGAATTACTGTGTATTATTATTACTTTCGTAGTTTATGTGTTTTAGTAGGTTACATCTCTGAAACAAGTGAAATGGAGCTTTACAAGAGAAGAGTTTCCAAAGACCCAGTGGAGATCAGTCTATTCCAGGATTTCTACCTTCCATCTAGAAAGTTAAATTACGAAGCCAACGGCGAAAGAATGAGGTCATTCCGACTTTGTATAAGAAAGTTATGAGCGAAACGAATACTAAGGGAAAAACGGTCATTCAAGAGAGACTGTTATTGACAACCTGTTATACACTAAGGGCTGCCAAGATTCAAATATTGTTAATGGCATCAGCCATTCTACTCAGGGCAGCCACAATTTGAATTCTTATAAAGGCACCAGGAACCTGGATTGAGGCCACCTTAATTCCCTCCCAAATTTAAAACACAGGATTAGGGGATATATCTGCTGCTGTGATGATCATGATTATGATGATGATTGTTTCGGTGATGGACTGGCAGTAATAGTGATGCAGCTCGAGGATCAATCGAGCCTGTGAAGATGGAGTCGCTGAAGGTGGAGGCTGTCAAGATGAACCTGTTGGTGATTAAGAGAGCTCGAGAGAATGGAGTCTCTGCTATGGTGGTGACGCTGATGGAGTGGTCGTTGTTAGTGAATGGTTCGAAGAGGAGGCAGTTGATGATCAAGATACAGCTGGTTATTGATGTCAGTGAATGAAACCCGATGGAAGTTAGTGGGGGTGGTTCTAATGGTGACAATGGAGGCAACGAGAATCGTGATGGCAGTAGTTAATGAATGACAAGATTGAATAGAGAATGGCAGTGAGAAGAACTTGAGCTATGGTGGAGTCTGTGAGCATGGGCTGTGATGGAGTTAAAATCTCGGGTATAGCTATGATGTTTTGATCATTAACGGCAGATGTTGGCTGTGGTTCGATGGGTATAATTGAGTAATTAAGATCGAGGAATAGAAGAAACAGAGTTGAGGAGATTGAAGAGCAGATGGTAAAGAAATATGGGTTTAGCTCAGTTGAGGTAAAGAGAAAGGAATGGAAGGTGGGTTTTGGTATGCTGCTATAAAACTAATAGATGATGGTTATGTTGAGATTGAGAACAAGGTGATGTTGCTGCAGTTTCACCCGAGAAAGAAGACAGTTAGAAGATGACGTTGTTGAGAAAGAGATGGTACCGAAATAATTTTGGGTTTTGTTTTGTGCCAGAAAATCAGCTAAGAATAGATGCTACTGCCGTTAATGTCGGTGATGGATGGCTGAGGTATGAAATGTATTTTAGGTAAAAAACAAAGAATTATGAGGGTTGTATTCGTGCTTGCTTCGCAAGTAATTAGTCGGTCGGTGGTCTAGGATTCCTATTAAGTTTAAAACTCTAAAAAGGTGGACTTAACCTCTATAAATAGATACCCATCCCTTCTCAAGTAGAGCATCACATATACCTCCAGAGAGAGGACGCTCGGACATATACTTTCACCTCCGAAGAACAGACGCGGACACAACTTCACGTCCAGAGAAGAGAGGACGTACAGGAGACACTTTTGGGGTTAGTTTGTATTTTTTTCTTAATTAATTTTTATGGCTTTTGAGAAAGCCATGCTGGGATAATTCCCTTGTTATGGCGAAAGGATGAACTTGTAGAGATGGTTTTCTTTGTGTTTCAAAACTAGGGTTTTCAATTATATGAACTTAATAGTAATGATTTGTCTCTCTCTATCAACGTTTTACCTTCTCGATGATTTTTCATGTTCTATGCCACGTATAGTTCATTGTTTGATTAGTAGAAGGACTCGTTGAAACCTTGTATGAAATCGTTTTATGAACATTCTTTGACTCTTTATGCCCTGTATACTTAGTACTTCGAAATTCTACCTTAGGTTGAGAACAAACAATTCTTTTTGAAAATTCTTTCTTTGAATCTTAAACAAAAAATCTTCCGTGTATAAGTAGCTAGATTTGCTATTTTACATGAGTAAAATCGAGACCCTTTGTGACGAACGTAATTAAACCCTAATCTACAACGGATTCCCGGAACCTTAACGTTTTCCTCTTATCGATTTTCCAAACTTTATTAAATAGTTTTAATTAATTTAATTCTTTATAAAAAACCAAACAAAAATATTTTAATCCAAACTCCTCGTGGGAACGAACCGTATTTGCTCTTTTCTACATCTTTCGACACTGTGCGCTTGCGGTAAAACAAAGTCGGTTTTCTGACGCATCAGCTTTGGACAACGATTTTGCTGATATGCAAGTTTCAGTTCAAAATGCGAGTAGAAAGAGTGCTGATTTGGAAGGGCAAATTAGTAATGTAAGTCCATGTTGACAGATTCGTTTAAGGAACTCACCGAGGAGTTGGGTGTCCTAAGAAGAATGGTGGGTACGTTGAGAACAAATGATGTTACTTCTAGTGGCAGTGGTAGTGAGGAATTTACTAACAAAAAGTTCCAGAACATAAAGCTTTTTCTGGAACACGACATGTGAAGGCATTGGAGAACTTCATGTGGGACATGGAGCAGTATTTTAAAGTAGCCAGAACTTCGGAAGAACAGAAAATCACTCTAGTGAATGAAGAGGGTGTTTAAGCAAAAACCTTGTCTCTTTTAGCTTAAAGCAAATCTAGTTCATTGGGGAAGCACTGTGCAGTATACTAAGTCAAGCACTACACCATTTTTAGTGTTTCGTAGCGGTAATTTTTTTTTACAAAACGGGCTTGCAACAGAAGCCGACTGTTGCAAAACACGATGTTGCAGATATTCACAATAGTTACATTATTGCTGCAAATTTGAGGTTGCGACGAAGTAGAAATTTTGCAACAGTATATATCAGTTGTTTTTTTGAAGGATTTTTTCTAGGGAGAAGCGGTTAGGCTAGGGTTTCCTTTATTTTTTTGAAAAACGAAGAAGTAAAAGAGATTATGGTTTTGGAAAGGGGGAGGTAAAAAAAATGAGTGTGGTGAATGCGGCTAGAGAATGTTAGATAAGTTAGGGCTTACTATCCTCACACAAGTATGTTGCACATGTACATTTGGGGTAGAACCAACGCCTAGTTTTATACGGATTTAATAATTTGGGCAGAAAACAACTGAAAAAGTGTGACCAGCCACACTCACGAGTGACACATGTGGTATACAATATTGTTGCGAATCGCAACAACTTGAAACAGTTTCAAAATTCACAACTATAATGGGCCGTTGGGAATATTTTGTAACATAAAACTTTAGTTGCAAATTCACAACAGGGCCAAAGATGTTGCAAAATTTTGTTGCTAAAACCTATATTTGGTGTAGTGAAGGTTTACAATAAGAGACGCTGGAAGTAAAAGTAAAAAAAATCAGTTGATGACGTAGACGATTTTGCTGTTGGGAGTTACAAGGTAGTGTGAAAAAATATTGGCAGCGACTGCACGAGTGACGCAACAAAGATGTACAAGTAAGCCCATCAAATAAAATGAGTTAAGATTGACTTATATCTTGGAAGAACATGATGTTTTTCCAATACATTAAAGCGTAGAAGTTCGAAAGAACAAGTGAGGCATGTTGGTTTCAGAAATGCGTGAAGATATTACCAAGTCCTTGTTGGTGGTGGGATGTCACTGGTATCCTAAGTCGTGACTACATAAAAGTCGTGCATTTCATTCACATTGTGTTGTCTAAGTGAAGAACAAGAATAAGCAAGGCTGGATTCTTTGACATACAATTAACTGATAAGGATGCTACTCTAGGATGAAGGAGTTACAATGCGATTGAAAAATAGTTAATTTACGGTAAGGTATGTTGAGTTATAAGGTTGCAACATAAGTCAGAGTTGAAGGCAGAGCGCTAAGGTGCATATCAGGATGATATGAGAGTCATTTAGTGTGTACCCTTAGGCACGAAATGACTGAAAAATGATTTGTGTACTGATGCAAAGGCATAACAATATATTTTGATTAGCTTTTGGGTATTGAGGTGAGAATTAAGTAGAACTGAAGCATATTTGATGATGCAAAAGTGAAGCTGAAATTCTCAGGCTCAATAGCAAGGCACCTCGTCTAAGTGGTGGCTTATGGTACTAGGCAGAAAACCTTGGCATGAAAGGCCAAGAGGTTTAATGATTTCTGAGATAGGCTCAGAAACGTACAAAGCCAAATATTTCAGGATGTTCTGAATTAGTATTGCATTCTTCGAAGACGATGAATGGATTGGGTGGGGGTGGTGTATGACTAGTAGACCAAACAGCCTAGTAAATATAGCTATATTATCCGACTATGCAGTGACATTAAGCTAAGAAAAGGAAGGTCGTTGTTATATGCAATATTGTAGAGGCAATGGTGCATATCCGAGAATCCAGATTTAACCCAGCTCATGGAATGGATTAATGATGCGAGATAATTCATGGAATAACTTATGCATTGGCCAAAAGCTTGGCCAAGGAATAAATAATACAAGTTTATTAATGGCACATGCCAAACGCGCCATTGTAGTCAGCTATTCGGCTAAGTGATGTAAGTAAAACATATGATGCTTGGAGCAGCAGTGGTATTAAGTGGGATGCGCTATGGCATGAGTTGTTGTAGCAGGTACGTCCTCGGGGATGCAACACAAGTAGCTGATGCTCCCTCAAGGATGCAACACAAACAATTGATGCGTCCTCAGGGGTGATGCACAAGGGCAAAGCTCGATGATGCACAATGGTGGCAAAGTATTGATTTAGAAGAACGATTATAAGTCAGTTATGAGCATCATACTATACCATAGGAGACACTGAGTTGGAGCGGTTATAAATTGTGTTTATAACCTTGTTTGGCATAGCCTAACCACCAAGTACAAGTGTGGATTCAATTGGCATGAAAACGCAAAAGTTAGCAGTTTGAAAGCACGTTGGCGGTTAGGGAAACTTCCTATGGAAACTAAAGATGGATTCCATAAGCCGTGCAGTCAATTGCACACGGTTTATTTTTGTTCTTGTCACTATAAAGAGACCAGAGAACCAGTATGAAAGTTAGTATTCGAATAATATAGGCACCATTCTTGCGGTAGAGTGAGTTTAAGCTTAGTTAGAGAATAAGCTTGTATGTCCATTGGTTGGTACATGATTTTTGTAATCTTCCCCTAAGTTAATGAAAAGGATTTTATTGTCTCAAAATCTTGTTTGTATGTTCTTATTGTTCATACTTACCCCCTCTTTTTGTGAAGCTTAATCATGGCACAAACCTATTTCTAGTTATGGGCTACAGTTGAAGGTAAAGAGAAAATCAAGTAAGTCTTACATTTCCTACCTGATAGGAGTACTGTTGTTTGCAGAATGCAAACCTAATAGGCTGAAGTGCAAGTGGGTGAACTATTTATTCACTAAACCATTGTATTGTCGGGTCATACTCGAGCCAAAAATTGCAAGGTGCATTTGAGGGTGTGACAGTTACCACGATAGTATAATCATCTCCTAATTAGATATTATGAGTAACTAGGTGTTGGACCACATTGCGGTATATTACGGCTGCATACGTACCCTACTCGTATCTTTTAGAGATCAAGCACTAACCGTAGTTCATCTGAAGGGTCATCTCGAATGGGACAAGAAACTTAAGCCTATTAAGGCAAAGACAACGTTGATGCCAAGGGCCAATTATTTTGAAAGGATATTCTTATGCATATACAATCCGCGTTACCAATAATTTCCAACTTTCGTCGCAAGACCAAAACCCAAGAAAATCCTAGTTTGTATATGCCAAGGTACTTTAGCAAGATATACACAAATTTGTGCATGACTGATACCACTTAGTATGCAAATATGCATTCTCGAGTAAAAAACCAGGATGAATGACGCTTTCGCATCATGCATGCTCCATTGGCTAAGCTACATTTCCTAGTGATGCTTACACATTAAGTAGGCACCATCGTATAGGCAACATCGCATGAAAGATGCATTACCGATCATGCACCTTCAACAAAGACTCCTCCATATATATATCTTAAGTGCATTTCCACATATTTGGAAAAACAAGGTAAGTTCCATGTACCAACTTCCACCTGCTTTCGCAACAAATATAACGATGTTCCTCTGGTAAGCTTCATAGCAACAATGATGCTTCCTTGGTTAAGCATCCTTAAGTAACCTTTATAGCGTCAGTGATGCTTCCTTGGGTAAACATCATCGGTTTCCAACCAACACCTCCTCCCTATATATGTCTTAAGCGCATTTCTACAAATAGAAAAATATAAGGTAAAAGACACCATTTCCACCCGGACTAAGTAAGCAACATTGGGACGATAATGCTTCCTCTAGTAAGCTTCACAGAATAATAGTGCCTTAGCAGTATAATGCTTCCTCCGGTAAGCAACATTCGGTAATATTGCATGCCTTGGTAAATGCCAAGCATAATGATGCAATATCATCGTAAGGCTTCCACTAGTAAGCAACATTTATAAATATTGCATATGTGAGCAAAGAACAAGCTTAGCATCATTATGCCAAGATGATGCATCACTTGCACAAAGTATGCATCACAGGCTTGAAGAGATGCATCGATGAGACATTTTAAAGTATGCAACACATGCCTGAGTATGCGTCATGCTAAAAATACAGGTGTTACAACATCACAGACCGACTGTAACACTAATTTCATACGTTGGATTGGTTTAACAATTTTAATCCTAATGAAAATTTAAAACCAAACAATAATTAAGCAAACACATGTTAAACTAGGACCACCACATAACAGAGAATAGGTCAACTTTTTACTAAAAAATGGGATTTACCGTGCCTATTTGTAAATCTGGCTAAGGGCGTTATATCACGGGGTCGGTCCTTCGCCTCGACTTTACTCCGTGCGGCACT
>JAJJMC010018315.1:1410939-1428148 GCA_023531435.1 Papaver californicum | reverse complement strand
GTGAATTAGCCATGTGTTGAGCCATTTGGTGCACCCCTGTGACAGTTAGCTTCTTCCAACTCATTCTTTTTTCTTCTTTTTTTTAAGAAAATTTTTGACAAAAAACAGACTACGTTTTAAGAACACAAATTTTAAAGATCGAAAAACAATCAGAATGAAAATAAATAAGAGAAATTTTATGCGCCAAACTGTAATCACTAATTTTCTGGTAGAACTACGTAAAATAAAATAAATCAGTATTAGTAATTGATTCAACCGGAAGATGATTAAATAAAATATGAGATACTGACGTGATTCGGCTTTCGCCTACTTTCACGGGGTAACGAGAGGTAATTGTATTAGTTTTAGCACGAGTAAATAAGGTTTGTGACTGATTCAATAGATCTTCTAAGTATTGAAGCTTTTTCCTTATCTCTGGATTATGAACTTTCGTATTTCTCTCTCTAGAATCCTCTCCTCTTAACTTAGAAGTGAGGATGAGTATTTATAGCATCCTTCTTACGTTGGGCCTTATTCAACGTCACTGGGTGTATCGAGACTTGATTCCCCCTTACCTTTGTTGTCGTTCCTTTATCCCATCTAAAGCTCCACGTACTCTACGTCCACATGACAACTGACCACGTTCTTTTCCATTTCACTGTTGCATTTAATGCCTAGTAGACAAATCCAACATGTATATGACTCTTTAACTACCGCCACGTCTCTGGTTTACTTTTTGGTTTTGATCAGAGTCGTAGATCTATCTCTTTATTGTGATGTGGTTTAAGTGAACAAGGTATTGATTTCTTCTTCTTGGATACACGAGGCATCCCCAGGATCACATTATTATTTTGTATACATCCGTTCAGATTGCTCCACATGTACCCCAAATATTTAGTATTCATAAAAATTGTTCAATAAAAAACTGTGTTAACAAAAAAAAATGACATCGTTAAAAGAAGTCATGCAAAAACTGTTACATACTGACAGTCACATAAACATCGTCTTTAGATTACTAGCCAACCCGGTAAGTTACAACTTACAACCATATTCTGCTTCTTCTGTTTTATAAAAAAAAAATAAGTATGAAGCTAAGGATGAAAGTGGTCAAATGGGCAATATGAGTTAAGCTCCACCCGGTCAAGTAAAACTTCGTCATCAAAATCAAAATGATGATCCGAAGTATGAATAGTTTTTGTATCTTCTTCATTCAATTGTACATGGTATGGCGATAAAAAATAGTTACAATCGAACGGTGAGAAATTACAGTTTTCCATCTTAACACAATCAACTGGCATTGAAGAAGAATGGAAAGAGAAGTACGATGATGATGATGAAGAAGAAAGCTTTTGTGAGTCTGATAATTCGTCTTCAGTTTTGATTCTTAGACCTTTTCCAAAGTTTTCAAAGAGCCCTTCTTGTGACTGTGTTTGCTTTTGATCTTCTTCTTGATGATTTTGGTTCTGATGTTTACATTGGTTTTGTTTAGTTTGTACATGGGATGCCTGGAGACAACTATGCTTTCCTCGATAAGTAACATAGAAAACAGAAGGGTCTTCATTGGATCTTTGAACTTGCCTTGTAGCCAAACATCCTTGATTATTTCGATAAGTACATCGATAATAACTTCTGAAAACATAATAATCATTTTAGTTAGTATAACCTCAAACAAGTAGAGGATCGTATATCCATTATCCTAGATGTTGATTTTAAGATATGTAAAACGAGGTTTTGACTTCCTACTCAATTTAACTTGCTTATTCAATTTATAATTTAATATTAATTAAAGGGTGTTCGGATATCAAAAATGAAAATCAATTTTGAAAATTATAAGTAAAAACATTTTATTTCATAAAAAATTAATTTTTTAATTTCTATAAATTATTTTCAAACTATTTATAATCAAATAATTTCTGATTTTTATGTTTTCAAAAGTCAAAAATTAACTTTGTAATGTTATCCAAACATGCTAAATGTGCAAGCGCATGAATAATTTAACTTACGTGGAAAACGGTATGCATTTGTGTTTGAAGTGGAAAAGAAACAAATGTACTTTCCTAGTTGGTTCTTATGATTACCTTGGATACTTGGATCCAAGTATATTTTTTTGACCATACTTCCTCCAACTATAGCAATCATTAGATGATCCTTCTATTCCAGCTCCCGAACCAACACTAACTTTTTCAGTCCATGTAGGTTGTATTTTCCTACATAAATGAATCGCACACATCGGTTCAAAAATTTCAGAAGCATAGGAAATTATGTCATTAAACTCAAATCCCCTTTCGAATTAACAATATATTTTCGCAAAAAAAAAACAGCAAAAAAAAGAAACAAGAATACAAAGTGTATATTTCCAGTATCGATCGTATACGTACCTTCTCTTTGATATATCTGTACTGTAGGGATCAGAATCATGATCACTTCTTGGGCTAACATTCTTTGATCGTGGTGACTCAGATGAATTCATAGTATTGGTTCTTGTTGTAAGCTGATTGGGAGTGACATACCACCCGGATCGAGTCGTTGTTGAAAGCGCTCTGTCAAGTGACGATATAGTATTTTCTAATAATTCCTCTCCTGCTGGAGAGGATTTATCAAGATGAATCCTCAGCTTCTTTACCAAGTCTCTTGCTTGTACTAATTCATTGAACAAATCCTTGTGTTGCCATTCCCCATTGATATTGTTGATCTTCATTTAGACAACAGACAATTTCAACTGATTTAATTAGAGAAGATCGAATTAGAAAATGAGGTAATAAATAAATAAATAATCTAGAGAATGCGAAGAAACTGAATAAGAAGAATAGATGAGGTTAACAACCCATTTATATCATGGGAAAAACTTTTTCTAGATGAAGAAAAGTAGTGGAGATAGAGAAAACCTTAAAAGTGTTTTGACCAAGAAAGACTCACTTGTTATCAATAAGGGAGTGAAACTTTTAAGAAAGTCATAGTCTTACTTGGCAAAAATCTGGACTGGGATGAATTGATAGATACGAAGTCCAAATGTATGACCTATTCAACGCGCCCCCACTGTTTCTGTTCTCTGAGTAAAGAAAGTCATACTGCTTTCTTGCCAGGGGTAGAATCAAAATTGGAAAGAAGAGATTCCGTAGAGAAAGAGAATAACGACGTAGGCCCATGAACGTCATTAAACTCGGTTATGATGCTATAATTATATATGTGTATCACCCACCAAGTTGAACAATTATACATAAGCTTAGAGCATCTCCAAGGGATCCTCTAGTTTTTTCCTATGCGGATATAGTAGAAAGATATCCTATGAAGATATTAAATCAAAATCTTGTTGATTTTAGGAAGTTGGGTAAGAGCTTCTTAAATGGTTGTTGTGTGTTTTCTAAACGGTAACATAAATAAGACATCCTCATTTCAAATGTTTTTTAAATTTAGGGGAAAAAAATCATCTTCAATCATGATGTTTGTGATCTTTTTTGATTAAATGTAAATTTTATTTTTAGTAATTTTAAAATTTTATTAGAGTTAAAAATGGTTATTTTAATATATTAGAATTAATTTTAGAACTAAACATTCACCTTGAGGATGTCAACCAAAAATTAAGTCATATCATTTTCAAATTAATTCAAAAAGTCGGGGTTGGAGAAGCATTTTAGGGAAAATGAATGTCTATTCTATGTAGATTTAGATATTTATCTTCACATATATTTTATTGGAAGAGCTCTAAATTTCTAGTAAAAAATTTAAAAACATGTACAAACCCTATTGAACTACTGGTTTTATTTTATATTAGTGAATTTTTTTAAACTTGAAATACCTAACTTTTATATTTTTTGAATCATAAAAATAACAAAACATCATTCACATCCTCAAAATATTCTTTTGAAACCCGAGGATCTTATAGAGGATACTTTATTAACCGCTCTCCATCTCACCTCCACATTCTTTCCTCACATCTCCGTCGGATATGGATATGGATTTTAGGTAAAAATTAAAAATATCGTAAGTGGCCATATATTTAGTCTCCCGTGGAGATTCCCTTAGGCTAAGCTTCAAGAATCAAGACAAAGTAGAACAATAATGTCATTTAATTATTTTTCGAGATAATATAACCATTTCCTCATGTTATACTTAGGCAATCGAATATATTAAATAATTCTAGGTAAAAGTGGGAGAATATAAAATGGCAACTAGTAGTCTAGTAGTACCCAAATGCATCGTACATGCTCTCCATTTCATATATATCAGTCGATTGGTAGCAGTATACTGTATACATATCATTTTTTTTTATCTCCGATGTGTTGGGCAGTGGGCGTTGCACACCTCTAGCATTTTAAAAGGCCCATACAATACGTATAATAGTGCCATTTGTATTTATTGTTGCGTAAGGTTATTTGTCGTTTTATGTATCCGTCGACTCAACCACACGAATACATTACACACCAAAGAAATATTTAATCTACCTTCCCCCGGGTCATAAGAAGTATCTTTTTCTCTGCTCGGTGAATAAGTGACTTTTAATTAGAAGCTTCCATGTCTTGGAGGGGTTCCAATAATAAGACAAAATAGAAATATTTTAAAGTGAAATTTAAAAATCCCTTATCCATAATATTTTTACAATACCCAAACCACCCCTGGTTAGTAATTTTAATTACATTAATTAGTTAAGATTAAATTAAGCTAATCATGATTAATTAAACATAATCTTGTATTTAAAAAACTGAATTTAATTTATTTTTTTGAATTTGTATTTTGTGGGAAGAAAAACTAGATGAAACTTAAGAAAATTTTGTAGTTTTTTTTAAACCCTAGATTTTGATTCAATCAACCACAATAGCCTTGAGTATACCTCTAGCTTAAACTCTTGATCTTTTTATGGCTCAAATTTGATGAAATCACGATTTGAAAAATCGATCTTTTGTTATTCAGAGAAACTTACGCTTAGGTTTCATGTCGAACCCAACCGTAACACCAAGAACACCCCAGATTTACGGTTGGGTTTTCAACCAGACCCAACCGTAACTATTTTGTTCTTCATGTTACGGTTGGGTTCGAATGGAAACCCAACTGTAACTAATTTATTCTTCATATTACGGTTGGGTTATTAAACAAACTCAAATGTAACTTTAAAATGTAGGATATGAAGATTCAATTAAGATTTACGGTTAGGTTTTCAACCAAACCCAACCGTAACTAATCTTTAAACCCCAATCGTAAAATTAGATAAATAGATTTTAAGATTTTTTTTCATTTCTATCTTGTAGAGAATTGAAAGACGAAGCTAACCCAAAAAAAATAAGGTCAATCGGACATCGTATGAAGGAGTTATGATCAAAACGGTGAAATCTATTTGTATCCAGGAATAGTTACGGTTGGGTTTGCCAATAAACCCAACCGTAATTTTGGGCTCAATGAAGCCCAGAAATCTCAAATTTACGGTTGGGTTTATTGGCGAACCTAACCGTAAATATTCATGAATACATTTCATCGTTTTGATCATAACTCCTTCATACGATGTCCGATTGACCTCATTTTTTTTGGGTTAGCTTCGTCTTTCAATTCTATACAAGATAGAAATGAAAAATCTTAAAATGTATTTATCTAATTTTACGATTGGGGTTTAAAGATTAATTACGGTTGGGTTTGGTTGAAAACCTAACCGTAAATCTTAATTGAATCTTCATCTCCTACATTTGAAGTTAAGGTTGGGTTTGTTTGATAACCCAACCGTAATATGAAGAATAAATTAGTTACGGTTAGGTTTTCATTCGAACCCAATCGTAACATGAAGAACAAACCAGTTACGGTTGGGTTTTTCATTCGAACTCAACCGTAAATTCCCTCTGTAACCCAAAATCCTCATTAGCTTTTTTAGTTTTATCCGGATTGTCATCACTACTACTTTCTACACATTTATTAGTATTCTTCATCACGAAATTGGGAGTTTAATCGGCGATAAAATTTTGATTCGATGGAGAAATTTGATTAAAATGGAGAAGGAGAAGGAGAAGATATGGAGGAGATGAAAAGATTTTAATTAAAGGACAAATTTGTCTTTTTTATTGGGTAAAGGGTAAAATTGACATTTAACTTTACCCCTAGGACATCCCTTAACGGAAAATTGGGTCACCTCGCCTCCTAGAGGAGCCCCTCCAGGATATTGGAGCCCCTATATCATGCTTCTTTAATAATGAACGTAGCATGTATGTACTAGAAACAAGAACTATGGAATAGAATGTCTGAATATTTTATTATTTTAAATGAATAAGTGATTAATGTATTAAACGAATATATGATCATGGGCTAGTAATATAAAAAGACTTATGGACGGATGAAATTCCGTATTTCTACTAAAATCTTTTATGGATGGATAAAGTTTTCCTTTCCAGTTATTTATTTTATTTTTAAAATATCCAGACGGATGAAGTTCCTCCATTCAGCTAGAAGTTTCTTTTGAATTTATCACCCGAACAACTAATCATCAGCCGTTTGGCTTCAACTTATAACCCAGATAGATGATGATCAACAGTCTGGATTTATAGAAGGAGAAACATCACCCATTTAGCTTGGATGGATGAACATCACCCGTCTAGGCTTGATTACCGCCCATTTTTTTCAGCCGAAGGAGTCTTTGAAGGAGTTGAGGGGAAAGTGGTTTTTTCCCTACCCAAAGTGGCACCAAATTTGATCAAATTTGGTGAACTCATGTATTTTAAAGGAGAACACTCTACCTATATCCCTTGCTCTAAGAACAAACTCCTAAAGAAATACTTCTCACATTAGATTGTAAGAAACCCGTACAAATAATTGCTCAATATATATAATTTTGTTATTTTTCTTATGCTGTAGTTAAAAGGATGAGGAAAGTTCAACTTTTAAAGTTTCTGGCGCCCCATTAGAGAGAATTTAGACCATTAGAAAATTATTACGGAATTTAGAACAATAGAAAGTCTTTGTTCCCTTTCACATAAAATTTAGACCAATAGAAAATCATTGGATATAATTTATACCAATAGAAAATCAGATGCCTTTGTCCCCTTTCATACATATTCTCCTTTTCTTCCTTTCTTTCTCATATGACTTTATACAGCTGAAAAAAATACCTTTACTTCATGTTGTCTTATGGAAAACCCTACACAGCCGAAAACACAGCTTTTCCAACTTGTTATCTTGTGATAGAAAACCTAAATTTCAATGATGATGACATCGGCTATAGGTGAAATCGTTTAGTTTTTTTTTAGGTTTTTCTCTTGATTATGTGTTTTGATTTTATTTTTGTTTATTTTTTATTGTTTGAAGAAGGTACTAGTGATGTTAACGGAAAGCGGAGATTGTTATGTAGTTATACGTGATTGATGAAGTAGAAGCTATTCGTGGAATCCTAAGGTTTTAATCCGGTAAGCTTTTTACACATCTTAATTTTTGAGTTTTTCATTCAGTTTTTGTGTATCACTATGAACTTTGTTGGATTATTATTAATGTAGTCATATTTCTTTATCATAATCTCATTTCATATGATGGCAGTTGTTTCGAACTTCACCTGTAATATTTTCATATCTTTTTTGTATTTTCGGAGCAATATGTTGGATTGTACTCTAATATCCCACAATGACCATTCCCTAAGTCTAGATCCACAAAATAAGTTGAGTGGGTCACTCTACTCATTGCTAATTAGTTTTGATTTGGATGCTCATATTTTATCATAGTATCAGAGCTAGGACCGTATGAGATTAAGTTGAGAGTAAGCCCAGAGGGATACCCGCTACCCGTAAAGAGGTTCATGATGTAGAGGACTCAAACATCCCTACACGTGGAGCGGGATATTGGAGATAATAGTCATATATTTATCACTCTGTAAGTCTAGATCCACAATATAAGTTGAGTGGACCATTCCATTTATTGTCAATTATTTTTAAATTGGATGCTCACATTCTATCACTAACGTGAATATATTCATATTCTTCCTATTGTGTTTAGCGTATTTTTTCTTAAAAGCATCGGTTAGATATTTACTTTGTTGTATTATCTCTATTAATAAGGTTTGTTGGAGAAAAATGAACTTAAAATGTATTTTGGTCTTGGTGGGAATGGACCTTAGGACCTAGAAGTCACTAAGGGACACTAGCTCATTTTTCACTATTATGAATGAAGAACCTTTAGTCCCACATTGGAGAGACTAGAGATGAGTCCTCTCTTTATTACCGCAAAAGATGCAACTAAAGGAGGGCCCTTAGGGTTTAGATTCTTTTGTGGTTAGGGGAGGACTAAGGCAATGGGCTAGTTGGAGCAAACATACTTTTCACACATGTGCGGTGCTTCGCACCGAAGCACGCACGGCTTGCGAGCTTGCAGTGCTTGCGGGACTTTCGGACTTGCGGCTGCGGCTGCGGTTGTTGCTGCGGGTGCTACGGGAATGAGTATGTGTTACGGGAGCAGGCGTAGCTGTGGCTACGGACCAATCAAGGCTTACCTTTTTTGAACAGAATATCTTCATTAAAGAATTTAAAATGAAATAAATTTTGTTTTAAATGTTGGGGGCGTCTGACCCGGTGAGTATCAAGCTAATTTAAAAGAGAGAATAAAGTGACCGTTTTAATTCCGCTTAAACCTAATGAGCGTGCTTAATGCACGTAATTGATTGCCATTAAATTTCCCTTCTCTTCTTTTGGCTATAAAAGAAAAACGAGTTTATCATTTCAAAATACTCCAGAGCAGGCTACTATCCCTAGCTCTTTTCCCTTCTTCTCGTTTTGTTTTGCGCAACTGGGTGTTTATTTCCCTTCTATTATCTTGTTGTTAAGTTCTTGAGGGTGATTAGTATTGTGCTTATACTAATCATAACAGGCAGTTCCATCCTGGACACATGTTTCTTCCCTTTTCGCCCTGTATGATAGCACCAAAGAACTCCTCTTCTTATTCTCCGTCGTACGAAGCAGAGAAAAATATCTCTGCCTCCCCCCCCCCCCGGGGGCTCTTCTCAAATAAAAGAAGTGTGACGGACCGGAAATTTTTATAAGCATGCAACCATAACTTTTATATTTCAAGGGTCATCGAATCCTTCCAACTGCTTTACAGTTTTGATATCATTTCTGATATTTATCGATACCAACAGATGATATGAATTACCAATCATCTCTTATAAAACACCAAACTTAAGATACTAAGACTCTGCTGAACAGAAATCTCACTGATTTGAGGGTTAGGATTCTCTGATCATATGTCCTTCACTATAGTATTAAGAAATCCCATGATATCCGTCGTTGGGACCTTCTGAGCATACATCGCATACCGTATACCCTGGTATACCAAAAGAGTCCATAATTTCGTAAGGATCATCGAGTCCGACAAATGATTTCCATCGCTTTTACTGTGAGGTTCTCTTGCCGCCGTTACATCTAACGGTCATCGTTACAGTTAATGGTCTTCCGGGTTGCCACTCATAAGTGGGAGCTATCAGGCCTGACAACACACACCGTTCCAACGACGGGTAGGGGACGATCAATCCCGTTGTCTACCACCGTTCCAGCGACGGTCTTCCGGATAGCCACCTGTAGGTGAGAGCCCCAGTGGACCTGGCAATTCACAGTACTAGGTCAAGCTCAATCGACCATCTTTTACAAATGATATGAACTACTCAAGAGAGTCAGTAATCATTTCCAGATCAATGGTATGAACTGTCATTATAAACAATAATCATTCTTGTCAGATGATATGAATTGTCTATAAATGGCAACAATCATCTCCAAGTCTCATTTGATGATATGAGTTAGTATCCAACATTCACCCTTCATTTTTTTATTAGATAATATGAACAACCTCAAAGAGGTTACAATCATCTCTCACGGTAGTATGAACATCCAGTAGCCTAACTGCAACTACCTCTTACCAACGATATAAATTGCTAAAATTACAATCATCTCTGAATAGATGGTATGAACTGCTTGGCAGTAACCAACTCTTTCTCGACGATATGAACAACCTTAAGCAGTTATGCTGAACCGCATAACGGCTACCTACGTATCCTCCGTTGCTCGAAGGGATCAAGCACGACCGTAGTTCGTCAATCTTTGTTCAGATAGTATGAACTACCACAACGATAGCAACTATCTTCCATTAGAAGATATGAACTACCTCACTTAGGTAGCAATCTTCTCTAAAAGTGGATAGTATGAATCGCATGGCAATAACTATCCCTAATTTATCACATCACTATCTCTATCATCTCTTAACAAGATAAGAGTGCAGCAAATATCTCACATCAGGTAAACTTAAGTGCACCAAGCGAACAACCCATAAAGATGAGATATACTAACATTATTCTAAAATGCTTACAAGAACCAAGTCTCAAAACATGCTATGAGATTGGAGAGAAACCATGCGGTTTATTGCTCCAAACAAAACACATAACCAAAAACATCAATTTGATCTGGTACAACAATAGTTCCCATCAATTATAACAATCTGAATACATAGTTTAAAACCCATTTACAGTAATGTTACCTCTGCAAATCATGTGGGAATAAAAATAGAGAATGACAAATGAAGCATAAAAATTCATCGAACGGGTAAATGAGCCAAAATATACAAATAAGAATTTTCAATTTGTTTGTGCCAGCAAAATCGATCAGGCACCCTATAAACACAGTATTTCCAAAATTCATTCTAAAAATTAATCACAAAACTAGGTTAAGCTAATTTAGTGGACAGGCTAAAGCAATCATTCACTATGTAATTTAGTAATATTGAATCTCTATAATATGGTCTTCAAAAAGGAAATTCTTAGTGTTCTGTTTTCTATTTGTTTTGATCGATGATGTTCAGGACAATACAAGTGGGTCCCCCAACATTTCTACGTTTAAATTCTAGTAATAATATTCATTTTGTATACCTCTTTAAACCTTCAATGTACTTAAAATGTGTACAGGTCCTTGGTAGTAAGTGACTTTCATATATAACTAGATTAGTCTATTCTCGCTTGATCCGAAGTGACGGATATTAAAACATCACCAATTGATTCCAAAGAATGCATAATCAATATTTAACAATATTAATAACACTAGCAAAATAATAACGACACAAGGGTTGAAGGTTACAAATAAACATATACAAATTGTAGCCTGTGATCATCCTACCAAACTCTCCTACAAGCATTAAAATCCTAAGGTGTCATCAGAGGCAAATAAAGTCCATAATTCTACATTGTTGTCCACTCAATTATCCATTCATCACATTAAAGGTAATATCAAATATTCCACTTAACATTTCAAAATACAGTTAGTTGATCCGTAATGCCAACTGAATTATCTTGTGGGTTGATACCCAAAGTATATATATATATATATATACATACGTCCAAACTTAACAAGATCTCTAATAAAATAAGTAGGCACCAAAATATATGTATAACCAACTAAATGCTTAAGTTGTAAACTTAAGATCAAAGTGTCCTTGCAAGGAAACACAAGCATCTCTTTATTGAGAAGGATGTTTGAAAAAAAAATCAAAAGCCTTTAGCTGTGAGGAGTGAAGTTTATAAATGTCAAGAATTGGCTAGGAAATCAACTCACACGCAGTGTACTGCCGTAATCATATTAATAAGCATTTTCTGCTTAAATAAGATTTCATACAGTTGTAACCGTAGCCGATGTGCTACAGACCTCACACTAATTCCTGGATTTAGAATGTTATAGCATTCCATACAAAATCACCTAGACATGCATGCTATATCATTTAACATCAAAATTAGAACACCGAAACTTGGCTGGATGAACCAGTTTTTACCTGTCCGTACAGGAATGAGGCAACTCCTCTTCCATATCCAAAACCCTTGTACTACCAGTCCATCTAGTACTAGACTATCGTAGAATTCTCACACCAAACACAGTACATAAATATAGATCTTGATTCTTAACATCCATATTCCGACTAGCATTACCGCTAGTCAACAGCTACACCGTATCGGACTACTACAGAATTGTAAGAGTGAACGGCTAGCACTGGCAAATGACAATGTTTGTAATCAACAATAAAATAGGCAGTTCACAAGGTACATAAGAATGTATATTAAGAAGTTGATGGCCCAAATCAAGATAACAAGATCTAGTAACTCTGAAAATGAACTAATATATAAGAACCACTTTATGTACAGTTCACTAAATATGGTGTATCCCGTCAACTGTTTATCTATTCAAGCGAATTTTACCATCAATTTCCCACAATCTTTAGCTATAACATTGGGCTAATTCAGATGCTATGATGCCTCTAAACAAGCATAAAAGTTCTGTTAGTAAAACAACAAGCATGCTTTAAATTTTTTTATCAAACATGCATGGGTCATACATGACTTCTGTTTTATAGAATGTAGTCACGGTTTAACTAAAGTTTTCAGTAGTAAATCTTGTATGATTGTCTTGCAAATATTACAGTATCCTTTCAACTTAAGGTACTATGACATACTAGAAATTGGATTCATTCTAACGGTTCATTATGAACACATACACATTAGAAACATGACTACTCGCATTGTTATCCTACAGAATTCAGTCAGGTTTAGCTCAAACTTTGGAGTACCTAAATTAGTCATAACTTATTGAAATCTTTACAGTAAGTTATCCACAATTAACTGAACAACATACTAAATATTCAGCTAAATTCGATATACAAATAATGAGAAATGTAGAAATCAGTCCACTATTCAGGATTTAAATTCTGCACAGCATAGTCATAGATGATACAATCTTTGGGGTAATAAACATGACCTGATCTTCATAAATTTTTTATCGTACCTTCATCACACAACGAGGTATTACATATATAAATTTCATCACAATCCAACCACTGGACCTCAACATATAAATCAAACGAAAACAGACTTTTGAGGGTTTACAAGTGAAAAAGAGAGAATGAGTAGTTCTTATAAATACAGCATGAATTGGGTGAAACCACACAAACCCATATTTTTATATTACATGACTTGAAGTTTAATGAATGATCCATGAAAAATCCTCACAGTTCATAAGAACCCTAATTCTCAGATTTTGTATTAGGAATGAAAAATCCAAATCATCATCAACCAAGTTTAAAACGAAATCATAGAGTAAAATTCCCTTACCTTTGCTTGCAAACCAACTCCATAGCTTGACATTAACAACTCCCTTGCTGATTTTCTAGCCCTAACTTCACCAATCTTTCAAACCATTTGTTCTAATTTTTGGTTTGAGAAAAATGAAACCAAAAATCGTTTGAAAGAAATAGGAGAACAGGGAGAAGAGAAATCTGACACTCTGATTTTTCCCACAAACTTCTAAGGTTCTTCCCTTAGAAAAATTTCAGCTCACCCGTAAAAAAGAGAAGAGAAAATGTCCTCCCCAAATATAAAACTCGTTTTCTTGTTTTCATCATTTATAATAGAAAAGCCCAAAGTACCCTTAACCCATCCAAACTCATGACAGATGCAAGAGACGTGTTAATGTTGTATGGCTCACGTTTTTGGTACCTAAAAACGGATTGCAACTACCTATAGATACTAAAGTGCCACACATTAATACTGTTAAGAGATAATCTAATAGTGTTAAAATCCCTTGAGTATTGGAATTCAGGCACTCAGGCACTCTAAGGGTTTGGCTAAGGCAGACTCTCTATTTAGGCAACAAGACTTATTATAGAGGCAGCTTATAAATACTTGAATATTAGAGTTGTATACACTCTAAGTGCAGAATTCAGATAATGGGTTTAATTAAACCCGAAAAAATGTCTGGGGTCTCACAGGATGTCTGAACTATTTATTGGTAAGAATACGTACTAAAAATCTTTTTAGTAGTTTACTCAATGAAAATCATGATTTACTTTTAACTTTGTTTTGGTGATTTTTTTTTCCAAAACAGAATTGATATGCAAAGCATACATATTTGCTGGAACTAGAGGAAATAAAGACGATTCCGGAAAAAAAGTTTGTTCTGAGAGCTGTCAAATGGAATCTGACAAAGTTATGTGCTGCACTCCAAAAAGACATTGATACAACTGAATATGAGGTAAGAAAAATATGTACTTATTTATTGCATTTATGATGCTTGTTATCCTACAATATATAATGATATGTATCGAAAGTATGATGTTTGTTATCCTACAGTATATATTGATATGTACCTCATGAAAAAACTTATTTTTATAGTACATATTTCTGAGTACATATTTTGTTGTTTTGGTACAGTTTAATGAAAATTTCAAGGTTCAATGCACCAATCAAGAAAAGCAAATTCTGAACAGAATCACAAGAAGACTTGCAGAAGAGGAGAGTGAAGCTGAAAAGGTAGAAAATAAAGAAGAAACTGCAGGGAAGGCAGTGGAGGAAGATAATTGGAAAGCAAGATATGAAGAATTGACAAAGACAATCTTTGAAAAATAGGGTGAAGCGAACACCATGCAGCATGAGGATTGACCGCTTGATGCATCAAAGCTTCTGCAAATGTTGAATGACATATACATGAAAGTTTCTCCCTCGAGGCCTGAAAATGAAGAAGAGTTTCGATACTCAATTGATGGGAGTCCCACGCATTTGGGTATTGAACCAACATGAGAATTTTCATCTCCTACTACTCCAACAAATCCTCTTTGTGAAAACATAACAGAAGATGAAGTAGTTTTGGGACAAGAAGTGCCAACTGTTCAGATTCCAACAGAAGATGAACAAAATGTTTTGAGTGACACCACCGTCAAAAGGGTACCATTTAATGTTGCATTGTCAACACTACCTTCGGTGCACAAGTTCTGTGGTGTTGATGTTAATGTTATTAAAACATGGGCTAAATTTGACTTGGAGAAAGAGATCAAAGAGATACAAGAGAAAAGTAACACACATGTAAGTAATGCTAGCTAGTTTCAGTCTTTATTACAAGTGTGTTTATCAATATAACTGTAAATATCAATATGTACTTGATTACAAATGTGTTTTATTATTGTCATATAACTGTACATATCAATATGTATTTAACTATCATGAAAAAAACTCTATGGTTGCAGGATGATTTACCTGGACTTCAACAAGAAGCAGTGAAAAAGGTGATTGAAGCTATAGACCAGAGTATTGAAACTATTAAAGGGATGTCGCAGAACCCTGATGAACAAGACGTTGAAACCTTGGTTGTTAGCTTCGTGGACATGAAAATACATTTGTTTACTGAGATGGATAAGATGGAAGACATTGAAAAGTTCACATTTGAAGAATTTTTGGACTTAGCCATTTCCAGCAAGGGAGTTTTTGATAAAGAACATGCATCTCTCAGCCAAGATAATGGTAGTGTTTCAAGCCATACTCTTTTTGGGATTGACATACGAAAACATTTTGATAATTTATTTGGAAATGATTTGCGACATGTAGAAGTTCGACAAGTTACAACTGAGCCAAACCAACTTACACCTGAGAAGAATGCAAATCAAGTCACATCTGAGCAGGAAAATGACCCAGAGGTATATCTTCTACTTGTGGTAGTTTACCTTTTTTGTCTTTGTTTGAAAAAATATGATTCAAATAAAGTACTGAAAATCTGGATTCAAAAGTGCAGGAACATGAAGTTACAACAACCCAAACGTCAAGCGACGTGCCACTAGCAACCAAACTTGCCAAGATGACTGTTGTCAAATCGAAGGCAAAACCAAAGGTTGTTGCAAAGAAGTAATTACCAACTAGAGAATAAGTTAGCACGCGAGTAACTCAAGCGAATCCAGCAAAGAAGACAGATCCATTATTTGATAATGGAAGTAATTTTTCTGAAAGAAGAAATCGAAAACTCAGCAACGAAAAAAGACAATAAAGACAGGAAAGGACAATAAAGCTCGTAAAGCTCAGAAACCTCGTATGAAGTTCATGGATCTTGACAATTCACCACTCTATGAGAATATGACAGATGAACAAATATTGATTCTACTTCCGTACTTAGAGAAAGAAAAGAGAATGCAAGTACTTTCTACCCTTCATTTTACTTTTAAATCAAGTAACTTTTGCAGTACATATCAAAAAAACTTACTTCAATATGTGCTTTTGTTATAAATGTGCAGATCGGTTGCTTGGACAATAGAGAATGGAGGTGGTATCTGCGTCATCGGGGCTACAATGGAAGATTTGATCTTCAACAGAACATTAGAGCAAGATCTTCTCAACTACGCTCAGTATAAGCTTTAAGTGGCGTCTAAAGAGGACCAAGCAAATCCTGAGGAAGAAAGAAAATACTTAAAGGTGTTGCACCTGTATCCAACTGCTTGGGTATGTGTTATTTTCTTCTTTTATACTTTTGAACATGGGATATGAAAAAATACATATTGATATATACTTTGTGAAATAACCTATTAAACGTTTCTAATTTTCAGTATCATGTCGACAAACCAGAGACTTTACAGGGAGCAGAAGTGACTGCTATTATTATGCCAATCTTGACAATGAGCAACGACATCGAGAAGATCTTTGTACCCATGTGCCATGGCAACAAGCATTGGACACTGCTCGAGTTTGATTTTGAAACCCAGAAATTCATCCATTATAACTCATTTGTGGCGTTCAGGGATCATTGTTATGAGAATACCAAAAAAATATCTGAATACTTGTTCAATCCAATCAATCAGTTTTTGGATGAGAATCAGAGAAAAATGGTGAGCAACGTAAGCTTGACTGACTATGGGTGTCCACAACAAGGAATCTGGCCAGACTGCCTTTTGTATGTAATGCATTTTATCAAAAGGAGATCAAAGATTGATCGTGATGGAAAAAGTTTGGGAGATGATGAACAATTGATGAAGAAGATTCCGAAGAAAAGAATCAAGTTAGCATGCAGGTTGTTGACAGCCACTCCGCCTGAAATCAGTTGGGACCCCTCCAAATGAAAATAAATGTTTACCTGCATAGTAGATATGGATATGTACTTTATTAACTTTCTTATTGTGTTTACTTATTGAACTTGGTTTCTACTTATTGAACTGGGTTTTTAGTTATTATGTTTGTATCAGGATCTTATTATGTTTATATATATATATATATATATATATATATATGATGATATTTATTAGCATTGTTTGGTTTCTATATAATTTTAGAGTTATATAGAAAGGCAGAACATATTGATATATGCTAGGAAGTACATATTGATATGTACTTTATTCTGAAAATCTGAACCAATAGATTCATATTCTAAAACAAGTACATATTGACATGTACTATTGATGTGATCTGGAATTACCCAATATAAATAACCGCAATCGCACG
>JAJJMC010018315.1:1212210-1410929 GCA_023531435.1 Papaver californicum | reverse complement strand
AAATGAAACATAACTCATGAATATTAATTTATTGTTCGTTCTATCGATATCACCTATTATATGTATTAGAGTCGTAAAATATCACTGGGACGCCCTAAGCATGGCGCATCAAAAGCCCTAGTCTGAAGCATACACCATCTAATTGCGTTAATAATACGAAGCTAATTGTAGGTTCACAAATAATATCCGGCTCTAAAAAGCATACCCCATCTAAAGATTTAACCAAATCATGGAATATCTAAAAAGTAGACAAACATATTTATTATCCTATTGATTCTGCGCATAGGTTACTGTATTGTACAGAACCGGTGAAACGACAACTAATTTAGATTTAAATCAATAAACAAAATCATGGAATTAATCTATTCAAATCATAATGGTCTATTACTTAATAATTCAATTTAATTAGTCTTGTACTAAAAGTGGTTTCAACATAGAACCCTAGTTACAAATTAATTAGCTAGACACGGAGATGGGTTTCTTAAAACCCATAAAAATAATTAGAAAAGAATAAAGATAAAGAATTGAACCCAAAAGTATGATAGTCTTGTTCTTCTCTTTCCGCATGTACGTCAGCCTCAATCTGCTCCTGTGTCCTCCTCCCGAGAAGAAAACTCATGTCAAAAAAAAAATAGAACTGCCAAAAAGAGCCGCCGGAAATAATCCCCCCGTTCACTGACGCAACTCCTTCTTCTTATACTAGGGTTCCCCAAAAGACAAACCTAGCCTTGTTGACCGAAATGTCTATATCAACTCACCCCTAGCATATGGATAGATGACCGAAATGTCTACATCTATTGTACTTCAACTCTAACCTGTTCCCTTTTATCATTTCAATCAATTAACTCTATTACCATCATCTCACGTCAATCAATGCACTCAAAAAACTTCAACAAATGCATTCAAATACTTTTTTTTTCCCTTTATCACGTGAAAGCCTTCCCAGCAGTAGCCAACTCCTCTTTAGCATGTCTACTTAGCCATTACTCGGTCAACTCAGCCCATCACTTTCACCTACTCTGCAGACTTCAATGATCAACCTTACACCCTATCCCGTAGAAACCTAGCCTCTCTCCCATTGTCTCTTTCATTCCCTTTCCCTAGCTATTTGCCTCACAAAGCCTAGCCTAAAAGAAAGCTAAAGAAAAATCTACTCTGTCAGCCTTACCCAACAGCAATAGAAATCACGTCAGACGCCATTAAATTGAGACAAAGCCACTAGCCTAGGCCTACTCTTCTCAAGTCACGTCAATTTGACCAAGCCTCTTTTTTCTTAGCCAACAGCCTTCTTTTGTCATGTCTCTTTCATACTACGTTAATCACCTCCTGCCTAGGCGTGTCTCAAACAGCCTACTCCTTCTAGCTTCCTTCACGTGACAGTGTTCAATGAAGCTCTCAACTATTAGCCTACTCCACCAAAAGACAAGTCCACCTACTTACTTCCTCTCTCCAATAGGCTTGCTCTAGTCTGACTCCCTAGGCCTTCCTTCTAGCTACCGTACTTCCTCTAACCGACTCCAACTGAACCTTCAAAAGACTGCCAAACCTTTTCAGTCCCAGAGCCTATGTGTCCAGCTGCAAACATCATTGATTCACGTCCATGTTTTTCTTATGCCTGATTCATTCTTTTTCTTTTCGTTTCAATTCACGTCGCAATCAAACTGCGAACAACCATACCACATTGTAAGAGCAGTGCAAATAAACATTGGCAATTTAGCTAGTTTAGCCGTATTTATATCTAACTTTAGATTTTATGTAAACCACTTATTAAAGAAATAAAATAATAATATTAACACAAAATTAAGTACTAGTAAATATTAATTGGGAGATAAAAATGTATAAATTATGCCCGTATCAACTATGAAGTACATATTGATATGAATTTAAAAAATTACTTTGTTTATGTACATTTTTTGTGTTTTTATAACAACTACAAGATTATTAAATAAAATAAAAATGTATTGGGAATAAAAATCACTAATAATGAGGGGGCGCTGCCCCCTCGACCCCCGTATATAGTGAATGACATTCAACCACATGTTCATACATCTTTTAAGATAGAGGAAAATATAAAATTTATATCATCAAATTCTCGTTCTGTCATTAAGAACATAATTCAGTTGGCACACAAACAAGTTCTGAAAAATGAAACCTAAAAAAATGTGACAAGTATCTTCTAAAAGAATTTAAATCCCAAATGTACTAAAAAAAACTGTTATGAAATTAATTCTCATTCGTATATTGGTACTGATGGATAACATTGCATGTAGCCTTGTTGTGATGAGATTTCAATTTACAATTTGAACATGTAACATTTTTTTTGCTCCTCTCACATGCACTCTTGATGCAGTTCTTTTTTCTTCTTCCTGGAGGATCCCTAACTACTATTGGTGGCAGAATAGTATCTTCTGCCGTATACTCATCAGGCCTGTGGTATATTGAAAAACATAAATAAGAAAAATCTACTATACTTGTGCAGTTTTTGTTGATGTATGTTACACTAAATATCAATATGTACAATGCTAGTTATAGTTTATGGTTTATATGTACTGCTTAAACCCATTCTTATGTATGATCCTACCATAAAAAAAATCATTATGCACTTCTTAAAAACTTACCTGTCGTGATTAGGAACAATTCTAATAATGATTGAATATAGCTGGCGATAACAACTAACTTTGAAGTATTCGTCGATATGATCAAGGAACTTTCCCCCAGATGCAGCAATAACTGCAGTAGCATGCGAGCATGGAAAACCATACACGCGCCATCTTTGGCAAGTACAACTCTTTTGTTGTAGATCTACCATATGAGACCTCCACACAAGAAACCAAGCATATTATTTACGCTGTATATATTGATAGTTGCCCTACACAAACAAAAAAGAATATAATCTGCACAATAAATATTTGATATTTTCCCTACACAAACCCAAGAAGATAATCTGCATAATACATATTTGATATGTTTTCTGTAGTACCCCTAAGAAACTAGTTTAGTGGATACCTCAGTTCAAAAGAGTATGTTACCTAAAAAACTAACCTTGAGGAATGAACTTCAAAGACGTGAGCATATGACTGACTAACTTTCCAAGGACGACCAATTTGAATGTGTAGTTCAAGCAAGGCTTGATACACAGGGGTTAAGAGTTCTGGATCCATCAAAAGACTTTCTTCACGACGTTCAGACATCAACTCCATTACCCGTAGCCTACACGACAAATAAAATTAAAAAACAACAAACATATTTTACATATAGTACATATATACTTGTAGTGTTACAAGAAACTTATAAAAACTTGATTGTGTCAGAGAGAGCACAAGGAGGTAACTTCTTCTCGCGGCGAATCCAGTTATCAAAAGACTCGGCAATGCTTGAAGAAGTATGACCATACCCACAACCTGGGAAGTATGCACTAGACCATTTTTCGCTAGGAATGTTACGACAGAATTGAGCAACCCAAGGCCTTCCTAGATAAACCATTTCTTGAAGACCTTCTTCATATCTTGTTGGAAAAATCGCATATGTTGCTTTTTGGAAACAATCCATCACTTCTTTATATTTTTCATCAGACTTACTGATAGGTAAGTTCTTTTTCAAGTAGAAAAAACAATAACTATGATAAGAATCAGGGAAAACTTCAGGAATTGCATTCAAAAAACCTTCACCTCGGTCAGTCAAAAAGGTGATGGGACGATGGTCCAAATTTTTTAAGATTGTCCATAAACCAATGCCAATTATCATTATCTTCGCCAGGAACTAATGCATATGCAAAAGGATAAAAACCTGGAAAAAAAATATAAAAGCCCATATCAATATGTACTTCAAGTCTGCACCTTGAAATTATGTTATACCTACAATGTATATCAATATGTACTTTATGTATGATGTGTATGATCCTAAAGTAGATATTGATATGTACCAGAAAATAGACTACATTTCTCTTTGTACTGGTACATAAAAAACAGTTGCATATCAAAATATGTACCATATAAAAAAGTTACCTTGATTGCCGTTAAGACATGTCACAGCCATTAGACCTCCTTTAAACCTCCCCGTAAGAAATATCGCATCACAAAAGATCATTGGACGATAAAGTTTATAACCCTCTCTACAAGCTCCAAAGCAAATAAAAAATTTGTTGAATCTCTTTGTTGTGTCGTTGAAATCAAAATCAATATAGGACCTAGGGTTGGTTTCCCGAACAGCAGTGACCCACCAAGCAAGATCAGTGTATGACTTTACATCGTCACCAAAAATCATTTGATGTGATAACTTTAATGCATGATATGTGTGGTGATACTTGATATTGATCCCTCCACCAACTTTAATATAATCCATAATCTCTTGCGGCTGAGAGGGTTGTGCTTGACATGCTCATGAACTAAATGATTTAGAAGCTTCCTCGAAACAGTTGGACTCCTCAACTTATAACCAGCACCACAAGTGTGCCTACCCACGTAATCCTTTATCTTAAACACATCCAAAGACCCATTCATGGCAACCGCATGAAGCATCCAAGAGCAACAGTCATTGCTGCATCTCACTGTGAATCTCTCAAGGTCATTCTTCAATTTTTTAACCTTATATTCAGTCCTCAAATAATATTTATCACATGTTAACCGAACAACTTCAACACCACCATGGAAGAGATGGTTTTTATCTTCAAAAATATTCTCCCAACCATCAGAAAAAAGAACACTTGTAACCTCTTTACAATCTTTCAAATAATTGTTCCTATCACTTAAAACCAACTCAATACTGTTGTCAAAATCAGCACTCCTCAAAGAACTAGATGCACCAGATAAAACAACATCAACATGCAACTCAAAGAAATCTGAATTCTTCGTAAAATGTAATGCAGCAAGCCCTTGAAGAGATACATCAGCAAGGACATGGGCTTTCACTCCATTTTCTACATAATTAACAACAATAGTTGATGGAGTCAACCAGCTCCACGCATTACAAATAGTAAACTTCAAATCTTCCAAAATCGAAGATAACGTAACCAAATATGCAATGTGGTGTTGCTTGTGGTATACATGAGAGTAGAAAAAGGTATCTGGATTAGAACCAACACCTGACATGTTGAACCTGAAGAAATGTGATCCAAATAAAATAACACAAACACAAAATCAAACATATATTTTAAGATGATAGGAATACTAAATCTACAATACAACGTAATATGTACTATTTTAGAAGTATCACACATATTTAGATTCACATATAACAAACAAATAAAAGCATATTGTATGCAGTGCAAACAAATATGTACTGATTCAAAAATGGTATACCATACAGTATATATAACAAAAATAGCATATTATAAAAACAGTATATATCAAAAAGTTTAGAAAAACAATACGTATTTATATGTATTGAAGAATCATTCAAAACATCCAGAAGAAAGAACAAAAATCATGATTTTCTGAAAAAATAAAAGAAAACCAAATAAAACCTATTATCAAACGACATGTAAACAAACTGAATACGACGATCTAATGAACGAAATAGAACGATTACAAAAATCAGTTTCAAAAATCAAAAGAAAAACTAAAGCACGAACAAAAACGAGATCGATTATGGAATTCAACAAAATGTACATCATAGAAATCGTAATCATCAGGATTTCAGTGTAAGAAAACAAACAAAATCATGAAATCAAGTTGATTATCATGATTTCAGTTGAAAAAAAACAAAAACATAACAAAACATAACATAACAAAAAGTAAAAGAGCAGAGAAAACGATTACAGAATACCTGGAGATTTGATATCGAAACCCTAAAACTGAAAAACAAGAACTGAAGCAGAGAGAGAAAAAATCGATCTGTGAGCTGAAAAAAAATGGAAAAGAAATTTTGGAAGATTTGATTTCAAATCCATTTATATGTTCGTTATAGAAAGGGTAAATATGGAATATTTAAAATGTATATTTCATTACTTACACGTGAGTTGGACCAGCGATTCAGAAAATTAGTCTAAAAACTTGTTTTTGGACTAGCGGTTAAAACACGTTAGATGGGTGGATTACACAGTAAACGGGTCGTGTAGAATAGATTATCTAGTAATTCCTAGTAATGGTATAGCTCGACCTAGGTTTAGGTTATGAAATGGGTATGATTTAGCACCCAGTAAATGGATAAGGGGCAACCCTTTGCCTAACTTCTTCAAAAAAATGTTTCTTGGCCATTAGTATATGGTTGGTTGCGAATAACATTCGCATGTGAAATGACAATTGTGCCCTTTTTTTGGCAACTCTTCTTCTTTTACTTCAAATAACTCCATATTACCTACAAAACATATATCAAGCGTAATATACCAAAAATATAAAAGAAATAACTTAGAAAGACATAGAAAATTGATACTCAAATTATATACACTTATCAGTAGTCAAGTTCAGATTCCTTAGGTGATTGTCGGAGATCTTAATATTACTTTATATTCAACTGAGAAACAATCTTTTTCTACTCACACAACCTCTTCTCATTCTCTCATTCTCAACACAATTGATCAACTTGGTTTACTTGATGTTCCTTAATCTGGAAGTCCTTTCACATTGGTGTAATAATCATCGACCTAACTTCAGAGTTCGCGTCAAACTTGATAAAGCTTTGGCTACTTTTTCTTGGATACTTAAATATAAGGATGCTTTTGGTATATCATCTTCTTCCCGTGGGATCAGATTACTCTCCTGTCCCTTTGTATACTAACCCGGCTACTTCTGTTCTAAGAAGACGCTTCAGATGTTGTGAGGCTTGGTTAAAATATTCATCTTGCAGTGATGTTATTGCAACTAATTGGAACACCAACACTCAAGGATCTGCATCTTATAAATTCGTTGTTAATTTAAAGGCAACAAAATCAACTCTTATTCAGTGGAAACATTATATTATTGGGACTATATCCACTTCTAACTTTCAAACTCAAGTTATCTTGTCGTTGTTATTGAACATTCACAAGATCAGCAGACAATAATTTCTCTTAAAAACAAATTAGGAGATATGTATGACACTAACAACAGAATTATCTTTCAGCAATCGAGAGATCAAGTTCTTAAATATGAAGATACAAACACAGAGTATTTTCACATTAAGGCTAATTACAGAAGAAGGTAATGAAATTGCTTTCATTCAAGATCCTAATGAAAATTGGAGTTCCATCGGAAACGACTTATCAAATATTTTGTTGCAACATTTCATCAGTATTACCACTACTACTAATCCTCTATCCCATCCAGGATTTATTTCCCTTGTTCCCAACTGTGTTTCAGAGGAAGATAAGTTTCAGTTGACTCAACTATCATGCAACACTAGAACATATTAAAGCTGCATCTTTTAAGATTAACTCATTGGTTGCTCCAGAGTTAGACCGTTTTCAGGCTGGATTTTATTAGCGCCAATGGCATATCGTTTGACCTGCAGTTATTAACACGGTACAATCCCTCTTCTGTACTGGTTATTTACTCAAACAGCTTAACCACATTTTCCAAGTTCTTATACCTAAATCTGAAACGGACAAACTCCTTCGTATTATCGACCGATTACCTTATGCAATATTTCCTATAAAATATTGGAAATGCGGTACAACATATAAAAGTTTATCAAAGATTCCTTCTGCAGCGGGAACATAGAGACGAAGCCTTGTGCATACACTTTCCCGCAAGCTAAAAAAAGCGAAGCTGTAACCTGGTTCGATACTCTCCCAGAATATTATATATCGTTGTTTTAAGATCTAGAAAGTGCATTTTTAGAAACATTTATGAACAACAACTTATGAAGGCCCGAAGTGGAAAAGCTATTTAGCCTAAAGAGAAAGCCATATGAGAGTTTACGAAGCTTGGTAAATCAATGGAGGGCCCTTTACAGCAAAATAGGGGGACATGAGGAAGCAAAGTATCTAATTAGGGTATTCATCAATGCACTAAGAAAGACAGACCCGATCTACATCAATCGGGATCTTCAAGCAAAAGGAAACTCTAACTATGCGAGATTTAAGAAAAGTTTAAGAAGAATATATCCCCTCGAATAAATACAGAAAGAGGCAAGTAGCTCAATCATGGCTTCAGTTCTCCGGCAGCAAATTTTTCCCTAATTTTTGTATCCACATAAAAAATCATGGCTAACTTAATTGCGAAAACTAATAAGAGTCATAGTCATTTTGTAATTACTGCGACATGAATCTTTTTAATGATCAAGGGAACGCCAACCGCGACATATGGAATCCATATCTTCTTTCATTACAATCAGCAAACCAAATTACTCATTTCAACAGGCATTTTCCCTTACTTGCTTCCAATACTAGCTAGTATAGAAAAATTATTAGCAGGGGAGAATTTAGGTGGCGGTGATGATGGTGACTGGGAAGATACTGGGACCAACGATAATAGATTCGAGAGGAACCAAAATCTTGCAACTGCTACCTGATTTGGCCACTCTTCATTCTATAGGTGTAAAACGAATAGAAATGAAATAACGGACAGTACACGTGGCGAATATCTATGGGCCTTTGATATTCACATTATCTTAACTGAAACGAACTAAACAATTGTGGAACCAAAACCAAGGAAAACCGGTACTTCCGACTGATTCACGCCAAGGGTAAAGAAGAAGAAGTAGAGAACTCTAAAGTAAAGACTGTAAGCTATGTGGTTAATGGATATTTCAGCAATTTCTAGGGTTTCAAGTGTGACTTCTAGTCTTCCCCATCAGGTTAGAAAAGAACGTTCTGATTTTTAAGTTTAATGGTTTTATGAATGAGGTTTTGGTTATCACTGTTTATCGCCTAGTTTATTTGCATAAGGTCGCCAGTTTACCACTTAGTTAAGAGTAATGAGAACTATGCTGAATGAGGTTTATTTTCATTTTTACAAGCTTAATTTGTAACATGATGCATCTATATATTGGTTGTAGCTATAAATTTGATATCCAGATTGTCAGATGGATTGAACTGATTATGCTGAATGCTTATGCTATCTTTCTAAAATTGTAGCCTATAACTCCATCGAATTTTTGTTTCCCAAAGAGAAGGAGTTTCAATTGCAAAAGATCCTCAGCACCTCAATTGTACAAAAGACATTTTGTGACTTGTTCAGCTTTAGGTGATGAAAATAGTCCACTCGGGCTTCATGTGCCGTTTCCCCGGGATTACTCTGAGCTAATCGAACAAGTAATAATATACTCGTCTATTCTCTTAAAAAATTTAGCAATAACAGAACAACTTAGCATTGTACTTGCATTGAAAAGGTAAGCAAAGTGACAATGCTGTCATAAACCAAACTTGTGACATAAGTAGGCTATCAAGCCTTGTCAGTTTGATGCTAACTTAATGAATAATTGTATTACTGTAATCTTAGAGATATAATTTGGAACCCTTGGATCCACGTACTCTCTATTTATGTGAGTTGAACATAGATTGTATATTTATTTTTTGTTTTCATTGATTGACTCTTTGTGTAACTTAGTTCCACGGTATTAACAGGCCAAAGAAGCGGCTGAATTGGCTTTTAAGGATGAAAAGCAATTGATGGTGAGTTATGAGATTTTTATAAACATCATTATTTCTTGACTTGTTCTCCATCTGCAATACTATGCTTGTAACATAGAAAATTTTGCCAACAGGAGATTGAATTCCCCACTGCTGGACTTGAATCAGTACCAGGTTTTTCTTTCTTCTGTTTCAAATGTCCACTTTTTAATGTACATAATTGTGATGGTCTTGGTGTATCACTAGTTCAGATTTGCATCAGGTGATGGGGAAGGTGGAATAGAAATGACCGGAAGTATGCAATTGATCCGAGAATTTTGTGACAGCTTTATAACTTCAGAAAAAGTAACTCGGACCAGAATTGTACGTCAACTCCCAATTATGCAGAATATTATTTCTTACATTAGGCTATTTATCTTCTTCACCCATTACTTGGATTTTGTAACGATACCATAATCTTCAGTTTTTCCCAGAGGCAAAAGAAGTAGAGTTTGCTAGAAAATCAATATTTGAAGGAGCTTCATTCAAGCTAGATTATCTTACTAAGCCATCTTTTTTTGAGGATTTTGGCCTTGTTGAGAAGGTCAAAATGTCAGACCGTGTGAAACCAGAAGATGAAACATTCGTGGTTGCATATCCATACTTTAATGTTAATGGTACCGTCACTAATCTCAAGCTGTAGTCTTAGGCGCTTTTTGCATGGTCTGAGCTAGTTTTCCATTGTAATCCAGAAATGCTTGTAGTTGAAGAGCTGTACAAAGAAGCTGTAGAGAAACAATCTCGCAAAATGATTATATTCAACGGAGAACTTGATCGTATAAGAAGCGGGTGTATCCTTTTCTTGTATGCCATGATTGTCTATGTAGGTGGATTAAATATGTTAAAACTTCCAAGTACACCCATTAAATCTGCATTCTCAATTTGTTGTCTGAACAGTCAGTCAGGCCATACTCATGATGCGAGCTACATTTTGCTCCGGCTCCTAGATATTAATACAAGGAGCTCCTGAAGCTTCTTGAAACAAGAACAGCTAGTAGTTTTTCTATTATTGTTTCCTTGTTTGCAGTACTTGACCAAGTTCTCTTCAGATTATCCACCATTTTTCTACCCAAAGTTGGGGACACTTACTAAGACCTTCTTGCCAAAGATAGAGACTATCTATTATATTCACAATTTTAAAGGGCGCAATGGGGGAACACTTTACAGGTTGGTGTGATTGGAGTTGTATCATGTGATTTATGTTTGGGAGATCCTCTGAAAATAATTTTCTGATGAGATTACTGGTTACAGAAGTTTTTGCTAATTACTAACATTGTTTTTCAGCAGCTGTCTACATAGAAGAGTGGTAAAGGCGTATAATTATTTGGTTGGGTTCTTGCAGGTGTTATCCAGGACCTTGGAAAGTCCTGCGGCAATTAAATGGCAAGTATGTGTGTCTGCACCAGCAGAAAAAAATGCCATCTCTAAAAGAAGTTGCGTTGGATATTCTCACATCGACTCAATCTTTTAAATCTCTTCTCTAGTAAGTGACCTCCCCTATCACTACAAACATACTATAGATACAAAGACGTATAATCAAGTCCAAGGTCCAAATTCCTGATCCCCATGGTGATATCATCCGTTTGGCAGATTTAAACCTGCATTGCAAATAATCACGCTCCAGAAAAATTTAATAATTTTTCCGATGGAAGCAAATGGTCTCACTCACTACCTTAGGTATTTAAAAAAATTCTCTTTTGTGATTGTTGGTGCAAAAATATTTGGAAAAAATTAAAAAATGCTCTAAAATCGAATGTTATTTTGGAAAAATACCCTATTCTTGAGGAGTTGAGAAAATGCTTCATTCCGTTAGATTTTCCATCCAACCAGGTTATGTCATATGTGTGGGCTTACACATTCGAAGAAAAAGACAAATACATCCTTTAAATTTCAGGGTTCAGAGTTTAATTTTTTTAGAATTTTTTCTTTAATTTTTTTATTTAAAATAATAATCCGAATGATTTAACGGTTAGAAAAGAGGAACGTCGTAAGACAATTCGGTCCATATCCGGTGTGGGCGTTACAGCATTGAGAGGACCTTTCCCTAATACGAGAGGATCAGGAAGGACACACCTCTAGTGTACCAGTTATCGTGCCTACAGTAAATGCTGGGTAGTCAAGTACGGATCGGATAACTGCTGAAAGCATCTAAGTAGTAAGCCCACCCTAAGAGTAATCCTAAATTATAGAAAATCATAAAAAGAAAATCTATTTTTTTTAATATTATTTTTTTCTTTGTTTTAAAAAAATAATTATCTTTTTTCTAACAGTTAGATCATTTGGTCAAAACTAAGAAAAACGATTATTTTTTTTTAAAAGGAAAAAAGGAAAAAGGAAAAATAAAAAAAAATAATAATACCTTGAACCCTGAATTTTGAAAGGTGTATTTGTCTTTTTTTTTGCATATGTGAACCCACACATGTGATTTAACCTGGTTAGATGGAAAAAAAATTAACGAACCAACTCCTCCAGAATGGGACATTTCTCCAAAATAACATTCGATTTTGGGGCATTTACCCCAACACTCCTTGAGATTGATGATGAATATATTGAATTTCAGTCGTAGGTTTGATTCATCCAAAAATTACAGATGAAATCTATGATTATAGAGAAAAATTGTGATTATTGATGAGATCTGTGATTGCTGATGAAAACTGTGGGAAGTACCCACAAAAACATTCTGATGCCCAAGTAAGAATAGAACTCTATGCAGCTGTGTATAGAAGAAAATGAATAGAAATTGTGTACCTTTTGATTTGGAATTCAACATCCATTATATGCAGAAAACAAATCTAACTACTGAGTTTGGTAGTTATCATAATAACTTCTAGGGTTTGTAAAGAAACCAGATTCTTGATAGCTATAATTTATTATTATCTTCAATATTTACTAAGGTCCTTATCAATTTTATCTCCTTTTCTACTAAGATATATAATTAACTTAAAATAATTAAAAAATTCATGTCGTAAGGTTTTATATGATAAAACATAAGGTTGTATCTATTTTTTATCAGAATTCACGTAAGGTAATCTTTCTCTTCTTTTATTACAAGCTTGTGTGAGTAGGAAACAAATCCCTTGTTCGATATGAATGCTAGGATTTTAGGGGATTTTGTATTATCCCTTTGGATAATGTTCTAATTTGTATTACTTCTCCTATTAATTTAAAATAGGTAAAGCCTCACCTATTAATTTAAAATAGGTAAAGTCTTCCTTCCGTTAGTTTAGTCATGACATCAAATTAATTGTGCACGTGCAGTACACATGTATCATTCTAAAATATTAAATGTTAAAAACCCGAAAATACCCTTTAATAAGCCAACCTTACATCCTTCCAAAGAAACTTATAAGCCTGTGAGATAATGTTAGGGGTGCACAAAAGTCGGTTCGGCTCGGTTCTTGGTAGAACCATGTACCTCTACCTCCCTATGGTCGGTTCTCTACCCGTACACATGTACCATGTACCCTCTACTCTCTGTTCGGTTCTTGTACCTGTACCTTTTTTCCGGTTGGTTCCGGTCCCGTACCTTCCCTTTTTTTTTTTTTTTTTTTTTCATTTTAAAAAAACATGCCCAAGAGGCCAAGACAATAGTTAACAAGAGCAGCCCCATTACAAATCTACAACAATGAGCTACACAGGAACTTGTCTCCGAGGCAAATTCACAAAATCACTAACAAAAACAAGCTTTTAATAACCCAATTTAATATTTCTTCAACATACACACTATCAGTTTCAACTTTCTAACACAACTATGAAGTTTTCTAGTTTCATGAAATTACCAGCAAAGTTGAAAATGAGCCCAGAAACTGACACAAGAGAAGGCTTTCTTTTACTTATTTTTTGCTCAGCCAACCTGGGCATCCAGGATATAAAATTCGAGCAGAAAAAGTTGCTCAGGTGCTTCTCCGCAGTCAGAATCAGCAACCTTAATTGAGGGGAAATTTACTACAGAAGTACATCAAAGGAGATCTTCAGACAATTTTCTTTCGGATGAGGCTTAATTTGTGGAGATCAATCCTGTTATTCCACACTCAAGCCCACTGTCTTCTGGAATTGAAAGCAGCAACCATGAAGATGTGAAATATCTTACCGAACATTTGAATATGCATCAGCAATCTGAATCTACAAGGTTAAGCATAGGGAGATCAGCAGAAGTTAAAAATAGAAGATTATCAGATAGTCATTATGGTGGTGAAGCTCTGTATGGTATAATCAAGTCTGACTATCCACACCCAAGCCCACTATCTCGTGGTGTTGAGAGCTGTAGAAATACGAAAACCAGCTTTGTTACGACTAAAGGTGCTCAATATCTAAAAGCCAATTCTAGTTCAGCTGAAATGCCATCTGTTCACTCTGTAAATAAATTGGCAGAAGAGACCAATTTGACCACGAATAGTACAAAGATAGTAGTGGTCGAGCCTACCAATGGACCAGGCCTCAAAACAAGAGAATCAACTGCTTTAAAAAGTAGATATCAATCACCTAACGGTCGATCTACTGTTGGATTGGGTAAGATGAGCAGAAGTTTCAGTTTCAAGGAGGCTTCAGTGTTGCCACCTCTTAGCTCAGATTATGTCACTGCCAAATCTGGTCCAGTAGGATCAGACTATTGTGTGGAAAGTTCAAACAAGGAAAAGACCAATGCTAATGGCAAAGCTAGATCCAGCCATTTGAGAAGGCTCTGATGGCTTACACCAGGATGACAAGCATCAAACATCAATAGCGCAAGCTCTTTTACAAGTCACTGTCAGGAATTGGCTACCTTGGTTTACATTTGCAGTAGACTAGAACAAAGATGTCCTTGCAGCTACAATGAAGAAAATTAGTGTATGTGGCAAGTATGACTGCACTTGGATATACACATTCTACTCCTTTCACCAAGTTACACAGCAGTAAATTCTTTACAGATTAAGAATGAGTAACTAAGTAATATTATGTAACCAAAATTAAGAACATATCAGATCTGAGTAAAGTAACCAGATCACATAAAAGACACCGACAAGATCAATCTAACATAAAAAAAGAAAAAAGTTAAAACAAAATTAAATGAATTTGAGAGTAACTAACCTTACTGAAATCCTCAGGTGCAACACCAGGTAAATAAAAAGAAGATGAACTACGTCTCCAACACCTAACCTGAGAGTAACAAAAATTCCATGAATCACACAAAACCCTAACCTAAGATTAGGGTTTTAAACATAATATTTCAACCTAATTCCTAAAATTAACTAAAAGGGTTGTCAGTATCAACCTTCAAAGCTTAATCTTATCAAAGGGTTTTCACTAAAAAAATATAAAAACACCAAAATCTCTAACAATGAAAACAACACCACTAACCAAAAAAAAATCAAGACAAAAAAAAAACAGCAAAAGTAAAGATCAGAGAAAAGAACTTACGGTGAGAAATGGGTTTCTGATACCTCCCCTCTGTAGAACTGTCTTCTTCTTCAGTTTTCTTCTCCTTAATGGTAACAGTTCTTCTCCTAATGGTACAGAAGAACTGTCTTCTTCTTCAGTTTTCTTCACACACAGAGAGTAAAGTAGACAGAGCTTCAGTTTTCTTTCGATCGAGTTACGACTAAGAAGAGTAACCTAACTTACAACAGATGGATGAGATTGAAACTATAAAGTTAATATTATTCGGTTCCTTCGGTCCGGTACAGGTTGGTTTCTAGGTAGAACCTGTACCTGGTACCCCGGTGTACTCGGTTCTCTTTTTTTACCTGTACTATATACCATGTATTCTCGGTTCGATCCGTTTCAGGTAAGGTTCTTGTTCCGGTTCGATCATTCAAATTCGATCCTTCGGTTCCGATCGGTTCCTGTGCAGCCGATATTGTTGCAAGTGTTCTACTGGACTCGAACCACTGCCAGGTGCAGCAGTAGCTATCTTCTCTCCATGTTCAACTGTACCTGACAAAGAAACCAGATTTTGGTCAAATTAATACCATTTATATAGTGACTTTGAAACCGAGTAGAGTCTGGGTATCTACAGATTTCAGCCTGAACCATTCCACTTAGCACAGAGGGGGCGGAGGGTTTACCTGAAATCGAGCAATGGCATCAGAAGCAATTGTAGTATAGGCACTAACCATATAAGGAGGGACATTTACATAATAAAGAGGTGTGGTGAGAATGAATGGGTTTGGAGTGATGGATTGAACACCACCATTGTTACTGCTGTAAGTACAGAACAAGGCAGATGAAGATGATGAAGGTTTTGGTGAGAAGGAAATCCGAAAACCCTTGGGTTTGATTTTGTTTGACCAAATTCCACCAATACTCAGTGGATTTTGAATTGAATTTTAAAACTTTGAAAACTGAAATTTCAGAGGAACCCTAGAAATTGGGTTATTTTACTGATTGTGGAATTGAAATTTCCATTGAGCTCAACATCAGAAAACAAATATTCAACTCCAATTCCAGATTTCTAACAACAGATCTGTTTCTGCTTTCACCAAACAAATATTCTAACTTAGTATGCACCAAATGCAATAACATCTTGATCAATATAATCATCCTTATGAACCCCTGAATACAAATTGATCAAACTTCAATTAAGTGTTTTATAATTAATCTCTCATTATTGATTTCTAAACCTTTTAGTTTTCTTAATACAAACTCAAACTTCAATCAATTTTTTTTTCCTTCTGTTCGTATGAGAGTAGGAAGACGGAGAAGAAGAAAGGATTTCCTACCTTGTTTCCTTTATCAGGTGTTTTAATCAAGCTTCAATTACGGTGCCATCGAAAAAAAACTAAGGTTTCACATTTTCTTAGTCGCAGAGAAAAATTGGGAGAGACGGAGACGGAGACGGAGACGAAGAAGAAGAAAAAAGGGATATCTCGTACTCTCTTTCTATTTTTTTATAACATGTGTAAATTAACGGGCCTGGTTTTTTCAGATCTAAACACGTTGTTTATTTAATCTTAGGTTAAAAGGGTATTTTGGGATCTCTAAATATAATTATATTATTATAACACTCATGAACACTGCGTGTAAATTTAACTGGAAAATCATAAAAAAATTATCAAAAAAAGGTTTTATTTATTTTGAATTAATAAAAAAGATAATAGAAATTAGCATATTATCCGGAGGTAACACTAAAGCCTCTAGAATTTTTTATCTTTTAAATTTCATTTTTGCTTTCAAATAAGCATAACTTTTCCTAGCAGTACCCCATGGTTTTATTATCTTAGACCTTTGAGATCCAAAATTACTTCCTTATAAGTAAGTATTAAGCTCCTACTTTTTCCCTCTGTTCCACATCTTGCTTAATATTTTTTTCTGCTTCCTACAGTATAACATGGATTTCATTTATTGGTTCATGTATTCCATGTGTACCTTTCTACGTATTGGATAACTTGAAAATCATAATATTTATTATTATTTATTACAAATATTTTTTAACTTAGTTTGATGAAAGCTTCTTCTGTTGTCCGTCATCTAATTAAGCCTAGTATAATGTTATCTTTATTCGATCATCATCTTTGAAGCTTAATGCTTTACCCTAAAACTGATGTCAGCAAACAAAAATTAGTCAAAGGTTGTTGTGTTTTATATAAGATTGTCAACGGTGTTAGAATTCCTCTATAATAGAAGAGAAATGAGTGAAAGAAAGATTGAAACACTCAAAAATAGAAGCTACATTGGTAAACTCGGTTGATTTTTATTGAAACAAAAAGGCTTTAAATAGGAATATTACAAACCCTAATACTACTCCACAACTAACATTAATTTCTATATTTTAGGATCCACTAATACCAAATCAAAACACATTATTAAAACCTAAATACTAATCCTAGTTAAACCTAAAGACCAAATCAATTAACAAACTAACACAAAATATGTGAACATAGTGGACACATTCAAATTCCAACAGCCTCCCTAAATGTGTTAACCATTAAATCTTCTTCCATCATCATCATCATCATCATCATCATACCATCAAGATCATCGTCATCATGATCATCGTTATCATGATCATCGTCATCATCATTATTAGCAGATCAGCATATGTGCATCCTTTCATAACCAACATATTATGCAAATTAAATGTTTTCACCTTCATCATCTTCATAACACCATCAATATTTTCTTTCAGAAAAATAACTTTTTCTCTCCCTCAACTCAACTCTCTGCCCTGGCTCTGATACCATGTTAGAATTCCTCTATAATAGAACAGAAAGGAGTGAAAGAAAGATTGAAACACTCAAAAATAGAAGCTACATTGGTAAACTCGGTTGATTTTTATTGAAACAAAAAAGCCTTAAATAGGCATATTACAAACCCTAATACTACTCCACAACTAACATTAATTTCTATATTTTAGGATCCACTAATACCAAATCAAAACACGTTACTAAAACCTAAATACTAATCCTAGTTAAACCTAAAGACCAAATCAATTAACAAACTAACACAAAATATGTGAACATAGTTGACACATTCAAATTCCAACAGCCTCCCTGAAAGTGTTAACCATTAAATCTTCTTCCATCATCATCATCATCATAACACCATCATTCATCATTCATCATCATCATCATCATCATCATACCATCAAGATCATCGTCATCATGATCATCGTTATCATGATCATCGTCATCATCATTATTAGCACATCAGCATATGTGCATCCTTTCATAACCAACATATTATGCAGATTAAATGTTTGCACCTTCATCCTCTTCATAACACCATCAATATTTTCTTTCAGAAAAATAACTTTTTAACTCTCCCTCAACTCAACTCTCTGCCCTGGTTCTGATACCATGTTAGAATTCCTCTATAATAGAACAGTAAGGAGTGAGAGAGATTGAAACACTCAAAAATAGAAGCTACATTGGTAAACTCGGTTGATTTTTATTGAAACAAAAAAGCCTTAAATAGGCATATTACAAACCCTAATACTACTCCACAACTAACATTAATTTCTATATTTTAGGATCCACTAATACTAAATCAAAACACGTTATTAAAACCTAAATACTAATCCTAGTTAAACCTAACAAACAAATCAATTAACAAACTAACACAAAATATGTGAACATAGTTGACGCATTCAAATTCCAACACGAAACAGCCGCACCGTTTTTCTAGAGTTTTTTTTTTCACTCTAAAATACTTTTTGAAATCAAAGAGATTTCTAGTTGCAGATCAAAAATGCAACAATTCAGAATCAACTCAACGTTGACAGAAGGTCATAAGCATTTCTCTGGACTAGATGAAACTGCAATGAAAAACATTGATGCTTGCAAGCAGTTCTCTACTATTAGCCGTGTTGGAATTATAATCCAAACATGTTTAGGGTTTAGGTTTGATTTGGTAGAATAATTCCTATTAACTAGGAGTCAGTAGAATAGTGGCTAAAAATTAGGATTTTTAGTTTAATGGGTTTATTATTTTAGGGTTTGTGTCTTGTAATGCCTATTTAAAGGCTTTTATGTTAATGTAAAAACTATGCAGAAGATTATCAATGTAGACTTTATTTTTAGTGTTTCAATCTCTCTCTCACACTACTCTGTGTATTATTTTTAAATTCTAACATGGTATCAGAGCTAGGGCAGAGAGTTGAGTTGAGTTGAGGGAGAGTTACAAAACAAAATGTTTTGTTTTGATTTATTTGGTGAAGAAAAAAATTGAAAAGAAATTTTTTTATGATGAAGAAATTTTCTGGTGTTGAAAAATATGATTTTTATGATGGAAAAGTTGTTATGAAGTTTTTGTTCAAAACATATAGAAAATTCTAGATATTTTGTTACAGATTATGGTTTTGACATTTTTTCTTGCAAAGTTAGTTGAAATGATGCGGAATCTTGATCAACTAATGATGATGATCGTAACACTGATGATGATGATGATGATGATGATCAAAGATGTTGCTGATTTGTGATGATGAAGAAAGATGATGGATGATGCAATGATGAAGATAATGATGAACTAAACATGTTTGAATTAAGGGAAGGTGTTGGAATTATAATCCAAACACGTTTAGGGTTTAGGTTTGATTTGGTAGAATAATTCCTATTAACTAGGAGTCAGTAGAATAATGGCTAAAAATTAGGAGTTTTAGTTTAATGGGTTTATTATTTTAGGGTTTGTGTCTTGTAATGCCTATTTAAAGGCTTTTATGTTAATGTAAAAACTATGCAAAAGATTATCAATGTAGACTTTATTTTTAGTGTTTCAATCTCTCTCACACACTCCTCTGTGTATTATTTTTAAATTCTAACAAACGGAACTTATCGAAACGGATATTGGATAAGTCAGTTCCGTTACGATAGCTTTTATCGGATATTCGATAGCCGATAACTTTTGACGGAAATCTAAAGATTTCAGCTGGTTCCGTTTCGTTAAGGTTATCTAATATCAAATATTTTTCCAATAAATTTCGTTAGTAAAATGTAATTTCAAACTCCTCAAATTTTTTCTAACAAAAAATAAAGATACTAAATCTCACTAAACTTTTTAAATAAAAACGAATTATGATAAATATTTTCTTAGTGGCAATCGATGACAAAAGTTTAATGTCAACCTAAAATTGGGAATACTTAATGGGTACAGAAGTTTATAGAGGAAAAGAGAAATGAAAAACTAATTTGGTGTTAGCGGTGTTGGTTGTGAGAGAGAGGTGTGAAGGTAGTTCGGGTCTTATTGTGATAAATAAGAGTTTGGCAAAAAAGAGCAGGTGAAAAGGAAATGAGTAGTTCGGGTCTTATTGTGATAAATAGGAGTTTAGCAAAGAAGAGCAGGTGAAAAGGAAATGAGCATGGAGATGAGATAGAGGCGGAGGCGGAGGCGAGAGTGGGAACCAGGAACCAGGAAGTAAGTTAGGGTTAGGGATTTCTTTCCTTTTAGGGATTTGTATCGAATATAGAATGGCTAACTGGCTAAGGCTGTAGAATTAATAATGGGTTTACTAGTTCTATCGATGTCGGAACTTATCGAAATGGAATGTGACTCAGACGATTCCGTTTTGTTAACCTAATAAAATCCGATATAAGTTCCGTTTCCGACATCCGATATCCGTTATATCAGATAATATTCTATAGGATTTTGAATTATCATAACAGAAGTCGTATTTTCGAATAGTGACTGACAACCCTAGTTTCACATGTATATAATTGTGACATATACACAACTCTTTTATTACTTTTAGATAAACTAATGTTATATCCATGCTTTGCACGGGTTAATTGGTATGTACCATATTAGTATGTCTATGAGTCATATATGAACCGATATCTCATATTAGTAGGTCTATGAGTCATCTAACCCTACATATTATGATCTAACTCTATAATCTATGAAAGAGGGAGTGATTTATGGCTTTTCATAACTGATAGTTGGTTCTTATTGTTCTTAAGAGTATCCACAATCAAAAAACCTACCAAACCTCTATTTAGTCTTTGGTCCGGCCAAAACTAATCATAATGGGACGAGTAAATATAGTTATGGTCCAGATTGTTTAGGATTTGGGGTCAAAACTAATTATAATACGGTGAGTAAATATAATTATGATCCAGATTGTTTAGGATTTGGGACCAAATTTGATCTGAAATCTGGACCAAAACCAAATTTGGTGGAGCGTAAGTGTAAACCAACGTTTGATGTTATAGGGAAAGTTTGATGGCATACGCAAATGTAGAGTACCACCCGTGTACCATCTGGAAATCAGGCGGACATTTGAGTGTCGCCCGTGTATTAGCTTAAACCTGGCGTAAATATAGAATACCGTCCGGACTATATTTACTCTTATACCGCTGCGCTTTACATGGACTATACCCAAAAAAATTTAGTATTTGTTCTTTGGTTTTGATATATTTTACTCACATGAATGTGGACGCTCTAAAAAGATACAAATTATAACCCTACATATTATGATTTATCTATACAATTTCATAGATTCTACTTGGATTATTGAATTTAAAGTAGCTAAAGGAAATTTTCAATTTCTTACGGTAGAAAAAGATAACAATGGCAATTAAAGTTCAATTTCAATTGATAGACTATACAATCACGAGTCATGACAACTTGCATTTGGTGGATGTGTTCTTATAGCTGAGTACAAGGGAAAGGCACCAATTTTTTCTTCTTTGCAATGGGATGGCCAGTAAAGGCAAGCAAGGCACTATCAGATGCAGGACGAAATGCAAATAAGAAACTCATTCCATACACTACTAATACTGATTAATATGGTTTCTAGCCACGAAACTATGAGGTGGTCACTTTAGCCCTCAGTACCTTCCACGAATAATATAAGACTATAAAGTTTGCATTGTACAACACTATTGAAGAGCCATCTGCTAGTAAAACACGTAAAATGAAGTTATATATCTTTATTGATGATCTTGTTAAATATGATTCATCTAAACCAAAACTCGTTCGATATATAGATTCAAATGAGCAAGTAAGTTGTAAATTCCAACTTTGTCTGTTGGGCATCCAACATTCGGTAATACTGGGTCATTAGAACCAAAGAATTTACATATTTCTTAGACTTGGAGATTCTTAATCAAGTATTCAGTATTACCCGCATGAAAAACCTGTGTAGGTAAGTAGCATTATTACCCGCATGAAAAACATGTGTAGATAAGTAGCTTGCCACACCTTGTTCTCACCTTTCGCCGTCATTCGCCCTCATCCTTCAACAAAGACGGGTGGGTGTGCAACAATTGAGTTTGAATCCGATTGTGAGACGAAGCATGATTCCCATTGAAGAGGAGATTACAGGTAGACATTTTAATCTCAGAATCTTTGTTTTGCTTTTGGGATAAACCCACAGCCTCTAGTTACTTATCATTTATGTGTCCAAAATTTTCTGTAAGTAGAAATATGCAACAGAAATTCTAATAAAAAATTTAGATAAATAACTAATCCGTAGCCTCTGGTCAAGAAATCTGGTGGAGACGCAAAAGAGTCCAAAAGGTGATTCCGGCTACCTCAGTCATGTATGGCCTTTTGTTTGGTTTCTAAGTAACAGAAGTGAAATCAGAAACTCGTGAACAGCAACATGTAGATTATACGCAGATATTAGTACAAATCAATAGTAATTGAGTCTTAGAATTATAAAGGTTACTTGCTACACGGGTAGATTATAAGATGATATCAATCCACACAGACCAAATCATGAATCCAAAGATGATCCCAAGACAATCAACGGCTGCATGACCAAACTCATGGTTCCGAGACAAACCAACTATTGCTTACAGTTTATTAGTTCTATTAAAAAAAAAGATGATCCCAAGATAAGTTAATCACTTCAAACATTTAGTTTTTACTATGTGATATAACAATTCATTGATATGCATTTTTAACCAAACCGACTCATGTACACCATATCATTATCCTTCATCCTCAAAACCCAAGCCAACACCTAAAATATTTTAAGGAAAATTAATTACCCGTTCTGTAGAAAATGGTAAGTTTACTATGGGTTCTTCTTGGAATAAGAATGTGACAAACCACGATTCAGTGACTGTAATTGCTCCCTGAGGTTTTGATTATCTTCCAACAACCTGTTATACTCGAGAAGGAACCCTTCTATTTGCTTCCCACAAAGCCTCTGTGTTTGCTTCTGTTGCTTTAACATCCTTTTTCTTTGTCTCACAATCGGATTTCAACTTCTTAACTTACGCCGTCATTCGCCCTCATCCTTCAGCAAAGATGGGTGGGTGGTGCAGAAAATTTACTGTTAGCACACTACTCTTGCATTCTTTTTTTCACAATAAATTAAGAAAAACTGAAAGAAATATTAATGCGACGGACGTATACTAAAATTGAACTGTTGTTTTGGCTTTCTTACTGTCAAATAGTATATATATTTAGCTATGTTCGAATTGAATGGGGTATACTATGAGATATACATGTGGATATCGTGAATTACCTATTTTGTCTGGATGTAAGTGTGGATCTCTGGGTATCGGAGGCTAACGTTAGGTTGTCATTTTTCCTTTCCACAGAAATGCTCATACTTCCAAAAATCTCCAGGCACTTTAACACTTGAAAAATTTGCCACTTTGAAGAAAAACATGATCACCAATGTTAGAATATACTTCACAATATAGGAGTTTACGATATATAAACTCAAAGACTCCAAGACGTGTTGTGATAATATACATGGAAGCATTGAACTAACACGTTTAGTTGTAAACACCCATATATTCTCAAGTAAGAATCGTAAACAGTAAGCTAATGAAAGATGGTAAGCTCAACACAGGAAAACAAATCATAATATGACATGTTGGGAATGCAAAATATACATGAAAAAGAATGTGTGAACATCAGGTCACAAAGATAAGCATTTTTTTTTCTTCAGGTAGTATTTGATGTGATGGTTTATCTAATAAATGTATAAAACTTGAACCTTTCTTCAGTGCTCATCTGCTACACACTATACAATTTGGAACTTTCCTTACATTCAATCATGTATTGAATTTCCCAGCAATTGAATTCAGTTTACTACAACTCTTGTTACAATATCAAAAGGAATGGTATTAACAAAAATCTCTACTAACAATAAATTTTCTGCATGCTTTATCTATCTCTCACACTTGTATTTCACCCCACTGAATAAGCTCATGAGTGAAATCAAAATAATGGCAATTCAACGACATCAAACAATGATAGGACAAATAATGGAGAGAAAGAAAAAAACATTACTTTGGTATTGGAGATTGAGAAGGGGCATGTTTGTGTGCAGCAACACCACCATGAATAGAGCTACAGCAGCTAAAAGTAATCCCTTGACAGAAACTCTGTTAATTGAGTACAACCCAATTTGAGGAAAGTTTGAAGGAGGACTCAGATGATTATTGTTTGGGTTTCTTTTAGAGTGAGAGTTGAAGGAGAAATCATACCAGATGCATTAACTTCACAATGAATCAGAGAAGAGAGTTATATATACCTATTGTGGGTGAAGTCAATCTTCCAAATAACCTCGTCTCCTATAATATCAAAACAGAGTGATTTCGATTAATAAAAAACAATATTTGACTAATCAAAATACAATGAATAGAGAGAAAAACTTAAAGAAATAGACAAATGGAGAATATGGCTAGGGTTTTGTAGCAAAGCTAAAAATCGTATCTACAAAACAACAAAATAGGGTTAGGGTTTACAAATGGAGAATAGTGTTTTGTTGAATCAAATAACCGTACAGATGATTAGAAAGGATTGAAGTTGTAATCTTGGGTCAAGACATCTGCATACCCTGTTCAAACGGGAAAAATTGGTCACTGAACACTGAAGCTCCGGCAGAGAAAGTTACCTCGAAATTAAATCATTCTTCGTACACTTAAGGGGTGTTTGGTAATTATCATTATAATGGATTATGAGCCCATAATTGATTATTCATCTCATAATCCATTATATAGGTGTTTATTAAAATTTATAATAATTGATTATTTTAATTATAATTGAAAAAATTTATTATTTTCATAAGTAGAAAAAAAAATTGTTTATAAAAATTATCATAAACAATTTGAATATGCCGCCGATCCATTTTACAAAACTGAATTAGATTTTTTTCCTTATTTTCTCTAAACTATCGAGAGAGACAAGAAAACAATCGTGGACTAAAAAAAAGTTCTTAGATCATCATTCTTTCCTCTCCTCTTCGAGAGCATTTTTTTAAAATAATCAATTATTCCAAAAATATGTTTATTAAAATTTATTTAAAAAATGATTAATAGAATAATCATTTTTCAATTTATGATTATCTATAATCATAAATAATAATCATAATTTTTACCAAACACCCCCTTATGTTATATCACTTGATACCCTGCAAGATGCAAGTAAACCACAAAAAAGAAACTAAAAAATCTACAATATTGTAATATATAAAATCCATAAATCAAAATCCATAAATCAAATAAATACAGAAAAGAGTTAGGGCTAAGGTTTACCTGCAGAATATGTGATGATGCTTTTTAGAACCGATCAATTTCTAATATAGAAAATCTTTCACAGTTGATGAAAGATGTGCACCTACAAAAATAAATAAGTAACTGTGTATTTGGTTATTTATCCTTTTCAGAAAAAATTGTGCCTGTAAAATGGCTGTTTGGTAACCATTATTATAATGGATTGTGAGCCCGTAATCAATTATTCAGCCCATAATCTATTATATAGGTGTTTGTTAAAATTTATAATAACTGATTATTTTAATCATAATTGAAAAAACTCATTATTTTCATAAGTAGAAAAAAGTCATTTATAAAAATTATCATAATCAATTATTTTTATCAACAAAAATGAATTAGATTTTTTACCTTATTTTCTCTAAACTGTCAAGATAGAGATAAAAAAAACACTAGTGGACTAAAAAAATAATCTTAGATCATCATTCTTTTCTCTCCTATTCGAGAGTATTTTTTTTAAGATAATCAATTATCCCAAAAAATTGTTTGTTAAAATTTATTATAATAAACACCTCTGTACGAATAAGAATCACAAGCGAGAGACAAAGAATGAGAACAGATTGAGGAGAAGAGAAGAGGCGGTAGGGGAAAAAAAGTGAGATTAGGATTTAGGATTTTGAATGAAGCTTTTATATCTCACTCATGAGTATTCATCACCTACCCATAATCTGTGTGCAGTAAAAGAAAAACGAAAAAATCAAAACCTAAATTTTTTATTGGTCTAAATATTCTCCTATGAGTCAGAAACTCTAGCATTCAATCTTTTAACCACAGCCGATGAAAGTTTTTTGAAATTATACTTAATTTTTTTTTTTAAGTACTAAAAAAATTTTATTTAAAAGTTAAAAGAACAAATAAAAAAAAATTAGAGGCGGACATAAAGCTTAAACCTCCATGAGGAAAAAAAAAAACAAAAAGAAAAATACTATCGAAATTTATAGACGTGCAAGTCATTTTTCTTCGCCCCTGTTATAAATGTAAAAAATCTGGAGTCGAGTTCCACCAAAAATGAGTTTCGGATTTTGCTCCGCACTTGGCTAGTAAGTCACCGCAAGCACTGTAGTCTCTATAGATATGTGAATATCTATACTAAATTGTATTGAGAAAGTGCATACAGTTTTCCTACTGAAACCTAGAATGCCAAGGCGCCAAATTGTTGTTCCTAATTGCTGGCAAGATGTTCATGAGTCACATTCAAACCATATAGCCTCATATTATACTTTTAAGCACTTTGAAAGGCATGAATAAAACCCCAAAATTCAGCGGTCATTGAGGTATCGATCCCTAAATTCATCGCAAAACACCTTATAGTTAACCTCAGAAAGCTCTGAAGAATCACTCCACATCCTGATCTATCTGGATTACCCAATGAGCAACCATATGCATTAAATTTTATCCAACCTTCAATGGGAGGAGACCACAACATCCCGTACAATTTTAAGAGCACACCTTGCTCTTGTTTTAATGCCGAAAAAATCTCAAAATGAGAGCTTCTTGAAAAACAGAACCCATATAACCATCCACTAGTGGGTTACACAACTCCAAATGGGAACTGCAACACCTTCAAACTTGAACTTGTTTCTTGCCCATCAAATTCACCAAAAACCACTCACCAAAGCAACAAACAATAGATTCTGCATTTGGGAAGAGCCTTGGTAACACCTGACCCTGTCAAGCATATTTATAATTGTATTAGATAGGAAGTCAAAGCCAAAGACACTCGCAGTCCATCTCCAAGAGCAACCACAGAGTCACACTCAAACAATAAACGATCCATGGTTTCGTTGCATAGAAAATTCGAACAAATTAATTAAGAGAGTAAACAGAAGCTAACAGAATTCTAACATTATCTTCAGTATCTAGATTTTTATGCAGTATTATACAAACAATCCATTTCCTTCTTGGCGGGACCTTCGCACTCCATAGCACAGTGAAAATTTCTGATGTAGCTTCCCTTCCCTTGTTGAAATCATAAACAAACTTCAAGGTGATCTTTTTAGTTGTATATCATAGGGCGAGTACACAAGCGAAACCGCCAAGGAAAAGAAATCTACAGTGTAGTGAAAACATCACCGATGGAAAGATGGATGGCATAATTGACCGCATTCTCAGTAGCCGATGCAGCAAATAATTGTAAATCACATACTGATCCCTTGGTCATAATTCTGAAAATGCAGAAATGAGTAGTAAAAAAGGTGTTAGTGGACACGGGAATTTCGGTGGATATACTTTTTTGCGACACCCTCAAAAAATGAAGTATCCAGATTCCTGCTCATCCCATCAACTTAGAACATCGTTTCAATAGATCGGCTTTGAAACCTAAAGGAGAATTCAGTCTAAAAGTGTATGTGCGGAAGGTGGATACCCTAACAACATTCTGTGTGGTAGAAGTAAAATCTCCGTGCATTGTAATCATTGGAAGACTATGGGTTCATGGGATCAAATGACTAGTATCAACTTATCATCAATGTTTACAGTTTCCTACGCCCGAAGGGACAGCCGAAATCAGAGGAGATCCAGCTGAGGCGAAGTTTTGTAACGAAGTTAATGTGAGGCAGTATGAAAAGCAACGGAAGAAACAAAAAAAAAAGAAGAAGAAGATATAAACGAGAAAGAAAGGAAAACCTACGCCATCAAAATAGGGAAAGGAAAGGTCTTTCCAACGACAACCACGGCGAAGGAAATCCATCGGCATAACAAGAAAATCATCTTGGAGAGCCCGACTCTCCTTGGAGAGCCGGCTCACTAGTAAAAATCGGTTTTATAAGTCTCTTTGGACTTTAAAAAACGACTTCCAAAGGCTTTCTTTATAGATCGGGCTTCTAGGGGAAGTCTTTTTTATAAAAAATAATATGAATAGATGAATTGAGCGCTTATGGAAGACGTAATACTAAGGTTAACTTAGGAAAAAAAAAAACCTTTTAGATTGTGTTTAACTAAGACTGCTAGAGAAATAGTTTTTGTGGTCTCATAATCAAACCTATCTCTCGGTCGACATTTTCCTTGTCTCCCACTTCTCTTTCTCTTTCACGGCCTCTCTATTTCTACTCCTCATATGAAACTTTACTTCTTATGATCCTTTTTTGGTTTACGTTGTAGGAAAAGCTGATGACGGGGAGTTTCAAGAGAAACTTTGTTTCTGATTTTGGTAGTTGTGGTGGTTTAGTCATTTCTGTGTCTGGAGGATATTTTCTAGTAAGGATAAAACTTTCGTTATGCGTTTGTTGATGTTAATAGAGAGGTAATCTCACAAGCAACTCTGTTATACTTCATTAGCTTGGATTTTAATTTCAATTAAAAACCCTAAGTAAATTTTTCTTTAGATTTCAGTTTATGTTGTAAACCCTAACTATTTTATTTATTTTTTATTTTTAATTTCATACACCTCCAATTTCAGATAGGGCTTTTGTTTAAGATATTCAATTAATTGATAACTGGTAGCAAATCCAACGAGATATATAAAACTGGGTACAAAAGACGATCCAAAGATAATCAGAATAGGAATGCAATTGGGAGCGAAATAAAGAGAAATCTTAGAGAAATTGCTTAGAGAATACAAAGATGTATTTGCATGGAAAATTGAAAATATGTTTGGGATACATCCGGAATCGGCATGTCATATTGGATATAGACCCGAATGCCAAACACTTCTAGCAGCGGATTAGGAAGGTAACTACAGTGTATCATGAGGCAATAGAAAAAGAGCTGGGGAAGATGTGCAAATCAAGGGTGATAAGGCCGGTTAAGTATCCGCAGTGGAGGCAATATGGTGATAGTTTCGAAGAAGAACAAGGGAATCCAAATCTTCATCAACTTCAACGACCTCAATAGAGTCTTCTCAAATGACGATTTATTAGTTTTCCCTTACCAAACGTCGATAAAATGGTGGATACATCATCAAGATATAAAGCCATATCGTTCATCGACTTGTATTTAGGCTGCAATCAAATCCCGCTAGCCAAAGAGGATCAGGAAGATACGGTGTTTTTCATACCAAGATGTTTGTATTGTTATACTCGCATGCCATTTGGACTAAAAATGCCAACCTATCAAAGAATGATGGAAAAACTACTTTCTTGATGGGTGCACACCACGCTGGAGGTATATGTAGACTATATGCTGGTCAAAAGCAAAGAGGCAGAGGATCATGTAGGGGACCTAAAGAAAATTATTGATCAAATATGAAAGTACAAAATGAAGATCAACCCGGTGAAGTCCATATTCGGAGTAACATCAGGAATATTCCTTGGCTACATCGTCACGAAGATAGGAATAAAGGTGGACCCGGTAAAGTTCAAAGCCATGTGATACATGCCATCACCATCCACTATGAAAGACATGTAAAAGCTCAATGAACAACTAGCTCTCTAAACAGATTCATCTCCAAATCATATGAAAAATACAAGTCATTCTTTGACACTGTGAAAAAAGGGAATAAGCTCATACGGACGGATAAATATGAACAATACTGTAGAGTATCAAGGAATACCTCGTGAAACTGATGATGCTACAATGATCAGAACCAGGAGACACCATAAAAGTCCTAACAAAGACCCCAATCGAATCAATACTAAAAAGTACCAAACAAGAATGAAAAATCTCCATATGGAACACCCAAATAGAACAATTCGGTATGAAATACGAAGTTCAGAAAGCTCAACGATCACAGATTATGGATGAATTTCTCACCGACTTCCCGCTCGGTGAAAATGACGAGGTTGAAGAAATACTGGATACGGAGGAGTAACCAACAGATCCGCAAGACATACTCAAAGGAAATCACCCGAGAATATGTGAGATATTCGTGGATGGCTCAGCAAACAGTAAAGGGAGAGGGATCATAATAATATTTACCTCTCCAGGGGGGGGCAAGGGTGATTCATTCATTCAGATTATATTCTCGGCGACCAATAACGAAACTGAATATGAAACAGTGATCCACGCTCTGAGACTATCCATTGAGTTGGGTCTATGCGAAGTGAGGTTAGTGAGTGATTCCCAGTTGGTGATATGGAAGATAGAAGGATGGTACCAGACACATGATCCCTCTTTATAGAATTATCTCAAGCTAGCAAAGCATTATTTGGTGTAAATTAAAGACCTTCGGCTACGATATATTTGTAGGAAAGATAATCGGCATACCGAAGCCCTAGACTTCTTCTCCTCCATGATGAGTGACCTACATGTTACATCAGTGAAGGTAGATCGATTGTACCAATCCTCGGTGGACATCATGGAGCAACAAATAGGGATTTTCGTCGCCGAAGTACAAGAAGAAGACGGAACCGAAGACTGGTGAGTTCCATTAAGGAATATTTGAAGAAGTGGGAATTGCCAAGAGAGAAGTTGATGGACCATAAGGTAAGAAACAAATCCATTAATTATCAAGTAAGAGTAGGAATTCTTTATCGACAGTCTTTTTTAGGGTCACTGCTACACTGCTTATCTCGGGAGGAAGAAATCAAATCCTAAAGGAAATGCATTATAGGGATGTTGGGAACCACAGTGGGAAAAGGTCACTAGCGCAAAACCCAAGTCACAAGGGTACTTTTGGCCTTACATGCATAAATTAAGATTCAAAAGAGTATCCCAGCTATGTAAAGAATGCCGGGGATTCGGGACCAATATAGACGCTCCAGTGACAAATCTAAATTCAGTGTTAAGTTTGTGGCCTTTCTCCAAGTGGGGAATCGATATTGTAGGACCTCTAGTTCCGGAAATGGAGCAACGAAAGTATCTGATAGTAGCGACGGATTATTTCACCAACTGGTTGAATCTAAAGCATTAAATCATATTCGAGATATGGATTCTTTAAATTTATTTTTGAAAATTTTATTTGCAGATTTGGAATTTTTGTGGCTACTGTTTCAGATAATAAAAACTGTTTCAAGGAGAGAACATCGATATGCTATTCAATGCGCCAAGTTCCATAAAAACAAATCCACAATGATTTATCCAGAAGTAATGGGAAGGCGGAATCAACAAATAAGACCATAGATGGCAATCTAGAGAAGAACAAGTTTGACGAACATCATAAAAGTTGGTGCGAGCAGTTGCGCAACGTACTATGGGCTTACCGGACAACCCAGCGATATGCAACGAGAATTTCTCCATTCCATCTAACTTTCAGAGCGAACGTAGTTATACCAACAAAAGTGATGATACCCTCCACAAAGACGGAAGCATGGGAGAAAACCCTGACGATGGATTTAATTTTGGCGAAGCTTGATGATGGCGAAGCTTGATAAGCTTGATGATTTATTTATTAACTTCTCATTACTTATGATTTATTATGAAGCAAGGGTAAGAAAGGATCCTTCCCGCGAGAAGGTCTTGATTGTTATGTGATTTCGATATCTTATGTAAAAAGGGGGATTTTTCAGATTTAATAAAAGTAAATTAAACTAATTAAGAAAGCTAAGAATAAGTAAAAGTAAATATATAAGATGAGTGTATTGGTTAAGGTTTCGTTTTCATTCATAAACTTGTTCTTGTCTTAATATTTAGAATTGATATTTAATCTCGTTTTATCAAAAGCCCTAGAATACCTTGATCGCAAGAATATCCCGCAAATTTCCGCAAGTCATCAACAAACACATTAAAAGATGCGAATATGAATTCTAACAAGAAAACAACCTAACGTGTAAAAAACACTAATCAAGTTTAATTCCCGAGGAGCATTAAGATTCATGAAATTAGGCTAATCAATACAATTGAACGTGGAAAGCGCACTAATCCAATTTAACAAAGGTCATGATCCACTTGTGATTACTAGGATATATCACTATAAGAAATAACCAAAATTATGCTACTTGTATTCAAGGATTATCACTTTTATGTATAATAAACTCTAAATTAGCTATAGATATGAATATGAGTTCAACCAATTTGTAACTTGACTAAACAAACAATTAAATCATCCATGATGATATTTATGGTGAATTATGAACGATAAATGTAAGACAAAACAAATTTATTATTCATAGAATCATGCTTGTAAAATCCAACTAATCCCTATCCAATAATAAGAAAACTAGCTACTCACAAATTGGAGTTTATACAATTGAATTAAGAAGAAAAGAAATTGCAAACCCTAGATGTGAGAAGTTTTCCCCGTGCGAACCTATAGAAAGAAGTTGAAGAGGTGAGAAGAGAACTCGGTGAAAAATAGGTTTCTCCTTGTAGAAACCATATTGGAATAAAACTCTTTTTTCTATTATAACCCTAACTCTTTAATTCCCAAAAATAGGTCAAGTCCAAACACTCCTAGCAAAAAATTAGAATCTAAATAGAGCCCACAGACTTATCAAGCCAAAAAAGAACAATTAGCCCTGTCAGTTTTGTGAAACTGACAAAGAAATTTTCAACCTTCTTTACTCACGGCAATTCAATGGGACATTCAATCAAACAAATTTTGTGCACAAATTAGTATAGGCATAGACGATGTTGATTTCTCTCTAGCCTTTCCATATCTCCTTCCATGCAATTTCGAACTCATTCATACACAAAAAAAATCCATGAAAGCTACCATTCATTCACGATAAACTCCACAGCAGCAACAACATACAACTTTTCCTGTATCTCGGCCAAAGAAAGAAACAACCCAAGCAAATCCATATCCCTGCTTTATTTTCCAAATCACTCAACAATTGGTCACTGAATTCTCTATGCGCTTATCTCATCTTCTTACCCATTTTTCATCTCTCAAACCCATCTTCCCTGGCATCACAACATATCTTCTTCTTTCTTGTTTTCTTTGGCAGAAACATCTTCAATTTTTGGCTGATTTCTCTGAAGCATTTCAATTGCAACCTCTTCTCTACTATTTCAATTTTTGTACAAAACCCACCAGCGGACTCGAGTTTCTTTATTATTCTCTTGAACTCGAGCTTGACTCGAACCCATTTTCTGATTCAACAACGTCAGCTCTTCTTTGACTTTTATATTCTTAATGTCTTCTTTCTTCTCTCGGATCTGTTCTTCACTCGCACCAGCAGTTAGGTTTTCTCTGCAATGACCATGGCAGTTTCTTTACCTTACTATTTCCTCGGTTGATTTCAATATGAACCCATATTACTCCTATCTCTCACCTGTTGTTCTAGTTCCTCAAATAACTAAAAACCCATTCACGACAGAGATCTCGCTGGAATTCATCTTCGTCTCTCTGTGATGTTGGAATCTTGCAACAATGGAAAACAACATTAGATGTATCAGAATAATATAAAAATTGCTGAATCAAAAACAACTCTACCGCGGACAACTACGAGGGAAGAATCACAGCTTCAACAAGTTGTCTTAAACCACAATGTGCAAAAATGTGTCCAGGATAAGACTGCCCGATATAGCTTATATTAGCATAATACAAACTATCCACTCTTGAACTTAGCAATAGGGAAGGAAGGGAAATAAACATTCAAAAACGCAAAACAAAGCTAGAAGATGGTGAAAAGAAGACAGAGTAGTAGCCACTTCTGGGATACATGAAAACCTTTTTTCGAGTTGTATTTATAGGAGAAAATTACTTGTGAACCAAGTTAGGTTCAAGTTTTCTTATGAAACAAGGTTTTATTTCTTGTAAAACAATTAAAACCGAAAAAGGAATTTCCCATAAATAAAACTCTTTAGGAAATTAGTTCCAAAAATAATTTCATATAGACATGGGACTTGGTGCATGGCATTCACACATATGGAATAAGTTGGACCATATATTGTTTGCCCACTCATTCCGCCCACGTTTGTCTAACTATCCTTTGAGAATAGTTATATAATGGACATCCTTCTCTAGAATACCCAATGTGGGACTAAACTAAAGAGTTTCATTCACTCAAGGAAATGAGTGAGCATCCCTTAGGTCCTAAGATCAAACCACACCAAGACCAACAAAACATTTATTTAAAACTCATTTTCTCCAATAATCGCCCTCATGAATGAAATCTCCGTAAAGAAAACGAAAAATCAGAATACGAAAAATACCATATAGACAAAGGTGTTCATCAGGTCTTAAACCTTTACTTAATGAGAAGTTACAGAAACTACTTGCTAGAGACAGTGAACGCGATGTCTTGAACTGCTAGCGTTTGATGCAATTTGCAATAACATCCACACATGATATCTTCCTGGCGTTGCTAAGTTCGTGACTTTGTGTCCATTTTGGCCCTGGACATATCCCGTTTCACAGAATGCTCTAGAAAATTCGCTCAAGTTCTCATAGGAAGCGACCCACTTATTCATTCAGATAGGTGAGTTCTATCAAGAGTGTCACTGATATACCGCACTTCAATCTAACATTGAAACTATAGAACTCATTAAGACTTCTTAAAAGTCATCCTTCACATGCAATCATACTATCACAACAATACACCATAGGGAGGGACATAGAATGTAGTTCTCTTGATAGTGCATACCTTTAATCACCACAAATTAGTTGTCACATTGAACCTTCGTCTTGGGATCTCCAGTCAGTAAGGTTGAGTATCCTTCATGGAAATTTTTATTTCATGAGCTTAAGTTCCATCCCCACCGATGCAACACTAATTATCTCTTTAGACAATTCTTTCGTCAAAGGATCTGCGATATTCTCCTTAGACCTCACATGGTCAATGGTAATAACGCCAGTAGAGATAAGTTGTTTCAAAGAATTGTGTCTTATACGAATATGTATAGACTTCCCGTTATAAACACTGTTCTTAGATCTAGCTATCGCAGACGTACTATCACAGTGTATAAATATAGCTGGCACAGGCTTATGCCAGAGAGGAATGTCTTCTAAAAAGCATCTTAGCCAATCGACTTCCTTTCCTTCTTTATCTAACGCAATAAACTCCGATTCCATAGTGAAACGAGCTATACATGTTTGTTTGGAGGATTTCCAAGAAATAGACGCTCCCGCTAGAGTGAATACATATCCACTCGCAGACTTAGACTCCTCTGAGTTTGCTATCCAGTTTGCGTCGTAAAATCATTTAAGGACGGCAGGGTATCCTTCATAAGTAAACATAAGGACATTTGTACTTTAAGTACCTCATCACTCTAATAAGTGCATCTTAATGCATCTTCCCTGGATTATAAGTATACTTGGTTAACCTACCCACTGCATAAGCAATGTCTAGTCTTGTACAGTTCATCAAATACATCAGACTTCCTATGACTCTTGAGTATTCAAGTTGGTTAACTCTCTCACCTTTATTCTTCTTCAGATTATAATAAGAATCATACATAGTACAAGCAAGTTTACAGTTAAACTGATTATATTTCTTGAGTGTGGATTCAATATAATGAGATTGACTCAGACTATAGCCATTAGAACTTCTTCTAATCTTCATCCCTAATATTACATCAGCGGGGCCTAAGTCTTTCATGTCAAAGTTCTCATTCAAAAATTTCTTAGTATAATTAATAACATCCATGTTTGTACCTAGTATAAGCATATAATCAACATACAAGCATACAACCACACAGGCATCCTTAACAAGTTTAATATAAACACACTTGTCAGATTCATTAATCTTAAAACCACTAGAAATCATCACATGATCAATTTTTTCATGCCATTGTTTAGGTGATTGTTTCAAACCATACAAAGATTTAATCAGTTTACACACTTTGTTTTCACAACCTTTCACTACATAGCCCTCGGGTTGTTCCATGTAAATTTCTTCATCTAATTCACCATTTAGAAACGCTTGTATTTACATCCATTTGATATATCTTAAGGTTATGGACAAAAGCTGTAGCAATTAACATCCTAATGGAAGTAATTCTAGTCACGGGTGAATACGTATCAAAGAAATATATACCTTCTTTCTGTTTGTAGCCTTTAGCTACCAACCTAGCCTTATATTTATCAACAGTTCCATCTATATTACGTTTTCTCTTGAATATCCATTTACAATCTATGCTCTTACACCCTGGAGGTAAATCTACAATCTCCCAAGTATGATTCTGTTGGATGGAATCCATCTCACTAATAAAGGCTTCTTTCCACCATGGAGCTTCAGAAGAAGTCATAGCTTCTCTATAAGTATGTGGCTCAGACTCGGCTAGGTATGTAATGCAACCACGATAGGTTTTCTCAGTTCTAACCCTTTTACCTCTTCTAGGTTCAAATTCTAGTCCATCTTCCTCTAAAGGTAATGAATGACTGATTAAAGGCATATCTAGGGGTTCATCTAAATATCTCTTTCGAGAACCAATTTTCATAGGAAAAATATTCTCAAAGAACTCAGCATCCCTAGACTCCATAATAGTATGCAACTCAATGTCAGAAATTTCAGAACTCACAACCATAAACCAATAAGCACTAGAATGCTAAGGATACCCTATGAAAACACATTCAACAGTTTTGGGTTCTATCTTAGTTCTCTTAGGTGGAGGTATGGATATTTTTGCCAAACACCCCCACATTTTGAAGTAAACATAAGATGGTTGTCTACCTTTCCATAACTCGTATGAAGTTTTATCCGATCCTTTAAAGGGTACTCTATTCAGGATGTAGCAAGATGAGAGGATGACCTCCCCTCACAAGTTTGTAGGTAATCCTGAACTAATCAATATGGCATTCATCATATCCTTAAGGGTACGGTTCTTACGTTCAGCTACACCATTGGATTTAGGTGAATAAGGGGCTGTCGTCTAATGTATTGTACCATGTTCTAAACAAAATTCTCCTACAGTAATTTCATACTCTCCACCACGGTCAGACCTAATAGTTTTAATGGTAGTATCCAATTGATTTTCAACCTCAAGTTTATACATCTTAAAAGCTTGTAAGGAATCTTACTTACCCTTAAGCAAGTAAACATGACAGTATCTAGTACAATAATCTATGAAAGTGACAAACAACTTCTTACCACCTCTAGTTTGAACTGACTTTATAGCAACTAGGTCTGAATGGATTAATTCTAAGGGCTTACAGTTTCTTTGGACGTTCTTACTGAATTATTTCTTAGCATGCTTAGATTCTACGCTAATCTCACACTTATGATCTCTATCAACTATGAATTTGGGTATGCAGCCTATGCTATCCAATTTGTGCATTGATTTATAGTTTACATGACCAAGTCTACCATGCCAAACATTCAAAGACACACCCATGTAAGCAGAAGAATCATTCATATTTATTTCATCATATTTTACATTAAGCTTATAAAGATCCTCAGTCTTATAACCCTTACCCATAAAATCTTTTTCCTTAGTTACTACAACATTTCCAGATTCAATTACAATTTTAAAACCCTTATCATCTAAAACAGAACAGGAAACAAGGTTCTTGTAGATGTCTGGAACATGAAAAACTTCATTCAATGTGAGATTTTTGCCAGATGTGAGCTTTAGCCCCGACCTTTCCCTTTCCTGAAACCTCTGCTGCAGATGAGTTACCCATATAGATTTTCTCGCCTTCCCCTACCTTCTGATAGGAGGTGAACATGTATCTGCTTCCACAAACATGCTTGGTAGATCCAGAGTCTACCCACCTGTACCTCACATTGGTCACCATATTAACTTCAGACACCATTGCAGAAAACTCGTCCTTATTCTCAGCAACCAAGTTATCATTATTCTTCTTATTAAGTTCTTTACGTTCTCTACAATGAATTTCCATATGGCCACGATTTCCACAAACATAGCAAGCACCCTTAATCTTAGTAATGCTAGATTAAGGTTAATGAAACGTATCTTTGTTGTGAGAACCATGCTTAGGGTTGTGTTTGTTGTTATCACCTTTTCCAGATTTGGAAGATTTGTGTTCAGTCATATGAGCCTTATCTGTCATGTCTTCTGCAGACGAAACATTCTTGTATTTGGTGCATAATAGTTCTTCAACTTGAATCTTCTTACCGGGTTCTACCATACTGACCTCAATAGTTTCATGCCTCAATCTTCTTTTGTACTCCGACCAAGAAGATGATAACTTCTCAAGTACCGCAGATACTTGGAACGTTTCATCAATGACCATACTTTCAGCAAGAATCTCGTTGATGATTTGTTGGAATTCAAGGAATTGATCAACAATAGGCTTATCATTCTCATCTTGAAGTACATAAACTTCGCTACCAGAAATTTCTTGCTACCAGCAGTCTCTTCCTGGTACTTTGCTTGTAACGTAGTCCACAAATCATAAGCGCTGAAATTTTTCTTAGCATTATAAAAATCATACATCGTATCTTCCAAACAGTTCATAATATGATTTTTAGTAATATTGTTCTGCTTATTGTAAAACATTTTATCTTCTTCAATATTATTTATAGCATTCAAAAAATCATCAAAAGGAACCAGTACTACATCCAATTCATGATAACTCAGGAAAAACAACATATTGGATTGCCATCTCTTGAAATCCTTTCCATTGAACATCAGTGGCTTATCAACGTCGTTCTTTCCAATTGTTACGAGATATAGGCTAATGTGTTAAGATTGTTGGAATCTTGCAACAATGAACAACAAAGTTAGATGTAACGGAATAATATATAAAAAGAACTGGATCGAAAACAACTCTACCACGGACAACTACGAGGGCAGAATCACAGGTTCAACAAGTTGTCATTAAACATTAGTTCGTGGGTATACTCGAGAAAAGCAATGTTAAACCCCAACATACGAAGATGCGTCCAGGATAAGACTGCTCGATATATCTTGTATTAACACAATACAAACTATCCACTCTTGAACTTAGCAATAGGGAAGGAAGGGAAATAAACACTCAAAAACGCAAAACAAAACGAGAAGATGGTGAAAAGAAGACATGATAGTAGCCGCTTCTGGGATATCATGAATTTTTTTTTAGAGTTATATTTATAGGATAAAGTTACTTGTAAACCAAGTTAGGTTCAGGTTTTCTTATAAAACAAAGTTTTGTTTCTTGTAAAACAATGAAAACCGAAAAAAGAATTTCCCATTAATAAATCTCTTTAGGAAATTAGTTCCAAAAATAATTTCATGTCGACATAGGACTTGGTGCATGGCATTCACACATATGGCATGGGTTGCGCCATATATTGTTTTCCCACCCATTCCGTCCACGTTTGTCTAACTATCCTTTGAGAATAGTTATATAATGGACATCATTCTCTAGAATACCCAATGTGGGACTAAACCAAAGAGTTTCATTCACTCAAGAAAATGAGTGAGCATCCATAGAACCCTTTGTTCCTAAGATCAAACCAGACCAAGACCAACAAAACATTTATATAAAACTTATTTTCTCCAACATGTAATTTCGGCCAAAACCTTCGGTATCTCTCGATATTTTTAACCAAAAACCTATCAACGCTCGACCTAGAAACCCAACCTTCACATGTCTTGATACAATTCAACCTAAACTTTCATACACGAAACCCTCTTCTCTGCCTCCATTGATCACTAGCAAGAGCAACAGACCCATGGTATCATTCTTCTTCGTTTTTCCTATCTTATCAAATTCAAATCCATCTCCGCCGGTGTGAAGGGGGTGCAACTGACCTAAAGAAGAAGTGCTCTCCCTTTCAACTGATGTTTAGTCTGGGGTATACCTTAGAACTGAATTTAGGCACCCAAGGACTAGCCATGGGCAGCCACTTAAATGTAAATAAATAGGAAAATGATGGTGGCCATGAATAATAGTTACGTCTGTCTTTAACAGGTGGACTCCCTTTAGCACTTCTTTGAAAACAGTAAACTTCCCCCTAGTAAGTTATGTTTAAGACACAATTAAGACTTGTGTTCTTATATGCTTTAATTCCGCCAATACCCAAGGTTGCCAAAGGACCTTTAATTCTCTTCTTTTACTTAATTAATGTGACTCCAAAATACCTAAAAAACACAAATCAATCGTAATGTACCAAAAATACAAGGAAAATAGCTAAGAAAAGAATAAAAAATTGATATTCAAATAATGTATTTTACACACCTATCACTTGACGATCTGGAAGAAAATAAAGAAATTGCGCTTCAACGAATGGATAACTACCATCAACGACTAGCTAAAGAGTACGACAAGAAAGTGAAGCTGAGGAATTTCCAACCATGGTAGATGTCCTACGGGAAATACCATCGTATCAGAAAGACAAAGGAGGAAAGTCGAACCTACTTGGAAAGGACCATATATCAGCAAGTAAACATTCACTCAACTTCAGAAAAAATGAAATCCTTATAGCAAATTTACCAAAAAAATATTACTGAATATTAATACTAACCTTGATAAGAAAGAACAACACCACTAGCAGTCTAGCACTAATATCAGAAGCAAAATATCAACATCTTCATCAATAATAAAAAAATCTCCATTTCTAATCATTGATTTCAATAACCTTCATTAAATCTGTCATTGTTTACCATTTCTTTAATTACCATCAATCAAGCTCAATATTTCTTCTTCTGCTCCATTTCTCAAAACATCTTGACACTCAATTGTAATATCAAATATAGGAATTTGATTTCAGGTCTAATATATCCACTAGGAAATAATTTTTTAGTTGTTGTTGTTGTTGATATAATTAAAATGCATCTTTTTCAATTGAATTGATTGAAAGTTTAGATATTTAAGCTAGGAATTTAAGTATTTGTTGAATTTAAGTTTTAATACTTAATGATTCTCATATTGGTAAAGAATTGTAAATTAATTTCCACCGATCCATAATTTTTTTGCCCCAATTAGAAACGAAGTTATGTTTTTTGAAGTAAAAGTTAAAAATCTATAAAGAAGGGTATTTTAATCTGCTTGCAAAAATGAGTTTACTAAGAGGTTCCACAGTCATGAGTGGAGTAAACAGTAAAAATCATTTTTTTTTTTGTTATACTCCACGTGAAACGCAACGGTGGAAGACTAAATTTTGATCAGGCGGGATAAGAGTTGATGCTTGGCGTTGGGCGCATATATAAAGATACGTCTGTTGGATGGGTGTTGGATGGGCGTATGCTGGTGAAACGCTTGGTTTGGGCGGACGCTGGATGAACGCTTGGTGGGAGACGCAATCCAGAACAACGTCTGATGGTAGACTCACGCGTAACAACTCGCCAAAGTGTCAGGCGTGGGTGTAGACGAACGCTTGTTGGGGCATAAGCTTATGAAACCCCTAGCAGCAAAGAAACAAAGCTTATCAAAGTTAGGTTTATCTCAAGACAAGGTATGAAACTCAAACTATTTATATGATCTTTAATAGATTTCCTAGGTTTAAATTATGATTTATTATAATGTTTTGTTAATTAAATTTGTATATATATATTTAAAGATTAAACATATGATTATGAAATAAATATATTAGGTTTTATAAATTGTAATTTTGCAATTGGGTATAATTCTAGGGTTTTGGAAGTTGTAAATTGGGTTTAAAAAATTGATGAGAATTAGTTGATTTGAATTTAAAATTGATTAAGTTCTTGATTAATTTGAGTTGAGTTGTGGTTAATTTTAAATTCTTGATTAATTGATTTGATATGAATGTTTATGAAATTTTGGAATTATGAATGTTATGTTCCTTTATAATGAATGTTTATGGAATTATAGAATTAGGGAATTATGATGAATTTTTGTAGAGTTGATAATTTGATTAGTGGACTATTTTGTGAATCATGAATTTTGTATTTTGGATGATTTATGAATGTTTGTACATTTGATTATCTAGTTAGAGGATTAATTTTTTAATGATGAAATTTATATTTTTGTGGATTTATGGATTAATGTAGAGTTTTATATTTGTGCATTCTGAGGATTACTCTTAATTTGAAACTTGTATGTACCGTTTACACAGATGTTGAGCAATGTCACGGCGAGATTCGTTGGTCGAAAAAAGAGGAAAAAGAAAGCTAAAACTGTTGAGGATCCAGAAGTAGAACCTACTACTGAAGATTTGGTCTCTGTTTCTGGGTTAGCAAACTACAATGTCGTGAAAGATGCTCAGAGTCACGCTTCGACAAATATTCTATATTCAACCGATTCAAAATTCAAGTATTTACATCGTGGTTCCCTCAAATCGGTCATTCAGACCTATACATGTATTATAAAACACATCCCTATGGTTAAATACATTATTCAAAAAGCAGGATGAGACCGTTTATTGACCATGGATGTAGTAGATTCGTAACATGCATTGATTGACTATCTTGTTGAGCGTTTTTGGGATACAACGAACACTTTTCACTTCTCATTTGGTGAGATGGGGTTCACACCGCTTGATAAAGTCATGTTGACAGGATTAAGTATTGATGTTGGTAGTGATATTCCGTATGACCCGGCCAAGTACCAATTTGAATATGTCCGGGCACATATTTTTCCAGAAATTAAAGATAGTAAAGTTGTAAAAGACAATATATCCACGCGCAGTGGGTTTCAGATGCAATTATACTTGTATTTTTGAGCATATATTTTGATCCAGGAACGTTGGTTGCAGCTAACGATGATAGTATACTTGCTGAGAGAGTGGCCATAGCATTTTGTATGTATATTTTGGGAAAATTTTTCTTTTCGAATGCCAAAAACTATATTGATGCTGGATGGTTAGCTGCTTTTGAGGATCTTAATGCAGTTGAAAATTATGACTGGGGTGGTGCGCTTTTGCGAAATTGTATTCGGGACTCGGCGCATCTGGCATGGGACAAAAGTCATTACCCGGACCCTTCCAAATATTAGAGGTAAATTTCTTAATTCTATTTATACTTCCTTTAAATGTTTATTTTTTGGTAATTTATTTATTTGGTTGGTTGTATTGACATAGTAGTTTTGGGGGTACGAATATCTGGGCATATGTCGATCAAAGAACCCAACGAGTGATAGTGAAGCAGTGTGACCTAGAAATTCTCGGTGGAAGGGTACAAGAAAGAAGAGTATTGATATTGTTCGCTCCAGGACTTGTCTTAATCATGTAATTGTAGACGATGTGACCTGGCGACCTTGGGATTCCGCCATCTTATTCCTTGACACTGATGTTGGACGGAAAACATCAGAGCTCTCAGACAAAAGGGTTATATTTTCTTGTCTAGGCACTGTGAGTTGATAATATATTTTGATAGTAGTGTTCTTTATTTTCTTGGATTTTTGGGTAGTTATTTTCTTTATTTTTTGATAGTTATTTTCTTTGCAAGGTATAACGTGTACCTCAGAGAACGGTGTTGCAGGCAAAACCATTATAATTTTGGCGTTTCCAGGAGCCCAGCTACTCGTATTTCCAACCTCAACAATGACGAAGAAAAACAGCTGAGGGAAAGCAATTTGGTCGATGCAACAGAATTAGTGCATGTTGTTACGTATGATTCAATATTGAGTATTGAAAACATGTAACTAACTTGCAGAAATATGCCACCAAAGTTGATTGGGAGGTCGAAATATACGGGTATGCTGGTGACCGTATTAAACACAACATTGAAGAACCTGTGAACATGTATCCATTCATCCCCCACAACAATTATAAGTATACCGCAAACCTTATTTTTTTAATTACATAAAAATACGTGAGAATTTGATTTATTTTTTTTCACAACAGGTCGAAGCTTATGGTCTGGTTCAACAATATGCCGATTTTACGCAAGCGTTTCGATAAGTTCACATTAAATGAAACGAAGGAGATGATGGATTTTATCATGGAAAAAGATGAAGAAACACGGGGACTACAAAATCACAACAACAATTTGGAGTTACAGCTGGCCTATTCTTGTACGCAACAACCACCCCTTGGCTTTGGTAATTTTTCTCAAACTACGCCACCAAAAATGTGGAATACAATGGCTCAGGGATCATCACCAACAATGCCATCAATTAATTACATATCGAGAACATCTTTGCCTCCTTTTATGCCACTGCGATCGGCGCCTGGGAATCAAGATACGGATGGCTAGTCTTTCATTTGCATTATATTGTCATTTGAACATACATTTATTATCTTTTATATGATTGGAATGGAATTTTCATTTCAAAAGACTTTTCTTATCTTAGCTTTATCTTTTATCTGCTTTGTGTTTTCATCTCAAAAGAAATTTTTAAACTTTGCTTTGTCTGTTTATCTTCTTTGTATTGTCATTTCAAAAAGATATTTAATTTGTGTTTTTTCTTTTTATCTGCTTGGTCTTGTCATCTCAACCGAGACTTCTTATGTTTGATGCGTCTATTCACCCTACTTGCCTCAACTCAGTTAATTTTACAATACCAAAAGTGTGTAATCATATCAACACTCAAAGACTTATCTTAATATGCCTATAAATTGAACACTCGATTCTCCAATTATACAAACAAAAACTCCAAACATCAACAACCAATGACATACTATGAGAATAACACTGACTATTATGTTTCTTGTTTTTCTCTTCCTCCTCCTCCTCCTCCTTTTTCTTCTTCATCTAGTGATGATGATATAATAGTTTGTACTCATCAGACGAAGACTTAGTTGCATTGAGCCAAAATAACCAAATAATCACTTTGGGAATGATTGTTTCAAGTATGAACTGGCCTCATACTCGTATCCAAATACCAAGAGAACGGGAGGCCGATGCAATACTTCACTTGAAAGATTACTTTTACAGAAACCTTACCTCTCCACCTAATGTATATCGTAGAAGATTTAAAATCCGACGAGAATTGTTCAACCGTATATTGGGACATGTCGTAGCTATAAATAATTATTTTGTTAAAAAAAAGATGCTTGTGGCGTTCCTGGATTAACCCATCATTAGAAAGTTACAGCAGCAATACGAATGTTATCTTATGGATGTGCGACCGATGCAATAGATGAGTACTTATTCATCGGAGAAACCACTGTTTTGGAAACAACTCGTAGGTTTTGTAAGACGATTGTGTATTTGTATGAGAAAGAATATTTGTGCACACCAACTAAGCGTGATGTTGAACTGTTGCTTAAGGAGAACAAATATATGGGATTTCCAGGGATGCTGGGTAGTGTAGATTGTATGCATTGGAAATGGGATAAACGTCCATCGACGGAATCAAGGGCTTACATTGCGTACAAAGGGAGTGAAAGTATTATGCTGGATGCAGTGGTTTCATATGATCTCTGGTTTTGGTATGCTCGGTTCAAATAATGATATTAATATGATGAACCGTCCTTATATTTTTAAAAAGCTTATCAACGGGAAAGCACCATCAGTGAACTTTTTGGTAAACGGACATCCATATGATATGGGATATTATCTTGGTGATGGCATATACCATGAGATTGCTACTATTGTGATGTCTATTAAACATCCAGATTCCAAGAAAAAACAAAAAATTTCAGCAATGCAAGAGGGTTGCCGAAAAGATGTAGAGCGAGGCTTTGGTGTACGCAAAATCAATTTGTCATTGTCAAGCAACCTGCAAAAATGTGGAATCCAGACGTACTTGCATATATCATGAAAACTGTTATCATATTACATAATATGATAGTGGAGGATGAGCGTCTACCCGGTGATTGGCCACATGAATAGATCAATGTCGCAACCATGCACCGATAAATATATTGAGACAATATAGTGTTGAACTTTCGAGAATGAGAGTTGAGCAACGCCGACGTGCAGTACACAACAAATATACGCATATTCGTTTGCGAATTGACTTGATCGAACACTTATGGTCATATTTTGGAGACAAATAACATTTTTGAAAAACCATGCGGATAGGTTTGGTGGGTATATCTCTTGTAAGCCCTCCCGAGACACACCACTCGGCCGCTAGGGGCACCTAGGGGTTTAAAAACTTGATGTATATGCTAAGTGCAGCAGCGGTGCCTGCGAAAGTGAGTATAGGGTTACTTTTTAGCTCTTGTATTATCAATATACTTACTGTGTTGTAATGAATAAAGTAATGGAATTAGGGTAAATAACCAATAATACTTATTCATAAAAACAATACATAACTAAATGTTAAGATATCTTATTTTCGCAGGAGTCGCGGTTGCACTTAGGACGTGCGACAAGCCTTTAAACCATTAGGTGGCCCCAATGGACGAGTTATGTCTCGTGAGGGTTTACAAAGAGATATACCCACAAAACCTATAATCAAACCTTCAACGAGTGGTACGAAGCCGTGGATGACGATTTAAACATCTTCGAAGAACAATCAACACAAAAGGGTTGTATTTTTCCATCACCCTTAGGATCCCGAAATGAGGTTGGTACCGAAATCTGAACCTTTCCATCTTCTTCATTCCTATAGAGATCTCGCAGCAACTTCGTCATCAGTTTCATTCATAATTCTTCTTTCATTCACCTTAGCGGTTAAAGTTGAAAATTGTAGTACTGTCATTCTTATTTCCTGAATCGACAAAAAAGGCATGCTCTGTTCCGGTTATTGGGGTTACCGGTTTCATTACATAAGTTAGCATGGATATGTTCTAACCATTCCATGCTCATTGAACCGTTTATTCGACGTTCATGACCCCTTGCTGGATAATATAATACTAAGTTTCGACAAAGAGATAAATCTTCCTCTATGGTAAAATTATCATCATTAATACTAAAATTTTAGTAATCCATAATTCTAAAAAGGAAAGATAAAAATAATCTTTCAATTAGGTTAATTGAAGTGTGGAATGTGTGGTTTCGAAATGGGAACGAATGGGTATATATAAGGTCTTTTTTGAATGAAAATAATTCTTCAAACTTCAATAAAAGATTAAAGCATGATATTGAAAGAAGTGATGACTATGTTATGTTCCAGCCTAGTGGGTAATTAATAACATTCTATTCAATGGATGCCTAGTAAGACTCTGGACGCCTAATTATGAAAGGTGTTTGGTCCGCGTGCAACGACTAAAGCATGATATAGAAAGAAGTGATGAATCTCTTTTTTTCGAGGCTGGTGGATCCATAATAACAGTTTATTCAGTAGAATCCAACGTTTCAATTATTTACTTTGTCAATCTTAAAAATTTAAAAAATCTCACATATCTACTCATGTAGGAGACAAGTAGATAAGATAATATTTAAAGTGTCTAGTTTTTTATCGTGTTGATGTTAATGCGAACAAAATAGTCGTTGGTTTAAGTTTTCATCTGACTTGCTTAATTACTCGAAATTTAAAGTTTTCAGTAATTCAAACAACAGGTACATTAGAAGTTCATTAACATTTAAAATAACATTATTAATTCAATAGTAAACTGGAAATTTAAACCTATTAATACAATTCAGATAAATTAAAAGATAAATCTTAAAAGTAGAAACTAAAACTGCCAATCCATTAATAATCAAAATAATTAAGGTTTCAGCTAATCCGAGAACACTTTAAGCTTGACTTCTCCTTCTCTGCAAAATGTCTGCCTTTCTAAGTTCGATGTACTCTTTTGTTACGACATCCAACCCGGAGACATCCATCATCATTATGCGAAACTCATCGTCTGCTTCTTTCTTTCCGTCAAAAATTTTCTTTTCTAGCTTGTTTTGCTGCGAACTTTGCCGAAGACTCAGCTAGTTTTGCTGTAAAATCAGATTCTCTCTACGCCATTTTTATTTTTATTTGTTCTCTGTAATTGATATTGAAGTTTTGTTTCTCTTTAATAATTATTTTCATCATTTCCTGTTGGCCACTGGATTTTGCTCTCCTTGTTTTCTTTAGTCGTTTCGCCTCTTTTTTTTCCCATATGATGGTTATATGTGTTAGGTATATCTCCTATTTCTTCATCGCCACTGGAATGGTCTTGAATTGTTTCCTGTCTTTCCCGGTCTTCCTCATCACTCTCAAAATCTTCTTCAACTTGTGATGAATCGAAAACAACTTTCGATCGTCGTGAATATTTGATATTTTCTAACTTACATTACACTCTTCATGATTAATTTTTTTTGCCACCATTAGCTTCCTTGAAAAGCTTCTTTACTTCTTTAATCTATTATTGTTTTAAAAAAAGGTTAGTGGACGATATACAACTTAAAATAATAATGTACGGAATAAAAATTAAACGGGTACTTACCTTTGTTTCGGAGCCCCATCCAGTATGGTGTTCACGTTCTATTTCCGCCTCTTTTGCAGAGTAAAGCGTCATATCTTTATTTATTCTCTGAAATCATTTTTGAATGGAGGTTCAAGTGCGCTCCGGCATTGTAGGTATGGCTTCTTTCATCCCAACTAAGATGCGAGATCATAATTTTTCTTCTGATTGATCAAAACCAACACTAGAATCTTCAGATATTGACAAATGAATTCTACACATCGTTACATCTTCAAATGTAGAAAAATTTGGACCTCGTGGTTTTGGTGCCATAATTCTAACTGGTTTGAAGATAAATATATGAAACTAGTGAAATTTTTCTCGTACAAAAATGAAATGGGTTAGTAGTATATGAAATGCTCAACCAATTCATATATATAGGTATACCAAAAGATAGCCGTTACAACGGTAAATATTATAAGAGGCGCTCGTATACACTACCGCCCCACACATGCGTTTTTTTGGCTAACGCTCACAAACAAGCACAAGCTTGGTTAACGCCCAGACAAGCGTAAGTTTGGTGAACGCCCAAGACAAATGGCATTTTGGTTAACGCCTCATTGGCAAGCGTACGCAAAGTTAACGTCCAGCGAGGTGTGATCTTATGTGAACGCCTACCACAGGCGTGATTTTGAGTTACGCCGGATCATGAGACGCACTGCTAACTTCACGCCTGGCACAAGACGCACTGCTAACATCACGCCTGTCACGAGACGCACTTCTACCTTCACGCTCCACCAAATTCAATTTTGGTTCAGCTTTAGGATCACTTTTGATCCCAAACAGTAAATAATCTGGACTATAACCCAAATATAGTCCCCCCACCGTGATTGGTTTTGGACGGACCAAAGAGTATATTTGGGTTTGATCCAGGTTTTACTCGCCCCATTGTGGATGCTCTAAAGACATAAAATTTAGTATCAAAAATCTTTGGATATCTACATAACATTTAATTTTGTTTTTCTTCTAGACCCCAAAAAATAAATCTCTCAATTATTGGACGACCGAAGGAAGTCCTTCTATGTGATCACAATGGGGGCTAAAAATGCAATGTACGGTAATGTTTTTTTTAGTTTTTAATCGATTCAATTGAACATGAATTGATTGTTGTTTTTTTTTCCAAAATTGATTTGATAATCGAAGAGTTATAATCCTCAACTATCATTAAGCACCATCAAATCGATCAAAACTCGAATTGGTCGTCAATTATTTCAACATAAAAACCTTGAAAAGACCCTCACCTAATCTATTTTGCAACGGTTTCATTCAATTTCATCCAATTCGATCAAATTGAATCGAAATTGATCATCCTTTCATAGAATTGATTTCATAATCAGAGATTTGAGGTCCCCGGTTATAATTTTACTACATCAAATAGATTGACTTCCATCAATTTCAACTTCAATTGCTTCAAATTAAAACAAAAATTTAAAAAAATACGGCGACCCCTACCGCGCACGGTCATATAGTATATCCAATTAATTGTTAGAAAAACAAAAGCTGGGCACCCAAATCAGAAGGTTGTCAATATATGGATACTGTATTATCCATTAAATTAACAAATAGCTCTAATTCTCTTCTGCGGGCCTAATTCCCACGAATTGATCGTTGGTACTAGAGGCATATGAACTTGTTTAAGACCTCCGCATGCATTCACTTGTTAAACCCATTTTCAATTTTTGATAGAGTGAATCTCAAAATCCCTTTGCGTTTCTTTTGATAGATTGGGATATGAATTTTGTATCTTTTTAAGAGTCAAACATCAAAATATTATTCCATCCGTTCCTAATATAAAAGTGAAATTAGTTTAATCTCTTAATCTATTAAATATCTATTTTTTATTTTATTTTATTCCTTATTCTATTCTTAATATTATAAACATTAAATTAATAGTGATGATTTCCGAATATCATAAATAAATATATATTTGGAGAAAATAATTTGGAATTGGAATTACCGTCTATCTAATGGGACTACAAAAATTTAACTTTAACTTTCACTTTCACTTTTATAATAATAGGGATGGAGAGAGGACTAAATAAAGGACAAAGATACATGCATGGGTTGTGACTTGTAAATATGATCTAGATACATTTGTGTTTGGTTATCGTTGCACTTGCACTAAACAAACCTTAGATCCTTTCTGTGGAAGCCAGCCAGCAAACCCAAACAAGAGTGCAAGATGGGAGACGTACGTTAAAAAAAGAAGAGAGAAATGGAAGATTAGTTTGTAATCAATACAAGTCAATGCCAGTGCTATATAAATAGTAGAAACCCAAGTAGTTAGTTTTAAATCTCACAAGACATGGCTACTTTCTATTCTTTCATTTGTTTCTTCTTTGTATGTGTTGTTTTATCTGTTCCTTGTAAGTATATTAATTCCTTTTCCATTTTAAAGCCAGTGTTAATGATTAATAATTTAGTGCGGAGTATTTTTTTCTTTCTCTGCATTTATGGCCGGGCACTTGACATTGATGCAAATATATAAATTAAGATTTGTTATGGTCTGTGTGTAGAGATCTCAACGGCGCAGAATTACTGTGAAGACGGAGGTCCAGTTCTTGGACCAGGTGATGGCTGCTCTGGTTGTACTGAAAGATGCATGAGATACTTCAGAGATTATCGAGGATCCTTTTGTCACACTAATCTAGAAGGAATAGATTACTGTATTTGCTGCATTCCATATCCAGCAGATGATGGTATATATGACAATACACTGCAGAAATTCGATAGAACTTTTCTTTAGATACTAACTTATCAAATTACTGATTCTCGGCATGTGTGTAGATTCACCATTTAAGGTACCAACATTGCCACCAAAGGAGGCACCGACACCTACGGTGGCACCGACACCAACGGAAGGTTACAAACCTCTCGAGCCTACTCCGAGCCCTGCTGCCGCTGCCCCCTCCAGTGTTGAACTTGCTCCACAAACTCCTTCATGTGTTGAACCTGTGGCGCCTCCACAAATTGCTCTGGCTGTCTCCCCAGCTGCTGGATCTATGGCTCCACAAACCTCTGTTTCCCGAACAAGAAGAGTGAAAAAGAAAAAGCATCCTAAAATCAGTCATGTTGCTCCCAGTGTTGCACCTGCGACTTACCATGATTCCGCCAAATCCAAGAAACCGAACAGGAAAAAACTTCATAAAACAAATGTTGTGTCACCTGATGTAGAACATAAAGCTTCACAAGCTTCTTCCCCTACCGAAAAACTTAGAAAGGTAAAGGACCCTAAAATTTATCATTAATGCGTCCAGCATAACTTGCGTCTTGACACTCTTAATTTCGACAATCCTTTGTATGATGCCGGGCCTTGATTTGAATCCTTAAGGACCTTAACCACTTTTGATAATGATTTGCTACCTTTAATTTCCTTCTTTATGTAGTGCTTTAATTTAATTGCTTTCTGTATCCAAATAATAATAAGTCGATCAATATAATGGGATGATAAAACCCAATTACATACCTCCTGCAGCACCAAATAATACTGTACGTAATTGTAGAAAACGTGACAAAGTATCTGACAACCTTACTAGGGGACGATATAAAATGTTAGTGGCCGTTGTTGTAAGTTTTGGTGCAGTTCTTACTAATTATGCTCTGGCTGAAGCAGACGACAAATTTCGTTAAGAAACCACACATGACCAAACTATAATACACTCCTGATGTTTTAGCAATAATTGAATTTTTCTTGTTTTTAATATAAATAAAATGTGGAATTGTTGCACTCAACGTAACTCAGTTGGTTTGAGCATCCATTTAATAAGCGTGAGATCTTGAGTTCAACTCTCAATAAAAGTAGCATTTGTCTTTTTTGTTCTTCCATTTTTTATATTTTTTTTTCTATTACTCTTTTTTGTTCTTCCACTCGCCTTTTTTTTCCTTTCCATTCTCCTTTTTTTGTTCTTCAAATCGGTCTCAAAAACTGCTCAAAATCTCCTCCACACTATTCGAATGAAAGCAACATTTTCTTATTTCTTTTTTTTTTGCTCTTCCATTCTCCTTTATTTTGTTCTTCAAATCGGTCTCGAAAACTGCTCAAAATCTCCTCCGCACTATTCAAATGAAAGCAACATTCTCTTCTTTTTTGTTCCTCTAGTCGGTCTCAAAAACTGCTCAACATCTCCTTCATACTATTCAAACGAAGGTTCGTATCAAAGCTTAGAATATTGACAAGGTTGCGAATCCATGTCCCACTCTGCACGTTTCAAACTAGAGTTTATGGCTAAATTTAAACCCAAATCAAGTCCCTGTGCTTGCATTAAGCCTATGAATAATTTTGTAAGGAGCGGATTTTTTAACTTGAATTATTAATATAATTTTATATTTAATTTTTCTACTGTTAAATATAAATAAATGGACGGTGAAAATCACGGCAAAATTTTAAAAAACAATGAAATAGTTATCGACCATTTATCCAGTTATTTTTAATGGTGGAGAAATTAAGTAAAAAAGAGTAAGTGAGGAACTTTAAGTTAAGAGATCCGGTTCTAATTGTGAAACGCTCAATTCAGACGATTCTCTTCGTAACCAAACAGCCGGTTATGGTGCCATTGTCAGGAATGATAAAAGAGAACTCATTACAGCAGAAATTGGTAGTAACACCCTCCACCATCGTTATCCATGAGCTATTTGTTAATTTAAAGAATAATACATTGACCAATTTCTGATTTTGTTACCCAACTTTTCTAATGGACGGTGCATAGATCCATTTTTACATATTATAATTAAAACTAAATACTTAATCATCACTCATTCTATCCCCATTTTTTCTGATGATACGGAGAGTTGTGGTAAAAATATTAAGAAATAAAGCTCTCTCATTAACTGTGGATCCACATTAATTAATAAATAAAAAAATTTTACACCTTCTTTAAACCATCCATAACCGGCGAAAATGCAGTAAACAATTTCCTCAGCTTCAACATAACTACCCCACTTCTATGAAACCCAGTGAAGAAAGAGACACGAAGTAAAAAGATGGATACGAGAATTTAGAAAGAAGAATTTTTCTTAAGCCAAGAAATCATTGTTAATGAAAAAATTATTTTTTTTCCTTTTTCTTCTCTATCTTTACCTCACACCAAACTCCTATCTCTTTCTTAATCAGTGTGGTTATTAAATTTCAGATCTTTCTTATACCGATAAAGATAGTGGAGTGGTTCAGATCATGACGACGGTATCCATCAATGTATTTATTGTTAATCTTTATAAGACAACAAACCGGAGTTAAGGTAAGGTCTGTTGGGGGACAAAATGATATTCACTCCGAAGTGATATCATCACGTCCCGAACCAACATCATCAATTACGTCCTGAACCGACGTCATCGCGTCCCGAACCGAAGCGACGTCATCATTTTCCCGAAGTGACGTCATCAATTCCGAACCCCAACTTGGTCCGAAGCGACGTCATCATTTTCCCAAAGTGACGTCATCAAGTCCGATGCCCAACTTGGACCAAACCCCAACTTGGTCTGAAGCGACGTCATCATTTCCCGAAGTGACATCATCAATTCCGAACCCCAACTTGGACCGAAGCGACATCATCATTTTCCCGAAGTGACGTCATCAATCCCGATGCACCAAGTCAATTCCGATAGACCAAGTCAATTCCGCACCAATTTTTGGATAGAGGTCATTTTGAAGATAAGGATAAGAACACGTGGCGGATCCCGTTGACACATGGCAAAACGTGGTGAATCCTCTACGACACATGGCGAGCTTAGAAGAATCTCCATCGACACGTGGCCAACCTTGATGACATGTGGCGAAGGGTATTTTAGTATTATCATCTTTTTTATCCCTATAAATATAATTTTAGAGATAAGAAGAAGGGGACTTTTGGCCCGATGGAGGCTTCCTCTGCTTCATTCTCAACTGTAACCCAAAGATGAATAAAAACTCCAACTTCATTACCCGTATATGTAGGCTAATCATGGCCGAACCACGTTAAATCCTTTGTGTTATCTTCATTTTCGTCTATCTTTTATTATGATCTTTGGTTGTTTTTCGCCCATGAGAAATTCGGCAGAAACAATTTGGCGCTAGAAATAGGGACGAGTAATGGATTTATCCAACCTATCTCACTGGAAACATGAACAATTGAGCAAAGGATATCATTACCAAGCATGATGATGTACAGAGAAGGAGGACTAGAAATCACCGAAACTCACTAATGATTTGAAATCATGAGACCAAATTCAACATTACCATCTTGATTTTTCAGAGATGGAATTGCTTACCATCCGATTCAATTTCAACAGCAGCAACAGTTTAAAGCTTAACAAAAAACATTGATTTCATCTTGATTTCATATTCTAATAGTTTGATCCATACCTCTATTCGAAATTTTTTTTTGATTGTTTTTCTCTTTTGAGAATTTCGAACTAAAATTTTGGGGATTCCTCACAAAATTTCCTTTTCCTCTTTAGTCAATTTATCCTTTAATTGAATCTGAAATTGCTATTTATTAGTTGAGTTGTTTATGATCTTCTCAAAATCAGATTTTAGTTGAGTTATTTTTGATCTTCTCAAAATCAAATTTTTGTTTCTCTAGACTATAATTGGTTTTTTTTTCAAAACAAGAAAAAATGATTTTTTGATGAAATACTTCCAATGATTTTTTTATATGTACAAATTGATGAGTTTGCAAGGTTGGGTTGTCTTTCAATTCGAGTTTGCAGGGAAGGAATGAATTAATGGAGTATCCAGAGGGCAGCCATTATATGGCTCTCATAAGTTAACAGAACACGCAAAAGGTGCTTGAAAAAATGTCTAACAGACAAGTTTTTGAAGATTCAAGTTCAAATGCATGAATTAGCATTTCCGACAGTTGTACCATGGTGCTGGGGGATATTTGACAAGGTTTGGAAGATTGGGTTGCAGGGGAAATATGAAAAACCAACCTTCCAATTCAGCTTACTTGCATACTGTGAATTTGAGCGGCATCAAGGAGCTGAATTCGTGTTTCCAAGACAGTTGAAGAAGATTTTCAACCTTTTCTTGATCCTAAGCTATATTTTTCTGACAACAAGTACACCTCTCTCTCTATATATATATATATATAGAGAGAGAGATATCCTCACTCGATTCTTCAATATATTGCTTCACCAATTGTTACATACTACATCAATCATTATTCAAGAAGAAGAAGAAAGAAAAAGTGTTGATTGAGAAAATTAGTTATCATGAGGTTTTCAATATCAGTATGCAAAGAAGTCAATCCAATGGTGAACTTTCAGGCTACTCCAGTCATGACCGATTCATTTAACTGATGGCAACAAAAAGAAAAAAGTGGTGGTAGTCATGGGGGCAACTGGTACAGGAAAATCAAAACTCTCAGTCGATTTGGTAACCCGGTTCGGCGCCGAAGCCGTAAATGCAGACAAAATGCAAGTTCATCATGGACTGGATATCACTACAAATAAAGTTACAGATAAAGAACAGTGCGATGTAAGCAGAGTGGAACTTTGCTTGGATCGCCCTTGATTGTAAAATCTGCACCAACAACAAAGCTCATTACAGTGATCATTTTATTTCTCTCCTTACGACCATCCAACGAAAATAGCTCAACTTACTTCAAAACTAGATTTGAAGACCATCCAGGGGAATCAACACAAACAGGAACAACAGTTCTTGAAACGACAACCAGTGTCATCCAAGGCTTTGGCCCTATTAACAAAATTCACCAGCACCTTTGCGTGTTTCATTTCTATGGGAACGACAAGACCAAGCAAGTTGTATCTCACCATTTCTGTGTACATCACAATGAGGAAATGCGGCAATGCTTGATCTACACCATGCCCCCACGAAGAGAATTGGTTTTAGTGTTTTTATTGCATTTAGAAAGTTGGGCTGTTTTCTAAATTGGTTTTCCAGGTCGAAGAGAAGCTATATAAGCGTGATCATAAAACAACAAAAGAATATCCCTCACAATATAAAGAGATGCACATAAGGTGTTTGTGGAAAAGATTCTACAGCGCAAAAGGGGACTCTCCTGATTATTCATGGACGCTTACACCTGCAACATAAACGTTCAGAGCGGACCCATTCAAGCAGACTCTCAACGTCTTCTTTACTCACAATCACAAATGTTTTCGTCTTCAGTAGCACATAACTGATGCTAAGGAGCTGCACGATCAACATTTGCAAGTTCAACAGCCTCTCTCATCATGCATAAAATTACCTGGACATTTCTTCTTTCTGATGAGAATTCTTTTTCATCCCCAAGTAATACATAAAGGACATGAAGTGCACAAGTAATACATAATTGAATTTGTATCAGAGCTATGGCCAAGCCCTAAGACATGCCCAAGTTCATGAAGATAGACTGTTTCTAAATCAACCATGCTTTGATCAGGATTAGCACTCCAGTTTTCGTCTGCATCCAGATGAGCCTCTCCATCTTTTGGTCCAAAACCATGACCGAGAATTCCTAAAGGGCCATCAAAAGAATTGCCCTCACCGTGACTGAGTCTGTGGAATCCCATCAGAATGTCATTCATTTCTCCAATAAATGTCGGCACTCTAAACCTAAAGTTACTCACAGCTACTCATGAAGAGAAAGCTCGTACACATGCTCCACCGGCTAAAGTTACTCTAAACCTAAAGTTACTCCCATCATGATACCACTAAACATGATGAGGTCTGTTCAGACTCCACCAGCTCAGACAAGCAGTCAAAACTTGACGAAATGTTTTTGTTTCGAGACATGGATTCAACAATGACTCTAGCTTACTTAGTTGGACTCGGAACTGTATCAGCACCTTCACAGATCTTTACTGCCAAACCCAAATCAGTTTCCAATAGTTTCGCAGTTATAAAATGGTCATTTATCATAGGCCACAGTCAAAATTGAACCCCTACTATAATTCCTTCTAGCACTGAGTTCCATCCACAATAAGTCAGGGATGTGTTCACAGCTTGATGACTCAGTATAGCCACTTGTGGTGCCCAACCATTTATCACAAGTCCTTGACCATCCACTCGATCTTCGAACCCAGCTGGTAGGAAAGGTTTCTCAATATATTCACCACCAGCTGATGATGATGATCTTTACATAGTTGCACAATCAAAATGAAGTTACGAATGATACAGATTCCCACCACAAAATCAAGTTCAAACCGACCAATTGGGATGAACGGAAGTGGGGGGAGATTGAATGCATTTGTTTCCCGCACAAGTTTAACTTCAAAGCATCCAATCACATTGTCCGAAAGTGCTCCGCTCTTGCCCGCTCCACTTGCTCCGCTCAAGTACATTTCCCGCTCAAGCATGACCGCACAAGCGGTGCCCGATACGTTATGCCCGATCAACCATGCTCGATCATTCGTGCCCGATCAACTATGTGTGAAGATACTTACGAAGGACACTTCAGAGATGCGGCATCTATGCAATAATGATGCAATGGGGGGCATTCTCTAAAGAAATCAAAGTTTTAGCTGTGAAATGAGCTAAATACGGCATGCCAATTAGGTATTTCATTTCAATAATTAATTAACGCTAAATAAATAATATTTTTCGCCAGTTATATGCCATGTAATTCTTAACATAAGGCAACAATTGATATATACTTTAAATGGCTCATACTTCACGAAGAATATTCAGTAAATACTTTAATTTATTCCGAACTTCTTCGAAGAGCGATACTACATATACTTCGTATGAGTTGTGATATGAAATTTTCATTCGTTATCTCTTATATATTTCTTGCGGCAATCTAAACGCACCTACAAGAATTATCATTCAAAAATGGGTATCTCTTTCAATTTATCATTAAATATTTCTGGAAGACGATTATTTCTATATTCGAATACTTCTAATCTCTCAAACAACGATTACTTCGGAATAAAATGATATTTCATCTGGCTATTTCTCATGTCTTATTTAAAATATATTTCATATTTTCTTTCTATATATGCTTCTCATGTATATAGAAGAATATGGGATATGTCTTAAATAAGAAATGAAAAATGAAAAATATCTGGATGATTTTCAAGTATACTTCTCATCTACGTTTCAGGTATATTTCTTACCAATATTTCTCCGTTCAGGAGACAAGAAAAGACTAGTGGATACATCCCCAACGAGGGAACTCATGTAAGAGTCTTGAAATAAGGCTAATGGGTCCATCCTCAAAGAGGGAACCCATGTAAGAGTCTTAATAAAATGAGGGACCACACATAATTTACTCCATGCCCGAGATAAATTAGGCGTGTGTTCCTGCTGAGCTCAGTGGCTAGAGAAAATTTATGGGACACATTAATTTACTCCATGCCCGAGATAAATTAAGCGTGTGTTCCTACCGAGCTCCGTGGCTAGGAGACATGATAAGACTATTGGGTCACAGAACCCATGAAAGAGTCTTGATACTTGATAAGACTATTGGTCACAAAACCTAAGTAAGAGTCTTGATACAAAAAGAGTACGTTTGGGACCAACCCTGTATCTTACCCCTGGCCCGGGTTTGTTTCGTATGTGTGGGATCTCGAATGTCATAACTCCATGGAAGGAGGTGCTTCGTTGCAAAAAATATCAACCCAGGGTTCAAAGGAACCTTGTGGTGAAAAACTAACGATCAACATATATATATACAAAATTTTGTTTTGCAGGGACAAAAATGCAACATAACATGGAAATGCATAAACAACATCAACAACCACATTATGATTCAGACGAGACGAGTGGTAATTTTCTTAAGAGTTTTTCTTCAAACAACTCTCAAGAAAAGGGGGCAAGTTGTTGGGGACAAAATGATGTTCGCCCGAAGTGACGTCATCACGTCCCGAACCGACGTCATCAATTACGTCCTGAACCGACGTCATCGCCTCCCGAACCGACGTCACCAATTACGTCCCGAACCGACGTCATCATCACGTCCCGATTACGAAGCGACGTCATCACGTCCCGATCCCGAAGCGACGTCATCATTTTCCCGAAGTGACGTCATCAAGTTCGATGCCCAACTTGGACCGAACCCCAACTTGGTCCTAAGCGACGTCATCATTTCCCGAAGTGACGTCATCAATTCCGAACCCAACTTGGACCGAAGCGACGTCATCATTTTCCCGAAGTGAGTCATCAATCCCGATGCACCAAGTCAATTCCGATAGACCAAGTCAATTCCGCACCAACTTTTGGATAGAGGTCATTTTGAAGATAAGGATAAGAGCACGTGGCAGATCCCGTTGACACATGGCGAAACGTGGTGAATCCTCTACGACACATGGCGAGCTTAGAAGAATCTCCATCGACACGTGGCGAACCTTGATGACATGTGGCGAAGAGTATTTTAGTAATTATCATCTTTTTATCCCTATAAATATAATTTTAGAGACGGACTTTTGGCGCGATGGAGGCTTCCTCTGCTTCATTCTCAACTGTAACCCAGAGATGAATAAAAACTCCAACTTCATTACCCGTGGATGTAGGCTAATCATGGCCGAACCACGTTAAATCTTTTGTGTTATCTTCATTTTCGTCTATATTTTATTATGATATTTGGTTTTTTTTTTGCCCATAAAAAATTCGGCAGAAACAAGGTCTAGAATGATTTGCGATTCTAATTCATCTTTAGTTACTTTTATACTACCCTTTTTTATATAGAAAGTTAATTAAGTACCCTTTTCTTACTTTATGGGTTTAATTTTGTTTTGGTAGTTGAATTTGGATCTAAATGTTATTTAACATGCTATTTATGAATACATTTTATGTTGATTCGATTTTGATACTAATATAAAAATCAGTTTTTGATGTTTATATTTCCAATTTTGGTGCATTCCGATACTGACTTCAATATGTTTGCATCACTGTTTGTGTAAACTCTTTTTTTACAACTTAATTCTAATCTTGAATTGTGAAAATGATGTGTATTATTTTTGTTTCTATTCCTTTGTAAATCCGGGAACATGATAACCCTAACTTTAGATTTTTATTTGTCCGATTGTTTTCGATATTAGGTCATTGATGTGCTCCTGTAATCAAGCTAACGCTTTGTGGTTTATGCTTGGGGGTTGAGGGCCACAGTAGGTTGAGACCATTGCAGACGATCAGTTGTGGTTTGTGCAGCTGACGTTGAATAGTTGGGAAGCAACATAAGGAATGTACAATGACATTGACAACCAAAATATCCTTTGTATGCTTTCTTTGGGAAATTATCTAGGAGTATAACACAATTGATGTTTCTGTCATTACTTCAATTGACGTGGAAAGTACTGTTATAATGTTTACATACACTTTCGTCTTTGACAAACAGACTTCTTACTTTATGTTCAGTTATTCGGGCATGTTGAAACTGGCTACAGCCTTGGAATAAAAGAATAAAATAGCAAGAGCTATGGATGGTATCTTTTATGAATTGTTGTGAGTTGTATTTCGTTGTCAGTCAACAAAACCAATTATGGTATGAGATTGTTCAGACTTTTATTGTGGACATTGATCCAAGTTTGCATGTGAAGAAGGAAATGAACGAGATAGATGGAGGTAATGCCTGATTATTTTTTTATTCGAAGCTCCCTGTTACATTTTCTCTGTCAAATTTTGGTGCATGAATTGCACTGGTCCTTCTCTTATTCATGAATTAAGAAATAGATACATTTTTCATAAAGCGTTTAGTGCCTCTTCCAGTGACAATGGGTCAGTCATTAGTATGATTGACTGGATAACTGGATTCGCACCAGGTAATGAATCCAGAGCTACTGTGGGTGGGGATTTAGTGCTACGAAAAAATGTCTTATTCAAGCAAGGAATTTTATCCAACAAGATAGAAGCTCAAGAACAAAGAAGATGACGCGTCATACAATTGCAGTTCCCTTGAATGCCATGACATCAGTTGGCAATGTCAACGATAGTTCCAATCAGTTAGTTTGTATGGAATTCTCTGATCTGGAGTCAACAGCGGCCTCAAGGATGAAGAGACCCCGAGTTGAGGCATCGTGTTTGAAAAATTGTCCATGATAAATTGATCTCTACTTCGTGTCTTAATGTTCTTCCTCTTTTGTGTTCTGTAATGCTTCACATGAAGAACACGCGTTCAAGCGGTATAAGTTACTTAGTGCAAATGAATAATTAATGTCGTTGTACTCAATTGGTTCTGGGAGCAATGGATGAAGAGTAATGAATGAATTAGAACGCTCCTGTCTCGACGAAACCTTAGCACTTCCCCACACCAAATTTGTTCTCATCTCATCTTAAGAAAAGCAATCAAGTAGATTACAGGCCAACATAGGCTCTTAAAGATATTCCAATTAGGGGTGGGTTCAGGACATTTCGGTTCGGTATTTAATCTATCCTACTCCCTTCTTACTTTCAATATTTCGGTTCGGTACGTTTCGGGAAACACTATTAAAAAGATGGAACCTTATCGGTTCGGGGTAAATTCGGTAAGAGTCAATTCGGTTCGGTATCGGTTTTGAACCAACAAAAAACTACCATTTTAATAATGAATAACAAACATTTTAAGTCAAAAAAACTTGAAAAACTACACACTCATATTAATATAATAAAGTATATAGATAATATAGAAAAAGAATTGAGCAAACATCAGTAGAATCAGAGTAGATTAGTTACTACTTCTAACAAAAAACTTGGGACTTTCAGCATTTCTCAACACCACCTTGAACATCTGAACCTGGAATGAAAAAAATAAGTTAAAACCATTGCCTGAATCAAAGACCAAGGGGAAAAATGAAAGAAGAGAAAGGATAATCATTGCAGTAACAGTATAATATTTTTGTCCTAATAATTCTTTTTGGCAGCATCAGATTGAGTGCATTGCAGTAATAAAGGTAAAAAAATGGAAGTTCAGAAACACCAGACAAATCAGTAGTAAAAGCTAAATACAAGCATAAAATCAGAATGCACTCATAGTTAAAGTGCAAAAGATGCAAATAGGTATAATAATGCAATAAGGATTATAATAGAGAAATACAGTTAGGAAAATGAATGCATAAAAGAAAATACAGCTGACATAATTCAGGCAGACAAAGGAGATAAAATGAGGTGTATTATAGAGAAATGCAACATAACCAGTTAAAGAAGTTTAGCCGAGTAAAATCTCTAAAGAGAAGGAACAAAACAGATGAAGGCGAAACATTTTAGAGAGATGAATTTGACAAAGGTTAAACTTAGGCTACACAGGCTACACAGGCATGTGTAGATTCATCAAGCAGGCTACACACCTGCAGATTCAAGCAGTACTCAGGCCACAAAACTCAAGTTTTCAAAAACTCATTTGAGTCATTTCATACTTAGTAACCCAGGTAGGAAATGAAAACCTACTTTGTAAAACAACCCTACACTAAACTTCAGAACAAATCAGTCATTGTTTTCACTTCCTTTAACCTGGAATTCTCTTTCTAGTATTCTTCTAGCATTCTCCCTCTACCTCTACATGCAGTCCTTGCACACTAATAATTGTAAAAGTAATTAAAAACCCTAATAATTTAGGTTAAAAACTTAAAAGACTAAAAGGGTTCCGACTTAACAGGGAAGATCTCAAGATTTTATTCGCGGCTGACGGCTGAATTAAGGAAATCTATCTGCTAAATTAAGGAAAGTATTGGGAATGTACGGGATTAACTGTTAGTCTGTTACTGAAGTAATGCCCTCGGTTCGGTTCGGTTGGTTCGGGAATGGGTGAATTAAGACCGAACCCGAACCCTGTTTATACTCGGTTCGGTTCGGGATAACCGGTTCAGCTTCGGTTCGGCCAATATCGGTTTCGATTTAGGGGTTTTTCTCGGTTCAGTTCGGTTTTCGGTTAATCCGACCCAGCCCTAATTCCAATTAGTTTTTGAAGTTTTTTGAAGTAAGTTAGAGATCATCAGCGATTTTCGGCAGCTTCCTTATCAAACAATATCTAAGGTAAGATTTAATTGGAAATTTGGAACAAATGAATTACCCTTAAGATATGTTATTTGTGGCCTCCTCATTCGGTTTGGTTACATAAAATTGATTTGCATTTAGATTTTAGTATTAGTAAGCGATCAATAGCTATTAGTCTCTCAACTATAATTTTAGTTGATGGTAGGTGTTTAAAACACCTTAATTAATATCAATTGGTTATGCTTTCTTTATTATTATTTTTTGTATTTTATATATATTACGATTATTTTCTATTCCGTACTTTGCAGTCATTTTGAGCAAAAGAGTAAGAAATTGGCTAAAAGGGTAAAATAGTCATTTTATGGAAAACACTATTGACAGTCATGTAGGCGTTACGGGGCAACCAACTGAAGTCCATAACATATTGTTAAAGGCAGACAAGCATTTACTCAGAGTTGCTATTATAATTCATTAATACATTTACTCAGGGCGGCCCTTATATGGTCAATGGGTGCCTAGATACAGTTCCACTTAAAACCTAAAATCCTAGGTTAGTTTCCTTCCTTCCTTTCTTCCAACAGTGAACTGCTCTGCCATGCCGTCTCCTCGCTGGTGCAAGTCCTAGTGTATCTCCGTCTAACCATAGCTCTTGTCGTCAGTAAGCCAAGGGTTCAAAGAAACAGAGAAGAACATGGGATTTGAGCTGATTATGATTGAAGACATAAAGACGAAGATAAGCTCGAGAAGAGAAATGGAAATGAAGTCTGAGTAATTCAACAAAGATCGGTTGGAGTCAGATTTTTGTCTGATGGGTTTGATTGAATTTTGTTTTGTGGCTGGATAAACAGGGAAGAAAATAATGGGCGGAAATAGATATTGAAGAGAGTTTGAAAATTGTTGTTGGTTGTTAATAAGAGATTAAGATAGAAGATAGATTGAAGAGAAAGATACAAAGATGGGGTGGTCTCAGATTCGAACAAATAGACGAGAAGTAGACCTTTAGACCGTGAAGCCAATAAATTGCAGAGAAGAAAGGTTTACAGGGTGAAGAGAAGAAGTGAAGGCAGTGTTGAACAAGTGAAAGATTTTGGCCGAGAATGGTAAATGTGTGACTTTGTGATTACTTGTGAATGAATGTGTTTTTGCGAATCAATGTGCATGTTGAAATCATGTGCAGGGAAGGAGTTGATTTGTGCAGCTTGAATATACAACCAGTACACAACAATTATCAACCTGCAATACACACAAGAGGTGTTTGACAGAAGTCCTGAAGGACTAGTTCAATGCCTTTAAGTGAAGTCTCGAGCAAGGTAGTCAATATCGGATTTCGATGAATATCGATCGGGACCGAAACACTAGTATGACTCTATATTTCGGTGAAATATCGATAAATATCGGCATCTCGGATAAACACCGAACCGATATTACTGACGGTATCTCGGCCATCTCGGCCGAGATTGGCTACATTGGTCTCGAGTAAGCTATTTGCCAAGCTTTATTATCGGGGAAAAAACGGTTTAGTCCAAAATAGGACTAATATGGACTAGTTAGTCCTGACCAATTCAACTAGGTACAAATTAGTCATTTATTTATTTAGAATATGAAAAGTACACTAATAACCCTTATGATTTACAATTTAGTCTAAATATTTGCAGCTTTGTCCAAAGTGACTCTGGATGATGTCAACAATTTTAAATAATATAAAAATAAGTTAGAAATAATTTATCTTTCGTACCGCTCATCCAAAATTCGCAAACTTTATATATTTGGAAAGCTCTTTCCGAGATCTATAACAAGGGTACCCATATGACTATAAAATTTTCATTTTCGCTTCATCATTATCTGATGTGTACAAAACAGTACACATGCACAAAAAATTTATAAGCTTACTAGGTATTACCCCGGCGCAACCTTTTCGATTGTTTTTATTGAATGTTAGTAAAATCCTCATGATTTTTTTCATGGTTATGACATTAATTACATTGTTTTTCCAAGCAACTTTATAAAGCAACAAAATAAAATAGTTAATAGCCATAAACATCTAGTTATTGTAATTATTAGGTATCATAATGAAAGGTTAACGTTATTGATGCAGTTCAAGATTTCTTTGAATCTATAGCTACTATGATCAGAATATGACTTTATTTCAATTTATTATAAAATTGCCTTTTATTGTACTTCATGCAATGTCGTAAGATTGTTAACCATTCATATTTTTTTTTAAATGTATCTATATTAATGAAAACATTTGATAATCTAGAAAGAAAGTCCTTAAAATTACATCTTCGATTATTTTTTTGGTATGACAGTATGAACTTGCAGACCTATATTTACTTAATGCTCATCCGCGCTTTGATTACTGAGGTTGAGATTTTGATCCATAGTTCTTATTGGTTTTATTTTTTGTTAATATAGTTCGTACAACCCTAATTACTGGATGAACTACATATAAAAACGATGGGATAAATTACCAATCACCAAGAAAATATTTAATGTAGAAAACTAAGATTGTTTACAATTAGGAATAGTGTGAATTCTCTGTATCTCACTCGGAAGATGGTGAAAATAGCGAGCTCGTAAATATAGATAAAGGGATGGGCTAAAATAAACCCCCAAAGCAGCTTCTTTCCTAAAGAATAACCTTGTAGCATGTGTAAGCACTTAACTTACCTAGCGTTTTTTAGGACAACTCAAAAAGAATTTGGGGCGACTTATTTATACCCATCCAATAGATGTGGCTATGGGATAGCCTAATGGTAAGTAAAAATACCTATATACCCTTTCACTAATAAAAGTAGAAAACCTAAACTAATTTTATTTTATTTCTAACTCTTCTTCTTCTCTTCTTCTTGACTACCGATTGTGACAAAAATCTAACTCTTTTTTTTCTCTTCCTCTTGGCTACCGATTGTGAGAAAACAAATTCCTCGTGAAATTTTCAAAACCAAATCATCTTATCGTTGTTAATTGTCGTACCAAATCATCGTTGATATTTCTATATAAAGATGGCTCAACAGAAACAAACAAGCCGTCAATCTGGTTATAGTAACTGGCCAAATTTTATGGAGAGAGTAAGAAAGAAAGAGATTGTTGAAGAGCATAGTGAAGAAGATGAAGAACACGAAGAACACGAAGTTGATGATCTAAATACGAAGACTGATTCCGACAATCATCCTCTCCAGAACTATATAATGGCTCCAATAAGGTAAGAGTTTACCATTATTTGAGTTTATATTGCTTGAATTAAATGAAATCGTCACTAGAATTTCTAGGGTTTTCGGTGAATTAGTAAGAATCGGTAGTTTCGTATAGGTTTAAACTCCTGATTATGAAAGAATTCACCATTTCTCAAGCACATCGACTATAATCGGTAGTTAGATTTAGTCATTAACTACCAATTTTCTTTTTGTACCAAAATTTAGGCTTCATCGGTAGTTAATTTTTTTTATCTAACTACCGATTATATTATATGGTTTCGATATCGAGGAATATAGTTTTGAATCAATCGGTAGATATGTAGTAGTTGTTAACTCCCAATTATGAAAGAATTCATTCCTCAAGCACATCAACTATAGTCGGTAGTTATAATTAGTCATTAACTACCGATATTCTTTTTGTACTAAAATGTAGGCTTAATCGATAGTTAATTTTTTTTTATCTAACTACCGATTATATTAGATGGTTTCATGTAGAGGAATATAGTTTTAAATCAATCAGTAGATACGTAGTAGTTGTTAATTTCCGATTAAAATATTTTAAAATTGAAAAAATGTTAGTGCTACATCATAATCAGTAGTTATGCTTGATTATTATCTCTCGATTATATTTGCCTTAACACCTTTCTATTTACTTAATCGGTAGATAGGTTTTGTATTTGATTTCTGATTATTTTTTAATCGTTTGTTATTGTGTTTATTTGACTACCGATTATATGTATGTCTAGGGTTGTACATGGTAATGGGTTTCCACGGAAACCCGCCAAAACCGAACCGAATTGGCCAAAACCGAACCGAACCGTTTACTAATGGAAAAGTTATGGAAAAAAAGTATGGAAACAGGTAGTCACGGTTTCGGTTTTGGTTTAGCCAAAAACCGAACCGTTATACCATGGAAAACCGACTATTTAAAACCCTTGATCTAGTTTTTGATAGATCTAATCTGAACCTTTCATTACCCTTGATATATAATCCCACCCTAACTTTCTAACTCTAGTTCTCTTCTAGTTATGGAAGAATTTTCTTCTAGTTATGGAAGAATCCACTTTTTTTTAAAAAAATATAGATTTTTTTGATATTTTTTTTTGAATTTTAGTTTTCCAAACGGTTAACCGAAACCCGTTGGAAAAAACCGAAACCGAGAGAAAACCGAGTAAAACCGAACTGGCGGTAAACGGAACGGTTATGGAAAAATAATTGGAAAACTGACCTTGCCGGTTTCGGTTTTGGTTTAGCACAAAACCGAACCCAAACCGGCCATGAACATCCCTATGTATGTCCCTAGCTTAGAGTTTTTTGATCCAATTTTTATGCATAATCGGGAGAGAATCTAGGACCCGAGCTACCGACTGTTTTGTAATCGTTTATTAGTTTGTTTATTTGACTATCGATTATATGTGTGTCCATAGCTTAGAGTTTTATGAACCAAAATTGTTACATAATCGGGAGATAATATAGGACCCGAGCTACCGATTATGAATAATCGGTTGTTTTTTAAGTACTTTTTCTACCGATTATATAGTGATTAAACGGTGTCTTACGAGCTAATCGTTATTTATTTATTTTTTTAGGGAAAGTCAAGCTACGCAATCTCAAAATATAATTGTTTCGGGGCCTCGTCGTGAAGGGGGTAAGAAAGTAACAGCTAGTGCAAGAAGATAAAAAAGCGCTAGCGGAATCTCTATCACCGAAGGAACTCAACCAAGTTTACAACCAAGTGTTCCACAAGTTAGAAACCAAGAAGAAGGAGAACCAAGTGCTACACAAGGAGAAGGACAAGGTACAAAGAAGGTAATTAAGAAGAAAAGAGGAAACCAAGTCTCAACCTCTTTGAAGATGAAGGGTATTGAACCAGGCCAAATCTCTGGGTTACCAAAAGATGGAGGAGATATGTTATTTGGATACAAAGACTCATGGGCCAAAGAAATTTATTCAACTGAGGTAATAATTATAAAACACCATTCTTAAGTTATTGTCTTTTTATTCGTAGAAGTGTTAAGGACTAATCTAATTATTTTATAGTTCGTCGTGTATATTAGAACCATTCTCATGCGGTTCGTCTACTCAAACCCACAGCTGCACCAAGAAAAATGAAAGACTGGTTGTAGATGGCGAGTGTGAAAGATTCAAGCAAATTATTTTATGATTCGGGGTTATCTACTGCTGCCAAGAATTCAATGTTAGAGCATGACCGGGTGTCAATATCAACGTTCCTGGAGAGAATGTATTCTGAGACTGACACCTTCCATATGCCGTTTGTAGAGATGACGATCACCCCAGATGATGTAGTGTTGACCATGGTACAACCTTCAAGTTTGATTACGTAAAGCAGTTAAGCTGGGATCAACTTTATTTTTACACTCAGAAGTGCCTTGGTTGGGATTGAGCGACATCCGACATTGAGTTCAACCGGTGCTTTCGTTATAAAACTAGAAAGTTTAGCATGGTCCACTTGATGAATATGTTCAAAGGCACCAAGGATAAAGAGAAATAAATCTAGAGATTAGCGACGACGAAGTGAATGCTGCAGCCACTGTATATCTCCTATGTGTATTTGGATGTGTCATTTTCCCCAATTGTAGTGGCAACCGGGCCGACGCAAACCTTCTACAACTATTGCATCCTCTCAATAAAGTTCGTGATTACTCGTGGGGCACCGCATGCCATGCGTTCTTGATGGATGAGTTAAGAAAGGAATCTAGGGAAGCAACTAGCCAAATTGCCGAGAATGTGAGCCTACTACAGGTATTTTGGTAACTCTATTGATGCTTTGATTGTTATTTATTTTTTTCTCTTTTAAGAATCAATTTTCTCATACTTGGTTTGATATGTACACTAGATATGGATCTATGACCACTTCATGTTCCTCAATTTGGCTAAAAAGAACCCGATATGGCAGAAAGGAACACCCAGAGGAATAAAATACATCTTCGACAACAACCGTTCAAGGTTTAAGCAGCAACAGTTGATTTTTTTTAGGAGGAAATTAGACTTGATGACATCCAAAGATGTATGCTTTGATCCATACAAGGAATACCGAGCTAGTGAACATATAGCGGGAAGGTCTGAGTTGTCGTTTTATTATGGACCCTTGTGGCACCCCACATGATATGTTATATACAATGCCTCGAGGGTGATGCGTCAACTCGGTTATGTACAATAAGAACCTTGGAGTCACATGCGTGGCAAGTTCAAATTGGACGTGGAGAATTATGAATGTGGTAAGGACTCTATCACAGTAGTTTACTCTAGTAACCCATCCGTTGAAGATTGGAATAACAGGATGCAATATTTGATAAACGATGAGAAACCTTTCAACCGAGGTGATGAAGTACATCCAGGCTATATGGAATGGTACCGGAAGCATTCTCATCTTCATGTGATCCGTGAAGATAAAGGAAAGACCACCAAGGCTTCTGATTATACTTGTATCATCAAAGACAAACCTTCTGGTTATGAAAGGCTGGTACTAATGTTCTTTCCTTTTGATTTTAATATTACGGCTCAATATTTTAGATAATAATCATTTGATTGTTATTGCATAAAAACAGAAAAATAGGTTTGCGTTTTTCTCCAAGAAGATTGCTGGGTGTATAAAGGCGGGAGTGCCTTTATCAATTGAGAATATAAAAGAGCATAAAGACCTAACGGATAACATTGATAATGAAGCTTATGCAAGTAATTTTGGGGAAAAATCTTCGAATAAGCCTAAGAGGCCAACAACAAAGCCCAGTAAAAGATTTTATGGTTTATCGAGTGTTGATGGTGAAGCCAATGTCCCTGATGCTGAAGCAAATGTCCGTGATGCTCTTCGTGCTCATACTAAAACCAAAAAATCTTGAATTTATATTGTGGTTGTCTTGTTAGAGAACATTATTTTCAATTGATTTGCAAGAAACTTGTTTCGGATTTTAAGTTCTAACATCATTTCCGTACTAAAGCCAACCTAGTTTTTAAGGGTTTTTTCAGATTATAAGTTCTAACATTATGTTTAATGTTAATGAATGGTTTACTTTATGGATAATGAATGGCTTTTAGGTTCTTTTTGTGAATTATCGATTGGTTTGCAAGAGACTCATTTTTAATAAGTAACTTTGTTAAAATTTTACATTACAATCGGTAGATAAGTGGTATGCACCACTTACCGATTAAGCTTGGTGATCCATAATCAGATGATAATTATCTACCGATTACACCTGCTGATCCTAAATCGGGTGATAATTATCTACCGATTACAACTGTTGATGGAACTGCTTAGTTTCTGGACACATTTTACATTATAATCGGCAGTAAATAAATTTTCTTAGACTAACGATTATGGAGTACGAAAATTTTCGAAATTTGATAAATTTTTCAATTTCGAATTTGGGGCAACATCTATAATCTGTAGTAAATAAAGTTTCATAGACTACCAATTATGGAATATGAAAATTATCAAAATTTGATAAAGGTTTCAATTTCGAATTAGGGGCGACATCATAATCGGTAGTAAATAAAGTTTCATAGACTACCGATTATTGAGTATGCAAATTTTGGAAATTTGATAAATTTTTAAATTTTAAATTTGGGGCAACATATACAATCGGTAGTAAATAAATTTTCTTAGACTACTGATTATGGAGTATGAAAAATTTTAAAATTTGATAAATTTTTCAATTTCAAATTTGGGGCGACATCTATCATCGGTAGTAAATAAAGTTTCATAGACTACCGATTATGGAGTATGCAAATTTTGAAAATTTGATAAATTTTTCAATTTTGAATTTGGGTCTACATATACAATTCAGTAGTAAATAAATTTTCTTAGACTACCGATTATGAAGTATGAAAAATTTCGAAATTTGATAAATTTTTCAATTTCGAATTTGGAGCAACATATAAAATCGGTAGTAAATAAGTTTTCTTAGACTACCGATTGTAAAAATCGGTAGTAAATAAGTAAATAAATTCCGATTGTTTATATATGAACTTAGTGTACATATTTTCTATACACTCTTGTTACACCAGGACTCAACAACTTTTTTTTTTTTGAAAAAAGTGAATCGTTGGGACTCTAATCTATATAAGGAGGGTGACCTCTTCTCATTTATACACCTCCAATACATTTTAACTCTCCAACATCGAAGTAATCATCTTCAAGATTAATGGCTCAACCGTTCACGGTAGAAGAAGATTTATCGCTATGTAGGCGTTATGTGCAATTCTATCTGAGTCGAGGAGAAGAACGTAGGAAAAATGTTGCAATGAGTATGAGTTATTTGGAGAGCATTCACGAACATTTTTGCGTTGACACCGGTAATCCCAATAAGCGTAATAGAGCTGATTTTTTTGTCGATTTAATTACATAAGCAGAGAAGTTGATCCATTTGTGAATTTAACTTATCTTGTCAATCGTTATCGTTTGAGGGGTGAAACTAATGATGAAGTTATAGCGATATCTCTCGAGGAATGGCGAAGATGGAAATGATCAAATTACCGTTACGAAGATCATTTCAATATCCTTAAGGTGATTTACAGATTCAACCGTTTAAGGTTCGTCCACGCTGCTTAAGGTGAAGGGCATTCTCCAAGACATATTATGAATCACTGAATAATTACCATGGATACACAATCGATAGTTAGAATATACTATTATCTACCGATTATAGTCTTTGTAGTAACTTTTTGAAAATATTATGACGATAAAACTCTCTATGTAGGGAAAATGGGTTTACGTGTTTGATTTTTTAGTATAATCGGAAGTTATTGTTGTCATATATCTACCGATCGTATCACTTGGTTTTAACTTGATTTCATGTTGACAATATTCAACATAATCGAAATTATAATATAATTATCTACTTCTGATTGTTCAATTCGGAAGATAATGGTAATCCCGATACTTCTGATTATATAATATAATATTGTCAAAAAACTTTCGTCATGTTACAATGACGATAACACAAAAAACATAGCGTTAATATATTTTTCAATCACTTGTGTATAGAAAACACAATGACGATAACACCGAAACATTGCATTAATATTTTTCTATCACTTGAAAATGTAATGTTCAAAATACATGTTCAACTAAACTACTCACCATCCTCGGTCAATTCAATTGGGTCCTTGGCAAAGTTTGTTAAACGATCCCAACGTTCCATGTTGGACTAGTATTGCTTCAACCACTCCTTGCAATGGTTAGTTGGGAAGTAATTCGACCACCTACTCAATGGAGGTAATGGAAAATCTTCTGTTAACCTTAAACTGATAAAATAATTGATATTAACCCATGCCATAATGATTCGTTTATCCTTAACCGACTCATCACAAACTGTCCTTATGGGTGTAAACATAACACTCACTCCTAAGGAAGGAGAACAGAAATAATGTATCACGTAGTTCAAAACATCCGCTAAAAGATACCCATATTTCGGCGTTACCATCCAATACTTGGACCGATTGTCTTCAATCTCTTTCGGAATTTTACACGAGAATATAACTCTTTGAACTCTTGTTCTCTAACATGTATATATTATTCTCTCATCATTTCAATATAGAATTCCTTATCCTCCAATAGGGCGGCTATATTATTTCTTAAATATTACCATTGGGTAATATTCTCGGTAACCGCCTCACTAAAATCTTCTATTTGTTTCGAAGCAACGTGAAAACTACAGTTTCCATCCTCATTGACGTCATCAGTGGAGAAAACAAATGGTATAATGAGTAGAGGAAGTTTTTCCAAATACTCATCGTATATTGTATATGTACCTCGATTTGGTCTTCTGTGTATATGTTGGGTTTGACTTACTTGATAAGGAATCGTAGTGACCTTATGTTTGACTTGTCGTGAGCTTGGTCCACCTTGATCTTTCCTTGGACGATCTATTTTCCTTAGAGCCGGCACATCTTGATACTCAGCTTCAGTATGCTCATGCCTAGAAAGCTCTCGTTGACTAGATAACCATTCCTTCAACTCTTTTCTTTGAATTGACCTTGGATCGGCCTACCCATCGCCGTTCCTTTCATTGGTTCTTCAACAACCTTTAGACAGGGGTGAAGGGCTTTCTCTAAATGGTGCATGAATATTTGCTTTTGTGTCCCATTTGATGTAGAGTAACGCTCGAGTATTCGTGCAAACCTTAGTCTCGTCATCTTGTAATTGCAAACCTTAGTCTCATCATCATGATCTCTATACAACTCAAATTGTTGTATCATGTAATTTACTGCCCACCAAGAAACTTTGTAAACTATACCCCCCTAGAAATAAGATTTTTATGTTTTAAATATGTCAAAAGAAATCTATGCCGACTTTTTTCAATTGAACCGTAAATCTTTGTGAGGTCACGATTGGTGAACTCATGGATTGCTTCTTGGACCGACACAACCCCATTTTGACTACCGACTAGTATTTTCTTTAATCGGCCATGGGACCCTCTGCAATGCTTGTTGCCTTGTTCTTGAAGTTCTGATATTCATATGTCCATGCAAACACAAACTTATCCTTATGCGGTCACAACCATTGTGTTTTGCGATACTTAACTGGTTTGAGATAGTTCTTGCCCCATTTATCCTCAAAGTTCTTCAAGTTGTATTCATAAACTTCCTTCGTCATCGACCAAACTAGCTTATCCCATGTTTTTAGAAATAAAGACCACTTTATTCCATCCTCGGCATATTTTTCATCATCTAACCTTTTCTCTTCTTCTCGTTCTTCCACGCTTAGTTTACGAATACGTTTATCCTATTCCTTCGACCTCTTGGTACCTTTGTTTCATTTTTTAGCTTGGATATGATGCCTGCAATTGGATTTGATGTTGTATTGAATGTGCCACGTACAAAGCAAATCCTGGGCTTCCGGAAACACTACTTTTATTGCATTAATCAAGGATTGATCATTATCCGGTACGATAACCTTTGGAAAATGCTCGCCATTATAAATCGACCTTAATGTTTGCAACATCCAAGTGAAACTCACATTGTTCTTAGTATCCATTAAACCTAACGCCACCGTAAATGTGCATTTGTCCGAAGTGTGGCAAGTAATGTTCAACAACGGCATATTGTACTTGTTTATCTTGTAAGTAGCATCTATCAACAAAATTTGATGAAAGCATTGAGCCAAATGGATCATCTTCGGATGTGCCAAGAAAATATTAATCACTTTACCATCCATTTCTTCTTTTCTCAACGTGTAATTGTGTTTCTCGGGTAACGACTCTGATTGTTGCATAACCATTCGACCATACCATTCCGTCCTTTTGATCGTTGCTAGCGCCGACTTAATTGTAGACAACGAAGACAAGTTGTTGGGGTCGTCCGCCTTTATCTTAGATAGGATTGCACTCGCTTTCATTACGTTCCTCATAGACTTCACCCTCTCCACTTCCTTCGGTTTTAACTTGGCAACCATTACGTGCCCAACAAGACTTTTTGGATCTTCGTGGTTGTAACGACCATTAGAAACTCTAAATATTTTCCGTACTTTACATTCCTTGCCGTCGGGCTTACTGAAGATAATCTTAAATGGGCATCCAATCTTGTTTGAATCACCTCGGTATTTCCTATCCGTTTTCTTTACGTATTTACGATCCTTTCCCACGTGACTCTTTTGCTCGCCACCTTTCTCACAAATCATTTCAAATCGATCAACCCTCACGCGATTGTTCTGAACTACAATGCACATCTTCTCTTTTGCCTTGTTGATAAGTTATTCCTTTGCCTCCGTCTTACTTCTAAATGTCTTAATGCACATATAACAAAATAAATATCATAAGCCTAATCTTGTAGTGTACATTCTTAGAACAATACAAGAGTGGGTAGGTAGCATACCAAATCATTTGCATAGTGTAGGGAAGTATCAGGACCCTCATATGAAACATGATTAACCGATTCAACAATCTACATAAAATAGCAGTGAGTTGGACAACAACAATTGGTAGATAATTATGTTCCAGAACTACCGATTCACGATAATCGGTAGTTAATCACATCCACATACTACCGATTAACAACAATCGGTAGTTAATTATGTTCCCGTCCTACCGATTATAGAAAGAAATCAAGACAAGTTCTGTACAAAAAAAAAAGTATAATCGGAGGCTTAATTTGTTAAAAGAAAAAAGATTACAATGGAATCGGTAGATAAATTTGATCTTTAAACTACCGATTACAAAGTGCAAAAATTTTAAGTTTAATTCAATTCTAGCTACAATCACAATCGATAGATACGTGATTTTACAAACTACCGATTCTAAATTGATAGATAAAAAATTTCACCCACTACCGATTGTGAAAGATGAAGAGTTAGAAATTTTGTAAGTTTGGAGAAATTTATTTTTGGGAGTACAACTATAACCTGTAGATAATAAGTATTCTTAAACTACCGATTATGAAAACAAAAAATTGAACAAAATTCGATTTGGTGATTATGATTAATAGGTAGCAATCATTCTTCACGAGACTAATGATTATACCCCAATTTTGGCACAGGCGTGTGTAATCGGTAGATATGGTACTCCATTATCTACCGATTCTGGGACGTCCATGGCATTAAATGCATGCAAAAATGATTTTCTTTTGTTAATGAACACATACAAACGCATACAAAATGGGTTTTTGAGCTTGTTAACACAATACCTGATTGTTTGATGCATTATTATCTTCATTTTAATGTGATTCATCGTTTTCTCTCGTTAAATCGTCGTCTAGGGTTTCTTCCACACCAAAATTTGGATCATCCAACAAATATCTCAAATCGTCATCTAAACGTCATTCAACCTTCAATATTATGTTCATCATGATGTTTCTTACCTTCTTCCTCATACTCATCCATGTTTGTTATTGATTTTAGATAAAACCTAGTTTTCCCAAACTTCTTCTTCTTCTTCTTCTCTAATACACTCTCTATTTCTTTTTTAAAACTATAACTCAAATAATTTTCTAACAATAACTATAACCAAAATTACTAACTAATTAATCAACATGAACACTAATTAAACAAGGACAGATTAGTCATTAAAGAAAATATATGGATAAAAGGTGTGCTGATATTACTTCTTAGTGTCCTTATTTTGTTTTATTAATCGTCCTAAAATCTTTTTGGGTCGCCCTCAAAAACGCAAGGTTAACTTATATGCTCGTACTTGTGCATCATTAGGTGGACTTAGTTTTCATGGATTTGCTTTCTTCAATGGTGCCTCAGCACTTCTTTTCTCCAAACTACTTTATTGTTATGCTTTGGCTCTTCATTAACAGTCACAATCTTCATTGCTTCTGTTATGCGCCTCTACAACCTGCATTTCGTAGCTGAGTAGATTTTACTCATGTTCCCCAAATTATGTACATCAAACAAATCCCGTATAGATAACTAAGCACTATGCTTACAACTACAATCTTTCCTTGTTATTTCAATCTTGTTTACTAAAATTTTTGTAAGATTTCTAATTAACTATCCATAAGTATTGAACTAAACTCTGTAATTGATCTTGAGAAAAAGTGATACACTAAATGATACTTATAGTCATTATATAATATATTTTCCTCTGTCATACTTGAAAACAAAGAATGGAGGAAAATTTAGGTCAATGTAATAACTTTTAAACCTCACAGTCCATCACAGACACTTAGATAAATGAAGTTCCAAATACAGTATACGCCCATGTCCATCACAGACACTTAGATAAATGAAGTTCCAAATACAGTATACGTCCATGGAAAGACCCCGTTTACAATTGCGAATTTTGTATGTCCATCCCTAACATTAATTATACTATACCTAGTCGAACAAAGTAAATTTACTATGAAGTTAACGATTCTTCTCACTACATCTACCTCAAAATCAAGTAGTTTAGATCATTAAGAAACCTAAGAACTTGCTGTAAATTATAATTTAAAAAATAAATAAACCGGTTTGAGTGATATTTTTAGTATTTATTGGACATTGGCATATCTTTGGTTCCTCTGTTGTCCATGGAAGGCCTTGCGCAATCAGTATACGTTGTTTCTCTTCTTTTGTAAATATTTCATGTATATTCTTTACGAATACCTCCTCTATACACTTTTCTCTTTGCTGAAATGAAAATTACGAAATCCCATCAGTAAGTTGTACTCCCTTGAAACAAAGAGGGGGCATAAAAAATAAAACCTCAATCCCTAGTAGTTACCAATCAAGATCATTATATTGATGCATACCTCTGTTCTAAGCTTGAATGGCTTTTTTGACCTGTGACTTTCAGTTGTTGGTGGTTCTTTTATCTTCGTACACCAGATGCTCCAGAAGAATTAGAACTATGCATGTGTGTAGAAAATAATCACAACCTCAGTTAACAATTAAACTACTAATATCACAACTTAAGTTAAATTTCGAATTAGATCTGTTTTCCTTCTGATGCTCGCACCAAGTGTCTCTGGCATGAAAATATTGTTGATTGATCCCATTTGGGAGCTTCCAATCAAAGAAGTACAGTAGATGAGCAAGGGGAGGTTCGACATTATCTATAGCAAAATCCCTGGATGTGTTCTCCTAGCAGCCCCAAATAGCATATACTCAAATGCAGTTCCTTTATAGTCCACAGAACTACCGTTAAACCCCTCTGGTTCAAAGCTCTGAGAATCAGTCCAGCAATCTGAATCTCTTCCAATTTTTCACATTTACAATCACTTTCACTTTCTTTGGTATCTTGTATCCATTAATCTCATATCTCTATATACATTCTCTTGGAAGTAACAAAAGAGCTACAGGTTGCAACCTTAGAGTTTCTTTACTAACTAACTTAAGTAGTCACGTTTTTGAACATCAGTATCATCCATCCTCTTTCGGTCAAATGCCCTTCTCACTTCCTCCTATACCTTCTTCATTATTAAAGGGCTTTTCAGTATCGCATATATTGCGCATTCTATTGTAGTTGAGAAAGTCTCAGTTCCTGCAATGAAAACATCCTGCAAGTGAACAAAGAAAGTTTGAGTCTTGAAACAGTAACTCAGAACTAAACTACACAACAATCACTGCAACGAACCAATTATTTAGCTTTATACCATACAAAATAAACTAAAATCGTTTGTTTAGGTCAATGACATCCAACATTTTAATCTCTGGGAAAAACACCATTACAGTATCATTCTGATTTTAGTGAAGCACAAATTGATTTTTTATTTTTATTTTTATTTTTATAAATTTAGACTATATTTAGAGATATTCAACAGATGACAACATGATATAGTAAAGAGAGACTGTTAGCATAATGAACGCCACCAAAAAAGACAAATAAAATACAGAGGTCCATAAAAACCAGCCAAACTCTCAGATCAATTTATCCAAATCCCATTCCTCCAAAGCATGTTAAAAAACTTAATATTGTCACTCATTGCACCCCATCAATATTTTGACTCTAAGAATCTAACAGGGTTAATACCCCAAAGGAGGGATTAAGAATATAACAAAGTTTCATACGCAAAGGAGTGATACTGAGAACACATATGGTGGTTTTTGTAGCAAAAAGATACATTTCTTATTTCTCTTACGCTCATCCTAGTTTTGGTGAAACTGATAACTCTTAGTCCATCTCTACCACTCCCCACCACCTCTAGCTACTCATGTTAAGATACAAAAAGTGATGGCCTAGATGGATAAATCAACAATAGAATTAGTTTTCAAAATGGGGGACTGAGCATATAAGTTTCTGCCATCGATTCCTTATATCTACAGTCTCTACGTGTTTTTGCTAACTTTATGTAGTTACTGATACTTACAGTGCTAAACTTTTTTTTTTGCAGAAGGGGTTCCTCTCCCAACTACAACAGTGGAAATAACATCACCTGCATCCAAACTTCGTATTAGTTCTACCGTGAGAAAACATTGGCAATAATAACCCAACAATAGTTGGCCTTTCCTATTTTTGAACTTCGTTTTTGGCGCAAGCAGTACATATATGTAATAGTAATCCAGCAAAGTTATAATGGTTTCACAAAAGATATAGCACACTCACCCATGGACAGCTCTTGATTGCCAGAATGACCACTTAATACATTACTAGAATGACCCTGGAATTGGATCATCCATGGACATTGACAGGACTTGCTGAAGCAATGCAGTTTCCTCGTCATGTTAACAAAATTTTGTTATACTTTAAAAGCACCTATTGAAACCTAATATAGTCAACACGCATTCAGTTCACATGTTTTAATAGCCAGTATAGTCATTTAATTTTTTTAATGGACCGAGTGTATGTATACAAAGGCATTTACTGCCTACATGCAAAACCAACATAGTACAGGCTGTGGAAAAAAAATGATAGATCTTGATATTAAAGCAAAAAACTAACCATTTGATCATTTCCTTAAACATCACCAGCAGCTGTGGTTTTCAGTCATCTAAATTTGACGATTCCCCTCCTTGTTTAGCAACTCCATCTGATGTCTTCTTAGCAGCATCTTCTTCTCCTGGCAATGAATGCTCACATGCTGCCCAACGTTGGCTTACTGTGGAATTAGTACGGGAAGTAATATACAAAATTTGTAACATCACTACATAAGGTAAAAAAAGGAAATGCTATCATAGTTGCCCGAAATAGTTCTGGACGTAAATTACTGTCGCATTCAATAAATATCTGCCTAAAATCTTGCACAAAAGTTGACTTTTCACAGGCATTGTTACAAATTTCAACTAATGTAATGATGGGGTGAAATAAATCACCAAGTTATACATTGTGTCCATGTTACAGATACACATAAGGTTTATCAAATAAACCACTTTTAACCAAGCATATATCACAATGATCAACCAATGGAACTTAGATGATTTTGCAATAACGGCTCTCTATAGAATAGCTAGAAACTGGTTGTAGCATACTAAGTGTGTTCAAACATTTGTGCAACATACTAAGCGAGAGTCAGAAAAGATATTTTACTAAAGCCAATATATTCAATAATTTGATTTGGTTTGTAGACTAACTACCATAGTAATAAAACTTAAAAAGCATGATTAGTAAGTTCAGTAATACCTGTAAGAATATGCATTCAAGTTACTTACAACGTCGTTTTTATACTCTTTTAATTCTTGTTCTAATCCTTCCAATCTAAGTAGAAATTGAAAGGCGTTTACAAACAGAACTAAAGATCCTAAGCTCGGGAAAACTGTACCGATACTTCATTTCACAACATAAGTCCATGGATCATCAATATCTAGGTTATCCATAAATACGCATAATTCCCTCTTGCTTCCTAGTACCCTACATATATCACTGTCAAACCATCTTTACATCCATCCGACTTCTTGTAAATTCCTCGGTTGTAGTAGAATAAGTTACAAAAAAGAATCAAAGCAAAACACCATCCCCTTGCATCAAATTTTCGAATATCCATAAGGTACAATACACATAATAAAAATGACTATTATGTAAGTTTGGTCATCCATATATATATATATTGCGATATCTAAACTAGCATGTAATACTACGGAAATTCCATCATCTTTCACCTAGTCTGGAATGAAAGTATGGCACAAGATCGCACCAAAGATTAAATTGACGTGGCTGAACATCAAATATAGCCACGTTAAACACAAATTGTGTGTCTTAAGGTACTTGTAGACACGATATATATGATTCCCTAAGTTCAAAAGTTAGGCAATAACCACGGTGTATATGATTATATGTCTATAAACCATGAATTGGCCATGTGATTTATTTTTTTTGTATAGGATAAAAAATAGACATTTCAAAAGAAAATTATGTGTCTATAGGATAAACAATAGACACTTCAAAACAAATTGTGTGTTTATATGGAACTGATGGCAACACGAAGTGGATAAAACATTGGACTGCTGATACAGGGATAATTTATACATATTTACTGCTTAAACGGACAAAATTGTATCGAGTGGCTCCATTGGACCGTGAATTGGAATTGGTCTGGAACTTTTCTTTTGGGGAGAACGTACAAAGTGAATGAGGAAGTAAAAGTTATCATATGTGGATGGAAAAAGGTCGAAAAGTATGACAAAAAAGAAAGAAAGAAGGGAACACGTGGATTAGAAACAAAGTAAAGAAAGATTATAAAAGAAAAGAAAGGCGTCATAGAGAAGGGTTTGTCAGGTGGAGAAACAATCCGTCTAGTGGTGGACCAAGGGATGGTCCAAATGTGGAACAATCCCCTCCAACACTAAGATTAATAGGGAGTGGAGGTTTAAGGCTTAAGTGGGACCTTTAAAAGGGTTTTGGATGGCTGGATTTTATTGGTTCATATTTAGACCATAAAAATTGGTCCACGTTTAGTGTCTTCGGTGGAAAAAAGGGCAGACTCTTCTTTGGGTTTTTCTAAAATAACAGAGAATAAAAAATCTAGACGTGGCAGTGATTTCAAGGTAAACGTGGATGGCGTGAAACAAAAATAGTATTTTTAGGTTTTCGAGAAACGAAACGACCTGACTAAACAGAAGAAAGGCGTTGGTATTTAAGCGACACTTCTTGTGAGACCCCAAATATTTTTCGTCTTTAATTAAGTCCATTATCTAAATTCTGCGCTTAGAGTGCATACGACTCTAATAATCAAGTATTTCTAGGCTGCTTTTATAATAAGTTTTGGTGCCTAAATAGAGAGTCTGCCTTAGTCAAACCCTTAGACTGCCTGAATTCCAATACTTAAGGACCTATAAAACTCTTAGGTTATCCCTTAGCAATATTAAGGTGCATGAATAATAGATGCTATGGAAACACCAAAATGGAGCATGTTCGACAAGTGGCGTGACATGAGCTAGGGATGTTTTTATCTCTTTGTAAAAAATGAATCTTTTTACAGCAAAAATTCGGGGGTGTTTTTATGGGTGGGTGGTTCTCACGGGAGCTTCCTTTTTCTCTCTTCAATTCTTCTGGAGTTTCACCTTCTTCCATTTCTTCCTTTCATTTTCTTTCTTAAATCACGAAATGGTGAGCTCAATGGAGAGATGGTTTCACTGAGCTGTTGATGGTGTTCACAATGGTCGGCTTTATAAATGGGGTGGAAGAATTTCTATTTTATGTTTTTCAGTTTGAAAGAAAATTGATTTGATGCTAGTAATTTTCTCTCAATTGACCGATGTGATTGTTATCAATCGATAGGTTTGTGCTATTATATATGACGCATGTCTTAATTAGGCATTTCGTTAATGGCATCCTTGAATTTATTTTGTTTTAAGCATAGTAAATTGGGGTTTATAATACTAGAGCTAGGGTTCTTCATTTGAAAATGGGGCTTTCCCCCAAATCTGTTAGTAATGGCTAATTCATTGAAAATGCTTGTATGGGTTAGTTAATTTGCAACAATTGTAGAGTTATCAATTGCAATTGTATAATTTGATAAGCTAGGGTTCATATGAATTTAGGGTTTTTAGGTGAAAAGGGTTTTCTGACACCTAAAACCTTGACTACTGTTTGTACCATCGTTTGAAATAGAACCGTTAGATCTCAGTAATTTTTAGATATGTTATACATTCCAGTATGACAAAACCTATACCAAATTTTCAGTATGATCGGAGATGGATATATAATAGAAAAAACTAGGTTTAGGTGACATTGCTACAGAATTCAGATATCTGGGCAGTGATAGAAACCCACGAAAGTAGAAGTTCTCCTAGTAGGAATGACCTGAATTTCGGATATGAATAACCCATTTTAGTGAAGTTTATGCTGTAGAAATTTCAAAGAAATTTGATCTTGTCAACTACCCCTAATAGGTAATGTTCTTCAGATTCGACTGTAGGATTGCAGCCTGATCTGTGCATATAGAATCTGTCATTACTTGATATCTAACCGTCACTTTAAGTTCAAATTTTTATAGAATGTCCATGATGTAGTTGTGAATGTATTGTTAAAATTTCATCATGTTCCTATAAGTATAAGACATGTTTTTGACAGGGACAGCAGACTATGTTCCCAGGACATATTCCTGAATTTTCATGTATATGGTTGAAGTCTTGTGTTATGTTTGAATGTGTTGAGCAATTTGAATGTTTTATATAGTTGATACTCCCTCCGTTTCAGGAAAAGAGTTACTTTCTCATTAAATTTTTGTTCCAACAAAAGAGTTACTTTCATTTTCAATAGGACAAACTTCTAAAAATACCATTTTTATAAAATTTCCTTGTTTTAATAAGAAGACATATATGTGGTATTAAACTTTTTATTGAGGGTAAATTTGGAAATAAATTAAAAAAACTACTCTCTCTCATCTTGTCTTAATAATTGTGCAAATAGGAAAACTAACTCTTTTCCTGAAACGGAGGGAGTATTATATATTGCAGCCTGTAGAGCTAAATTGAATGTGTTGGAGCTTATTTAAGAGCTCAATTCTTATTTGATAACTTGTTATTCGTCGAAGTTATTCCGTGTTAAACTATTTGTTGAGAGGTCAGGTCCACAATAGCTATCGCGCTTGTGAGTACCGATGGCCTGAAATTGATGTGTCTATGGAATCATGTTTACTTTAGTTTAAGAGCTGATTGTATCGTCTATTTGGCTATTAAATTTTATGTGAATTAAGGTGGTAAAGTGGATTTTTGAATTTGTTACTTCTGAATCCTCCAACTAGTCTGATACGGCTTAGTACAGGATGTGGCAGTGATTCTCCCTCTCCCGTGTTAGTTTTTGATAGACAAATATTTTTAAATTCCTTAAATACCTTGGTGTGTGGTTTAGCATGAGTCCACCTCGTATATTAGTACTCAAAGGACTTATGTGTTATGGACTGATTTTTAACTATCTAGTAATGTTGTAATGGATTTGGCTTAAGCATTTCGATCTTTTCTTTATATAGTCCTTGTGTATGGTGCTGAACACTGCCTATAGATTGGTGAAAACATACTAGAAAAATCTTACATGTTCGTCCATTATCCCCTGCCATTTACAATTTTTATGTGTTCATTCCCATAATGATTGTTTGCTCATTGCTACTACTTTTAATTTAGATGTGTGCATAATTATTTTGGGAATGGTACATTTAGTTACTTAATGACGTACTTATGTGAATCGTGTTACAGTCCTGGCAGGATTATATTTTGGTCATTAAACAAAATGGACAAAGAACTTTTGTTATTGATTTGAGTGGCAGGTACAGGTACAAACATAGATGATGGTATCTTGTTCATCAATAGATAGTTGCCAAGGTGATTGTTGGTGATGGGATGTGCTAGGGATAGTTGTTGTTATGCAAGTCATACTATACATATTATCTAACTTACTGCTACATCTAGAGATAGTTACTGCCTTGGGTAAGCAGTTCATACTATCTTAGAGATTGTTGCTGCTACGACAAGCAGTTCATACAATCTATATAAGAGATGATTTCTATCAAAATAGGATAGTTCAGATCATCTAATAAGATATCGTTACTACCAAAGAGGGTAGTTCATACTATCTAAACCAAAGAAGACGAACTACGGTCGTGCTTGATCCCTGCGAGCAACGAAGAGGATACGTAGGCAGCCGCTATGCGGTTCAGCACAACTGCTTAAGGTTGTTCATATCATCGGGAAAGGGTTGGTTGCTGCTTGGCAGTCATACCATCCATTCAGGGATGATTGTAACCTTGGAAGTAAGAGGTTGTTGCAGTACTGGCTGTTCATACTACCTTGAGAGATTATTGCAACTTCTTGGAGGTTGTTCATATCATCTAATGAGAAATGAAGGGTGATTGTTGGATGCCAATTCATATCACCAAATGAGACTTGGAGATGGTTGTTTCCATATAGAGGCAATTCATATCATCTGAGAAGGGATGGTTATTGCCTATAGTGTCAGTTCATACCATCCATCTAGAAATGATTACTAACTTTTTTTTGAGTAGTTAATATCATTTGAAAAAGATAGTCTGTTGAACTTGACCTAGTACTGTGAATTTCCAGTCCCACTGGGGCTCTCACCTACAGGTGGCTATCCGGAAGACCGTCGTTGGAACGGTGGTAGACAACGGGACTGATCATCCCCACCCGTCGTTGGAACGGTGTGTCTTGTCAGGCCTGATAGCTCCTACTTACGAGTGGCAACCCGGAAGACCATTAACTGTAACGATGACCGTTCGCTGTAACGGCGGCAAGAGAACCTCACAGTAAAAGCGATGAAAATCATTTATCAGATTCGATGACCCTTACGTAATTGTGGACTCTTTTGGTATACCAGGGTATACGATATGCGACGTATGCTCAGAAGGTCCCAATTGACTTCACGACGGATATCATGGGATTTCTTAATACTATGGTGAAGGACATATGATCAGAGAATCCTAACCCTCAAATCAGTGAGATTTCTGTTCAGCAGAGTCTTAGTATCTTAAGTTTGGTGTTTTATAAGAGATGATTGTTAATTCATATCATCTGTTGGTATCGATAAATATCAAAAATGATATCAAAACTGTAAAGCAGTTGGAAGGATTCGATGACCCTTGAAATATAAAAGTTATGGTTTTATGCTTATTAAGCAATTTGAATTAAATCGATGAACATTTGCTTGGTAAGATCGAATTGGTTCGAAAAATTTAAAAGTTCGGTTTCTCGAGTGGCATATCGGGAAGTTGGAGCTGGCCTAATGGACCGAAACCCGACCCATTGGAAGCAAAAAAATTCCGGTCTGTCACACTTCTTTTATTTGAGATGGGGGGGGGGGGGGGGCAGAGATATTTTTCTCTGCTTCGTACGACGGAGAATAAGAAGAGGAGTTCTTTGGTGCTGTCATACAGGGCGAAAAGGGGAGAAACATGGGGAAAGAGATTCGACGATTTGACTGTGGTGACGCTGTAACCCGCAATCGAATGGTTTATCTTCTTTTCTTTAGTAATTTATTTTTATGGGTTTTGAGAAATCCATAGTCATGTCTCACTAGTTTTGCAGCTAGGGTTTTATGTAGAGACCACTTTTAGCATTTAGGCCAACTTTGAATGCATTATATTTAGCAGAAAGGCTATTATGAATTTATTTGATCAATTCCATAATTTTATTTATTGATTTAATGATTAAAATTAATTGTTGATTTACCTGTTTTTTCCGATACAATAACCTATGAGCGGAATTGATAGTTCTACAAATATATTTTTCTCATTATTTGATATTCTATGCTTAGGTTAACTTCTTTGATAAGGTATGCTTAGAATAGCCAAGTAATATTTGTGAACCTATATTTAGTTTTGTATAATTTTCTCACTTATGCAATTTGATGGTGCATGCTTGGGTTTTTTCTTTTGATGTGCTATGCATATAAAATACTAGTGATATTTGCGACTCCATACATATAATAGGTGATGTCGAAAGAACGAAGAATAAATAAATATTTAGGAAATATGTTTCTTTTCAGTAATTAAATAGAAATAGTAGTGGATACCTTGGTTACTGAATCTCTCATTGAATTTTTTATTTAATTATTTTATTTCTTCTATTATTATTCTCTTAAAAATCAGAAATTCATATCTTGCTGGTTAATCGATTAGGAATATTAGTTACAGTATTTTCACGTTCCCAGTATGGGTTCGACCTGTACTTACCGCTTATACATTGTAGACGTCAAGTGATTGTGGTTATTATATACATATGTTTCCAAATCCTATCAACTGCTAAAAAAATTAGGCACCATATAGCCACGCATATTTTCTCATAGCGAGGCTATTTCATGCAATGTAGACATGCCAATACAGGCGGAACCATAAAGGAGAAAAAAAACACGCAACCAGTAGTGTAATACCCGCATCCAAATTTGAGGTTAATTATGTCTTTTTTATAGCATGGGTATCCTTACAATTCTTGTAACGGGGTTATTATGTAAATTCGTTTTATTAGAGTTGATTTTTGATACTGTGTAGAATCCTCAAATTTACGTATTTAATGGTCAAATTCATTAAATTAAAATAACTTGGATGTGCATAGAAGAATTTCAACCCATTTAGTCCCATTGGGGATGAGAGGCATCCAAAACTTTGAAATTGAAATTGGTTTTACTCTAAGCAAATGATAGAAGACTTTGTAATAAGGCCGTAGCCTTTTGAATCACCCAAATCCGAAGTTCTGGGCTCAAGATATGGTCATATAGAAATTAGGCCCAAAATGGCATTTTTAGGCCCATTAGGGGTACACTAGGGTCCTGGACGAATTTCCACATGAAAAACCCTATTTTTCTCATGCGGTAATCTTTAAAGGGTGGGTGGAGAGACAATGGGGAAAGAAAAAGTGAAAAAAAATTTATGGAGAATGAAAAGGATGGAGCTCGGGTTTTTAGAGAGGAACCCTAAAGAGAATCAAGAGGAGTTTAGTAAAGGTAGAGTGCTTAATCTATTTCTATTTGGGTGATTTTTCTTGTACTTGATTTCAATTTTCGTATGGTTTTGTATAGTTAAGTTTCGGAAAATTATTTGTGTAATTCTGTATTTCTGATCGATCATCAGATTTCTTATGTTACTAATTAACATTCTTAGGTATCTTTGGTTAAAATTTGAGGATAATCTACCACATAGTCACCGTTGAATGCATCTTTTAACTTGGTGATGTTTTCTGAAATTTTTGGACAGATTCGCTTTGTCATGATCTTAACACCTTTTAGGCAGTCTTGATGATATTAGAATGATTTGCGGACTAAAGAAAAGTTTTAGATTTGTGCCTTATATTTCATTCTGCTTTGGATTTGTTTAGCTCCAGATTATTGTGAATTAACTATGAGTAATTTGGATGTAAGTTGCCCACTTTTTAGGACGATCTTGTAAAATCAATATATTTTGTTTGAGTCATTGGTTTGTTGTAAATTTTGGATATGTTATATTTAATTATGTTGGATATAATACTTAGATAAAATTTGAAGATGATCATACTTTTATTATGTCCATAAACATCTGAGTTATGAAGGACTTTTCCGCAGAATTTGTAAAAAGTAATACACCTACTAGAACCTCTATTTAAGAAGTTATAGTTATTATTTTTCTCCGACTTTTGGATATGCAGTAAATTGTTGATCTAAGTTTAAAGTGTAGAAAATTCACAATAATACAATCATGGTAAATACTGTAAATCGTGGTGAGTCTGCAGTTGTGCGTGTAGAAAATTTATCTTGTATAAGTACAGAAAATCTTCCATAATTAGATATCTAGACGTTATTTTACTTTGAAATTTATGTGAAATGTAAATTTTTTGATTATGATTGTATGGTGAAGATATCTTAGTGCTCCACCGAGTATTGATTGGTTAATCTAACGGGAAATAGGGTGATGTAGTTTTATGTGTGTAATCTTGTTAAAGTTATCGCTATTTTTTTTTAAGAATTGATGTTGGCTTTCAAAGATTGGGTTGGAATTTATACTAATAATGGGTTGCATTTTACCACTTATCCAACAGTATAATTTTGTTGCACAATAGGGTCCAGCGACCAGGTGTTTTTTAAAAATCTTGTTTTGCACAGCTTGAGTATATTTTATTTATCACAAAGTTAAATGTAAATTTATTATTTTATTATGTTGATGAACATAATTTTAATCTTATTGTAATATTGAAATTCTATATATATATATATATTATACAAATTCGGTAAGCCCGCATAATTGCACGGGATAGTTTATTATATCATTTACACAGTTAATATGGATCTCTTACCAAAAAATGAGAAAAATCTATCATCAAAAAAAAGGAAAAAGTGGCGAAATGCTGTGGCAGGTTCCTTTATAAATACTAGCGAATAGACATCGAAACATTTTAGTGAAATTTTAAAGTAATGTGGTAACTTACTGGAGAGTCAATAAATTCTTGGATTAGTGACCTTTCCTTGAGACAATGCTCTGCGGAAATAATATCATCTGGATTTCACTTGTACCAATCACCTGTTTCATCTACTCGATTTTAAGGTGGATTCTGGGGCTAAAGCATTCTTAGATAATTATTTTTATGCAACATTCCTGTGAAGATAAGATCACTGCGGCAAACACACATACACATATATATACCCATGAAATGTACAGGCTATTCTCATTTATATTGATAGACTAAAAATGTATACCCAACACCGTATAGGACGGCACAAAGCAAATGTTATGCCGATGATGCAGACAGAACAAAGGTGAACGGCAAGTAATGTGCTACAACCATATGACAACACTTGCCTCATATTTGGACTTTATTTCCATCCGGTTGATTTCATAACTACCAAACATTTGTGTATTCTTGTAGTATACTTTATTTACAGCCAGGACTTAACCTTAAAAATGACAATTAGCCATAAAGATTACATTAGTTAAATTTATATTATGCAGTATAAAAAGGAAGCATTATTGGGTTATACTTACAGTCATCTTTGTAAGTTTTCAACCGATCCGTCGGCATGTACACAGGCATTTGAAACTCTAGTCCTCACACATGATCAAACCGTAGACCGAATGGTGAATAGTTGAACTTTTCCGTTTGATGTATTTGCCTCTTTCCTAGACTTTGTTAGTTTGATTCTCTGTATCGATCCATTGCAAGTAACTGAATAAACTGAAAGAGAAATTACTTGGCATAATTGGAATGCTAAAGCTAATGATATCCCTAAATAAACATAAAAAATATCACCAAATCCAACATCCAATTACAAAAACTCTTATACAGGGGCTTACACATTTATAGAGGGGCTTTTCATATGAGATTAGGGTTATTAGTTATAAATTTCAAAAACCCCTTATCTATTATATTTTTATAATGGCTAAATTATCTCTATTTAGTTAGTAATAAGTAATCTAATTAGCTAATATATTAAACAAATAAAATCATGTTATACTTAATCAAACCAAATCATATTTTTATATGTTTTGTTTTGGGGTGGGAAGAAAAAGTGGAAGAAAAAAGAGATAACTTTTTGGAGATTTTTGAAAAAAACCTAGATTTTGATTCACTCAACCAAAATAAGTGATTCTAGCTTAATATCTTGGCATTTTTCTTACTCAAAATTGCTTAAAATACGTAAAAAAAAGATTTTTTTTGTGATTTAGGCAAGTTTACGGTTGGGTTTTCATCTCGAACACAACCTAAGACATATTTACGGTTAGGTTTCAATGAACACCTAACCGTAACTGGTTTAGAAATGGCGAAAACCCGATTGTAGCATTTTTATGGTTGGGTTTTTAGCATCGAACCCAACTGTAACTCATTATGTGCACGGGTATTTATTATTATTTATTGCACCAGTTACGGTTAGGTTCGACTAAAAATTCCCAAACGTAAATAGTATTACGGTTGAGTTCGATTTTTGGTTCCCAACCGTAATTCTTCTTTAATATTTTTTTTTGTTTTTACGGTTGGCTTTAGGGGTATAACCGAACCGTAAATATTGATATGGTTGGCTCGATGCTCTTAACCTAACCGTAAATTTCTCTTTGTGTTTTGCAATAAAACTTAAATGTAAAATATTTATGTTTGAAAAATCCAACCGTAAAGTTTCATCTTCATCTTCATTTTGTAAGTTTACGGTTGGAAATGGGAAAAACCTAACCGTAAAATCAAAGAAAAACCAGTTACGTTTGGGAATCCAACCATAATTTCTTCTAAACATGGGTTTACGGTTGGGTTTTGGAAAAAACTCAAACGTAAAATTTGTTGAAAACCTTTCTTTTTTAGAATCAATCAATCAAACAAGATATCAATAACAAAAGGAGAAAAAAACATGGGTATTTATTTAATTTCTTTGATTAGATTGGTTTGATTAATTTTGATTGTCATAACTGCTACCTTCTATACGAGGACAAGGAGAAGAAAGGGGGAGAAGGTGAGTTGAAATGGACAAGGAGATTTGAAATGGAAAAGAAGAAGGGTTGAATTAAATAATTAGGTTTTCTTGTTTTTTTAGGTTTTAATAGATTGAAGGACAAATTGGAATTTTTATAGATAAAAGGCTAATGTAGACATTTGATATTGCTATAGGATACCCCATAACCAAATATTAAGATACACTGAAACCTTTGAAAATCCCCTTTATTAAAAGTGTAAGCCTCTATATGAGGGTTCAATTACAAACACCACAAAAGTCAACATCCAAACTCTCATTTGTCCAATTCATATTCTTTCAATCTCAAGAAAAAAAAAAAATTGAGTGAAATACATATGTAATAATCTACTTTATCTAGCTTATTCAACATGCGTTAATACAACCTTGATCAAAAAATAAATAAAAAGAAAATGCTACCTTGATATTGTGATCTCTATAAAAATTGGGAAGCAACGAATACACATGCATGATCTAGTGGCTCTTCTCAAGTTTCACTTCGCTCAATGTCAGATTCCACTTGAAGGTAAACATTATGTTTTTTTCCAATTTCTTTGTTATCATCATCATAAGGGATCATCTGTTTTCCATGTTTCTTCGTACTTTGTTTTACATTCTTAATATTTACTACTTGAATTTATCAAGGTTATCAGAGTGAAAAAGTAGGTTTGGTGGTTTCTTTGAATCTCACGAAAGAGAAGTGGAGGATTGGGATACTAGGAATTACTGATTAATCCAAATTAGGAGACCCGTTTAGTGTGTAGTCCACCCGCCGAGTCAATTTAATCGCTAGTCCAAAAACAAGTTTTTGGACCAAAATTGTTACTCGCTGGTCCTACTCACGTGTGAGTAATATGATATACTTTTTACATATTCCTAGTTTACTCTTTCTCCAACAAACATATAAGAAGAGTTCAAATCAAATCTTCGTTTATTTCTTTTTTTTTCTTCAGCTCAAATCCGAAATTATCTCTCTCTGTTTTTGTTGGTGTTCTTCAGTTTTTAGGGTTTCGATACCAAATCTCCAGGTATTTTTCTAGGTAATCATTTTTTGTATTTCAACTTCATGTTCTTTTGTTGATGTTATGTTTTTTGATGTTCTGTTTTTGTTTTTTACAACTGAAATCATGATAATCAGCTCGATTTCATGATTTTGTTTGTTTTCTTACTCTGAAATCCTGATGATTATCGTTTTCTATGATGTACACTTTGTTAAATTGTATGATTGATTTCGTTTTTGTTTGGGTTTTAGTGTTTTTGTTGATTTTTGAAACTGATTTTTGTAATTGTTCTATTTTGTTCATTAGATCGTCGGATTTTTTTTGTTTACATGTAGTTTGATAATAGGTTTAATTTGGTTTTCTTTATTTTTTTTCAGGAACTCATGATTTTTGTTCTTTTTTCTAGTTTTTTCGAATGATTCTTCAATACATATTAATACGTACTGTTTTTCTAAGCTTTTTGATATGTATTGTTGTTATGTATTGTATGGTATACTATTTTTTAATCAGTACATATTTGTTTGTACTGCATATAATATGCTTTTGTTTGTTTGTTTTGTGTGAATCTATAATATTTGTGATACTCCTAAACCAGTACATATTATGTTGTATCGTAGATTTGGTGTTCCTGTCATCTGAAAAGATATGTTTGATTTTTATTTGTATCACATTTTTACAGGTTCAATATGTCAGGTGTTGGTTTTAATCCAAATACCTTTTTCTACTCTCATGTATGCCACAAGTAACACCACATTGCATATTTGGTTACGTCATCTTCGATTTTGGAAGATTTGAAGTTTACTATTTGTAATTGGTGGAGCTGGTTGACTCCATCAACTATTGTTGTTAATTATGTTGAAAATGAAGTGAAAGTCCTTGTCCTTGCTGATGTATCTCTTCAAGGGCTTATTGTATTACATTTTACGAAGAATTCAGATTTCTTTGAGTTGCATGTGGATGTTGTCTCATCTGGTGCATCTAGTTCTTCGAGAAGTGTTGATGTTGATAACAGTGCTGAGTTAGTTGTGAGTAATAGGAACAATTATTTGAAAGATGGTAAAGAGGTTGCAAGTGTTCTCTTTTTCGATGGTTGGGGGAATGTTTTTTAAGATAAAAATCATCTCTTCCATGGTGGTGTTGAAGCTGTTCGGTTAGCATGTGAGAAATATTGTTTGAGGACTGGATATAAGGTTATAAAATTGAAAAATGACCTTGAGAGATTCACGGTGAGATGCAACAATGATGGGTGCTCTTGGATGTTTCATGTGGTTGCCATGAATGAGTCTTTGGATGTGTTTAAAATAAAGGATTACGTGGGGAGGCACACTTGTGGTGCTGGGTATAGGTTAAAGAGTCCAAGTATATTATTTAGTCATGAGTGTGTCAAGCACAACCCTCTCATAAAGCCGCAAGAGATCATGGATTATATTAAAGTTGGGGGATGGATCAACACCAAGTATCACCACGCATATCATGCATTAGACTTATCGCATCAAATGATTTTTGGTGACGATGTAAAGTCATACACTGATCTTGCTTGGTGGTTCACTGCTGTTAGGGAAACCAACCCTGGGTCTTATATTGATTTTGACTTCAACGACACAACAAAGAGACTCGACCGACTTTTTATTTGCTTTGGATCTTGTAGAGAGGGTTATAAACTTTTTCGTCCAATGATCTTTTGTGATGCAGTATTTCTTACTGGGAGATTTAAAGGAGGTCTAATGGATGCGACATGTCTTAACGGCAATCAAGGTAACTTTTTTATATGGTACATATTTGATATGTACTATTTTTTATGTACCAGTACATTAGTACATAGTCGCATTGGTTTATGAACAATCTTTAAAAAGTTGTGGACCATAGTCGCATCACCTTTTTGGCTGACCGGGGTGAAGGTTTGTTGAATGCAATTCCTGAAGTTTTCCCTGATTCTTATCATAACTATTATTTTTTTCACTTGAAAAATAACTTACCCATCAATAAGTGTGATGAAAAATATAAAGAAGTGATGGACTGTTTCCAAAAAGCAACATATGCGCTTTCTCCAGCAAGATACGAAGAAGGTCTTCAAGAAATGGTTTATCTAAGAAGGCCTTGGGTTGTTGAATACTGACGTAATATTCCTAGGGAAAAGTGGTCTAGTGCATAGTTCCCATGATGTAGGTATGGTCATACTTCTTCAAGCATTTTCGAGTCTTTTAATAACTGGATTCGCCACGAGAAGAAGTTACCTCCTTGCGCTCTCTCTGACATAATCGGGTTTTTATAAGTTTCTTGTAACACTACAAGTATATATGTACTATTTTTTTTTAAGTATGCTCCACCAATCTTCTTCTAGTACATATTTTTGTTTTGCACTATGTATAATATGTTTGTTGTTTTTTAATTTTATTTGTCGTGTAGGCTATGGGTAATGGAGTTGATGTATGAACGTCGTGAAGAAAGTCTTTTGATGGACCTGAAACTCTTAACCCCTGTGTATCAAGCGTTGCTTGAACTACACATTAAAATCGGTCGTCCTTGGAAAGTTAGTCATTCATATGCTCATGTCTTTGAAGTTCATTCCCCAAGGTTAGTTTTTTAGATAATATGCTCTTTTTATGTGAGATATCCACTAAACTAGTTTCTTAAGGGGTACTGCAGAAAATATATTAAATATATATTGTGCAGATTATCTTCTTGGGTTTGTGTAGAGAAAATATTAATATGTACTGTGCAGATTATATATTTTTTTGTTTGTGTAGGGAAAATATCAATATATAGTGCGTAAATAATATGCTTAGTTTCTTGTGTGCAGGTCTCATATGGTAGATCTACATCAAAAGAGTTGTACTTTCCAAAGATGGCGCGTGTATGGTTTCACATGCTCGTATGCTACTGCAGCTATTGTTGCATCTGGTGGAAAGTTCCTTGATTATATCGATGAATTCTTCAAAGTTAGTTGTTATTGCCAGCTATATTCAATCACTATTAGACCTGTTCCTAATCACGACAGGTAAGTTTTTAAACAGTACATGTTGATATTTTTATGGCAGTATCATACATGAGAATGGTTTTCAGCAGTATATATAAACCATAAACTAGAACTAGCATAATACATATTGATATTTATTGTAACATAAATCAACAAAAACTGCACAAGTATAGTAGATTTTTTTTCTTATTTATGTTTTTCAATATACCACGGGCCTGATGAGTATATGGCAGAAGATACTATTCTGCCACTAATAGTAGTTAGGGCTTCTCCAGGAAGAAGAAAAAAGAATTGCATCAAGAGTGCATAGGAGATGAGCAAAATTCTTGTTACATATTCAAATTGTAAATTTAAAGCTCATCACAACAAGGCTACATGTAATATTATCCATCAGTACCAATATACGGATTGTTTTTAGGTTTCTTTTTTCAGAACTTGTTTGTGTGCCAACTGAATTATGTTCTTAATGACATAACGAGAATTTGATGATATAAATCTTATATTTTTCTCCATCTTTAAAGATGTATGAACATGTGGTTGATTGTTATTCACTGTATGAACATGTATGAACATCTTTAGTGATTTTTATTTCCAATACATTTTTCTTTTATTTAGTAATCTTGTAGTTGTTGTAAAAACACACAAAAATGCACATAAACAAAGTAATTTTTTTCAATTCATATCAATATGTACTTCATAGTACATGTCAATATGTACTTTTTAGAATATGAATCTATTGGTCCAGAGTTTTAGGTTTTCAGTGGTTAAGGGTTCATGGTTTCAGGGTTTTATTGTTTAGGGTTTAGGGTTCAGGTTTCACAGGGTCCAGGGTTTCAGGGTTCAGGGTTTACCTTGAGACTCTGAACCCTGTACCATGTTCCCGGGTTAACAATATAAATTTGTACTACATTGAACATATCAATATGAAGGAAACAAAAAAAAAATCAAAAAAATGAACACAAATGTAATTTGTACTACATTGAACATAACAATATCTAGTTTCAGAATAACACACATCAATATGTACTTCCTAACACATATCAATATGTTATGCCTTTCTATATAACTCTAAAAAATAAATAGAAACCTAACAACGCTAATAAGATCATCACATATATATAAACATAATAAGATCCTGATACAAGTATATAAATCCTTATCAGTTCAATAACTAAAAACCAAGTTCAATAAGTAAAAAAGAAAGGTACTGCAGTACATATTCATATCTACTCTGTAGGTAAACATCTATTTTCAAGGAGGGGTCCCAACTGATTTCAGGCGGAGTGGCTGTCAACAACCTGCATGCTAACTTGATTCTTTTTTTCTGAATCTTCTTCATCAATTGTTCGTCATCTCCTAAACTTTTACCATCACGATCAATATTTGATCTCCTCTTTGATAAAATGCATTACATATAAAAAACAGTCTGGCCACATTCCTTGTTGTGGACACCCATAATCAGTCAAACTTAAGTTGCTCACCTTTCTCTGTGATTCTCAGCCAAGAACTGATTGATTGGATTGAATAAGAATTCAGATTTTTTTGGCATTCTCATAATAATGATCCCTGAACGCCACAGACGAGTTGTAATGGATGAGTTTCTGGGTTTCAAACTCAAACTCGAGCAGTGTCCAATGCTTGTTGCCATGCCACATGGGTACAAGTATCTTCTCAATGTCATTTTGATTATCAAGATGGCATAATAATACAAGGCACTTTTGCTCCATGTAAACTCTCTGGTTTGTCGGCATGATGCTGAAAAATGGAAACGTTTAATAGGTCACAAAGTATATATCAATATGTATTATTTTTCATATCCAATGTTCAAAAGTATAAAAAAAAAAAAAAAAAAAAAACACATACCCAAATAGATGGATCCAGGTACAACACCTTTAAGTATTTTCTTTCTGCCTCAGGATTTGCTTGGACCTCTTTAGACGCCACTTGAAGCTTATAATGAGCGTAGTTGAGAAGATCTTGCTCTAATGCTCTGTTGAAGATCAAATCTTCCATTGTAGCCTTTCTGATGTAGATATCACCTTCATCTTTTATTGTCCAAGCAACCGAGTTGCACATTTATAACAAAAACACATATTGAAGTAAGTTTTTTATATGTACTTCAAAACTTACTTGATTTAAAAGTAAAAGGAAAGGTAAAAAGTACTTACAATCTCTTTCATTTCTCAAAGTATGGAAGTAGAATCGCTATTTTTCATATGTTATCTTCTCATAGAGTGGTGACTTCTCAAGATCCATGAACTTCATACGAGGTTTCTGATCTTTACGAGCTTTATTCTTATTTCTTGTGTTTATTATCTTTTTTCGTTTGTCAGTTTTCGACTTCTTCTTTTCAGAAAACTTACTTCCACTATCAAATAATGGATCTGTCTTCTTTGATGGATTCGTACGAGTTACTCGCCTGCTAACTTGTTCTCCAATTGGTACTGACTTCTTTGCAACAACCTTTGGTTTTTCTTTCGCTTTGGCAGCAGTCATCTTGGCAAGTTTGGTTGCTAGTGGCACGTCGCTTGACGTTTGGGTGGTTGTAACTTCATATTTCTGTTTTTTTTTTTGCCAGTATAAGAAAATCTGTATTTTATATTACATAATTGAAATTGATTTTTCAACATGAAATACCCAGTACAACCAAATATAGGTCAATATGTACTTTGTTTAAATAGTACATATCGATATACATTGGGGTTTTAACATAGATATAGATATGTACTGTGTTTTTTAAGCACTCACCGGCTGGCTCAATGGAACATCCTGCTCAGCATTATCCTTCATCTGAACATCCTTGACTATAGTATCATGTAATTTTTGAATCCAGGTTTTTAGTACTATATTTGAATCATATTTTTTCAAACAAATACAAGAAAGGTAAATTAGAAGATATACCTCTGGGTCATTTTCCTGCTCAAGTGTGACTTGATTTGCATTCTTCTCAGGTGTAAGTTGGTCCGGCTCAGCTGTAACTTGTCGAACTTCTACACGTCGCAAATCATTTCCAAATAAATTATCAATATGTTTGTGAATGTCAATCCCAAACAGAGTAAGGCTTAAAACACTACCATTATCTTGGGTGAGAGATGCATATTCTTCATCATAAACTCCCTTGCTGGAAATGGCCAAGTCCAAAAATTCTTCAAATGTGAGCTTTTCAATGTCTTCCATCTTCGCCATCTCAGTAAACAAAGGTACTTTCATGTCCACGAAGTTGTCGACCAAGGTTTCAACGTCTTGTTCATCAGGGTTCTGCGACATCCCTTTAACAGTTTCAATACTCTGGTCCATAACTTCAATCACCTTTTTCACTGCTTCTTGTTGAAGTCCAGGTAAATCATCCTGCAACCATAGAGTTTTTTTCATGATAGTTAAATACATATTGATATGTACAGTTATATGACAATAATAAAACATATTTGTAATCAAGTACATAATGATATTTACATTTATAGTGATATACACATTGGTAATAAAGAGTGAAACTAGCCAGCATTACTTACTTATGTGTTATTTTTTCTTGCATCTCTTTGACCTCTTTCTCCAAGTCAGATTTAGCCCATGTTTTAATAATAGAAACATCAACACCACAAAATTTGTGCACCGAAGGTGTTGTTAACAATGCAACATTAAATGGAACCCTTTTGACGGTGGTGTCACTCAAAACATTTTGTTCATCTTCTGTTGGAGTAGTCGCAGGTAGCACTTCTTCTGTTGGACTCTGAACAAACGGATCTCCCAAAACTACTTTATCTTCTGGGTTTTTTTTTAAAAGAGGATCTGTTGGAGTAGTAGGAGATGGGAATTCTCTTATTGGATCAGTCCCCAAATGAGTGGGACTCCCATCAACTGAGTCTCAAAACTCTTCTTCATTTTCAGGCTGCAAGGGAGAAGCTTTCATGTATATGTCATTCAACATTTGCAGAAGCTTTGATGCATCAAGCGGTTTATCTTCATTTTGCATGGTGTTCGCTTCGCCCTATTTTTCAAAGATTGTCTTTGTCAAATCTTCATATCTTGATTTGCAATCATCTTCCTCCACTTCCTTCCCTGTAATTTCTTTTTTCTCTTCTCCCATTGTACTTTCATTATCTTCTTCTACTTTTTCAGCTTCACTCTCCTCTTGTGCAAGTCTTTTTGTGATTCTATTCAGAATTTGCTTTTCTTGATTGGTGTACGGAACCTTAAAAATTTTCATGGAACTGCACCAAAACAACAAAATATGTACTGAGAAATATATACTATAAAAACTAGGTTTTTCATGAGGTACATATCAATATATACTGTAGGATAACAAAAATCATACATTCAGTACATATCATTATATACTGTAGTATAACAAACATCAAACATTCAGTACATATCAATATATACTGTAGGATAACAAACATCATACATTCAGTACATATTGATATAGACTGTAGGATAACACACACCATAAATGCAATAAATAAATACATATTTTTCTTACCTCATATTCATTTGTATCAATGTCTTTTTGGAGTGCAGCATATAAGTTTGTCAGATTCCATTTGGCAGCTCTTGGAACAAACTTTTTTTTTCGGAATCGTCTTTATTTCCTCCGGTTCCAGCAAATAGGTATGCTTATCATACCAAATCTGTTTTGGAAAAAAATTCTCCAAAACAAAGTTAAAAGTAAATCATGATTTTGATTGAGTAAACTACTAAAAATATTTTTAGTACGTATTCTTACCAATAAATAGTTCAGACATCCGATAGTATTCTCGACTGCATTTACATTGTCATTGAGTGACTTTTCTAAGGAAGAATGTACTAAATCTGGCCATGACACATTCTTTGCAGCCTCGAGATCCTCCACAAGACCAATGTACTTTTTATCAACGCATTTGCATCTTTTGTTGTGAAAAACAACATGGTACACATGAATAGGTATATAAGCCTTACAATGTCTTCAACATCTCTCACTTCTTCACTTTTTTCCTCACTCTCTTCTTGAATATATTCTTCACTTTCTTCTTGTTCATTTTCTTCATTCTCTGTATTCTTTTGATCACTCCCACTTTCTTCAGGTTCTTCGTCACTTTCATTTTCTTCAGATTCTTCAATATTTTCATTGGTTTTCTTCTTAGCTGTTGGTTTTTTTCTTAAAAGTTTCAATATTTTTCTTGTATCCTCACTCTATTTACCTTTTTAGTCTTTTCTACATCACCAAAAAACCTTTGGAAGAAAACATTGTTTCGATATCCACCCTTTGACGTCAGCATCATATCTTCATGTTGTCTTTTCCCTGCTCTTGGCATTCCAAAGATAACACCCATTTTTTTAGGAGTGGATGTCAGAATATGTGAAACTACATGCTTTTTGAACTCAAATGTGAGCTCATTCGCAACTTTACTTCTCTTATAACATTGTATTAGATTGGTCACCGCAGTTTAATTCTTCATCCAGTGATCTACACCAAGATTTGTGTACCAGAACATCACAAGAAAAGGTTTATATATGATTGCTCACCAATGATCCTCAACTGAGTTTCACTCAACTCAAGTTTTGCAGCCCTGATTGCTCTAACTAGTGAGAAAATCCCCATGAAACCACTTCTGTAGATCTTCTTAGCATGTACAGATGTTTTTGTCTTCTTTGTGGTTTTTTTGACATTACCTATACAATGAATACACTGTCAATAACCCTACAATATATCAATATGTACTATAATATAGAACAAAGTATATATTTGATATGTTGATATTTATCTGTTATATCATGAACAATGTATATATTGATATGTATTGATCCAATTCAAGATTAGAACAAAATACATATCAATATATACTTATCATGTATGTAAGATCTAGATGATATAATATTGAACAGTATATATTGATATATATGCTTTATATATATAGCATGAACAAAGTATATATTGATATGTACTGATCCAATTCAAGATCTAGAACAAAGTACATATCAATATATACTTATCATGTATGCAAGATCTAGATTAAAATAAGTATATACTGATATGTACTGATCGAATTCAAGAACTAAATCTAAAAACCAAGTACATATCAATATATAACCTATGTTGCATGCTAGATCTATATGCTATAACATGAAGAAAAGAAACTATATATATATATTGATATGTACCAATGTTATATGCTAGATCTAACTCCTATAACATGAACAAAATATGTTACATATTAATACGTATCGATGATGTATGCTAGATCTAACTCTTATAACATGAACAAAGTATATACATATTGATATGTATTGATCCAAAAATCAAAAATTAATAGAAGCAGAATCAAAATAACATGGAGATTTATTAAAAGATTATTAGAATCAGTACCTTTTTTACTAGAAACAACAACACCCTTCTTCTTCTTCTTTGATGTTGATGGAGAATGAATAACAAGAGCTTTCGTAAGAAAAGCTTTCTTTTTATTCTTTGTAGGTGGAGAATCAACAACAACATTTTGCTTCTTCTTCTTCGATGTTGTTGGAGAATCAACATCATCAGTTTACTTCTTCTTCTTTGTAGTGGTGGTGGAGAATCTACAAAAGAAGCTTTCTTCTTCTTCTTTGATAGTGCTGGAGAATCAACAACATCTGATTTCTTCTTCCTTTTTGATTTTGTTGGTGGAGATTGAGGAGTATCTTGTTCTTCAATTACTGTTTCTTTGATTGTTCTATCGATTTCCTATTTGATTTTGTATACAATGGGTTTTTATTTCTTTAGTTTCTAATTTTGATTTCAGTTTATGTAGAGCAGTTTTGATTTTTGAAATCCCTAATTTTCAGTTTTAGGTGGTTTTAGAAACTGAAAGGTGTAAAGGGTTTTTTTAAGATGTATACGTGGTTCACACGTGAGTTGAAGGGCAGGAAGGTAATCTTTTCTAGTTGTAAAGATTTTAGACCTCCGGTTAAAATAATTTTCTGGCTGGACCCTAGATTAAATGGGTCATGGGTATTAGGACCATTCAGCAAATTTTCCATTGGGATATTGGTATATACACTTACCTCAATATTCTCTTTTTAACCTATTTCTTGAAACATATGTCTCTACCCAAACCGTGCGCTCGAGGATACCAAGAGATGGGATAGAAGATGTAAGTAGTTAGTTTGTCAAGAGTCGTGTCCTTCTAAAAAAATTTGTTGTGTTCTTTTTGTTTAATCGGGAGTTGTAAGAGATATTTATTTTTTTGGAAAGGATGGTGGAACAATTAAACTCCTTATATTGATTTCCTTTAAAATTAAATACCACGTGGCACCCTAATTTTACAGTATTCGTAAGGATGAATTTGGCCTTGATACATCAGCAAGGAGATTCTCTTTTATAATATAAGGTATTAATATGTGTTAACATTTCATAGTGGGACGAGGGTCCTTGGACAACGACCCCTAAATACCCTGGTTGAAGGGATACGAGTTATCTTTAGGAATGACCGATCTTCCCTAAACCCATGTGGGGCTCCCTTGGCGTGAGCGGATTTTGTTTTGAACTATATTTGATGAGATACGAGTTATTCTTAGGATGGTTTTATTCTCTAAACCCACATGGGTCTCCCTTACGTATTTCGTTTTGTATATTCAAGCAGGCTCCCAGAGCGCGAACAGTATTTACTTTCTAGGGGTTAGCATACTCCCATAGGTTGAACGGTAATTTGATGATTTGATCAAGCTTCCCAGGTAAGGGTAGTTATAATAGTCTTGGCTGTGTTGTATATAATTGATTTTTAATTGTGAAATATTGTTTGATGAACTACAGTCGTGCTTGATCCATATGGGTACGTCGGAAGCCGCGTTACAGTGCAGCACTTGTGATTAATGATAGACACATTTTTGTGTCTGATGTGTTCTTAATTATCTACATTGTTATTACTCGATTTTGTACTTATTTTGGTATTTTATGTGTTTGTAGGTGTTTTTGAGAAATAATTTTTTATGGAAAATTTTGCTAAAAAAATGATAAAGGCACCCATAGTAATTACTAAAAGCACCCGGGCAAGTTAATAATGGCACCCTTCCTCTTTGTTTGAAAAAAATAAGATGGCGGGAACTTGTTTTGACGCGGAGAGAATGTTTCTAAATTATTTTGTTTCCTATTTTTATGGGATTGAAACAAGTATTCGATAAGTTAACAAGTATAAACAATTTAAACGTGTTCAAACACGTCAACAAGAGCATAACATGCCGAGAAAAATGGTTAGAAGTTAATGTTACTGCCGGGAAAAGAATAATTCTCTGATTTTGATAAACTCGGATTTCGATCTGCTTTGGAAAGGATATCGAGTCCTTATCAACTAAGGATTGGTTATTAGTTTTTATGAAAGCTATATAAGGTGAACAGATCGTGAAAAAAGAGGGAGGAGGCTCGACCGGAAAAATTCTGCTGATGTAGTACGAGGAAGAAGACAACCAGAAAAATGCCTTAGAACAGTCGTAGATTACAACTCCAGAGAACTATAGTTCTTTACTATTTCTTTTAGCAGCAGAACTTATTTCAGAACCGTAGCAAAACACAGTCTGTAACGTTCATAAACGTTGCAGATTCCCTGCATTATTCTTTCTTTTCGTTTCTTCTTTGTAGGCATTTTGAGTTGTGTTTCTATCTTATGAGAGTATTTTATACATGATGAGCTAAACCCATCAGTAAGACAATGGAGGAAGCTATATTTCACAATTGAATGATAATTATTTTTTATTCTTATGACTTTTTGCATTGATTTTAATTGATTTATAATTTTTACTAATTGGTTGTGATTTTGTTTGATGATGTATGCTTAGACTTAAGAGCTTTTGATGCGCTATGCTTATAATTTATAGTTAATGTTTTAGAAATCTATTTTTGACAAAGAAACAAAGTCAATAAAAGAGCTATAATTGTTAAGAATTCATATATGCATCATTCGAATATGATTAATGGTGGAATCTTGGGTCCCAGTCTCTCTTAATATTGTTATCATCTTTTACATAATTGCTAGTTTAAATCATAATTAGGTCTAAAATAAATCTTCATAAGTCTTAGTAAACGAACTATTTTTACCATTTTATTAAAACGATCAAGTTGTTGATGCCGCTTTCGGGGACTTGTTTCTAGGTTAGAGTTTTAGAATTATTTTTGTTTTTAGGTTTATTTTATTTTTTAGATTTTTTAATCTTTTGTTCTATTTTACGTTTTTGGATATTTGTCTATTTGGTACAGGTTTTGGATCAAAAAGAAAGTTGAGCCAAAGATTTTGGTGATTAATTACAGACTTGGAGTCAAAGATAAAATGAAAAGAACGAAAAAGAAAGATAAATATTTTATTTTTAATATAATTTTAGGGTTTTATTTCTTTTAATTTTAGAAATTGTATTAGGGTTTTTATTTTTGTAATTTTTTTATTATTTTGCTGTAATTTTTGGACACTGGATTTTATTTTTATTTTTAAACCCTACGGAAGGGTAGTATTAAATATAACTGCACAGGAAGGACGACAATTAGGATATTATCTCAGCTCCTCGACTTCAACAGATTTGTTGCCGGTCTGGAACGAGAGGTAAAACACGATCAACCCACGAATCTTCTACTAGTGGGTTTATTGTATTCCTTAGTATGCATATATGTTGAGGACTTGAAAACGGACTTTATTTTCCAGTAAAGGGAAAGAACTGGCCATACAAGATAACGGTTTGGATTTCATCACTGTATCCTTCTTGCCCGCTTTAGGAACACATTACCAAACGCAAACCTAAACATAAAATTTTACTAGAAAGAAGACCGATAGGGTAGCGAGCTTATTGGAAAATCTATCGAAAGGATTGTATTGGTTACTATAGTTCAACTCAAGGATCATGAAGATTATTTTAAGTTGATTCGTGCCACCTTGTAACCCAGGGAAACGTGCCAAAAAAGGTAGGGTTATTCAAGATCCTTAGAGCTTATACTGCTTCTCTCGATCGAATTAATCTAATTCGGATCGTTCCAGAGAGGTTTGCTAAAACTGTAACAGTTGCCTTTTGGAAGAATAAAAGCTGTCTAGAAATAATCTAAGTGGAGCCATCATTTTTGTTTGCTAGATTCAATTAGATTGATTTGGTTGAGTTAATTACCATGCTTGTGTTTGTCTAGAATTACCTTCTGTAGATGGTGAGTTTTTGACAAGGGTCATAATTATAAAATTGCTCTTCTTCCTAATTGCAGGAACCTAGAAATACCTGCACATATTTGTGTGCATATTTTTAAAACAACATCAAAACGTGAATCATTGTACTTCTACTTATTCTGCAAGAGAATTAAGAATACAGTATCTACAAATAACTACAGGCATTCTATACTTACCATGTAGTATATAATATCTACATAATAAGTCTCAAGATCTTAGATGGATTTCCCACTAGTATAGAGCAACTTGAGTCTTCTCTAGTGTTATTCTTAGAGATTGATGTTTTCTCTAGTGTTATTCCTAAATCTTAGTGTCTTCTCTAGTTTTATTCCTAGAGCTTGATTTGTATCCAATATCTTCTCTAGTGTTATTCCTAGGGCAATGTTGATACTTAAATTCTTATTTAAACAACATCAATTTACCGCTATAAGCATATTCTGAGAATAGCTAATGCATGATCTCCAAAGAAACATTTTAGCTTAATGCCATGTTCGCAAAGAACGCATCATAAATTGTTGTCCTGAGCTTGAAATATGCCACTTTAGCATTTTTCTCAAGGACAAGCCACAAATTATGCGTCATTCCTCTTGGATGCGCCACAAACAAGGAGCAATGCCTTCAAAGACTCATTGTGCCTCTGAGCTAGGCTAACCCTAGATTTTTATCGTATTAGCACCAGGCTAGCACTAGCTTCCTGGATTAGCAGCTTATTGGTGCTACTCCCTAGCTCAGCAACGCATTGGCGCTAGCTTCCTTGGCTAGAAGCATCCTAGCTTTAACGCAAGAAGCGCTAGCTTCTTTGAATTTGTCGCAAGCCTCTTTGGACAAGAAGCGACCCAACCCCTTAGCGTATTGAGCGTTATCTTCCTTGGCCAAGAAGCTTCCTAGCCCTAGCGCGTTGGCGCTAACTTCCCTGGCTTAGCTAGCGTCCCAGCATTGCTAAAGGCACTAACCTCCTTGTCTTTTGGCGCATGCTTTCTTGACTTTTGGCGCATGCTTCGTTGACTTTTGGCGTATGCTTCCTTGACTTGTGGCGCATGCTTCTTTGACTTTAGCGCTAGCCTCTTAGCGCAAGAAGTGCTAGCTTCCTTGGCTAAAAGCGTCCTAGCCCTAGCGCTAAAGAAGCAAGTTTCTCCGGCCAAGAAGCGTCATAACTTCCTTGCAAAAAGTGTTTTCGCCCAAAGTGCTAGCTTCCTTTCAAGAAGCGTTTTCGCCTAAACTGCTAGCTTTCTTGCTAGCAGTGTTTTCACCTAAAGTGCTAGCTTTCTTGCTAGCAACGCATTAGCCTTTGCGCCTAAAGTGTTAGCTTCCTTGCTAGCAGCGCATTATCCTAAAACCATAGCTTCCTTGCTAGCAGTGTCCTTGCGACACATTAGCAATCTGCGCCTAAGGAGATAGCGCTAGCTTGATAGCCACTCCATTAACGACGCATTAGCATTTGCACTAAAGATCCAGCCCTAACTCTGCTAGCTGCTTCCTTTAGATATGCACAATTCTTTCCAGCCACTGGCCTAATACCAACGCTAGCCATATATGGTTATCTAATAAGCCTTCTTGCTTAGGAAGCTCCTTGCAATTTTGGCTCCAAATACTTCCAGAATTATGCCTTGTCACTTCTAAGCTGACTTCTGGCTATTAAAACTACCATGTTATTCCAAAGTTAGTATATGACCGCTAAACTTACCAGACATGGAACTAATCGGTCTGATTACCAATTCAGTGAGTTGCGCAACTTGCCTCACTTACTTAGAAAGTAATTGACTTGACTTGACTTGACTTATTCAAAACAGAGATAATCCATTCTTCACACTGCAATTACTCATCACACTGAGATTTTCTCAACCTTCTTTGCTTCCCTCCCCTAAGACCTATCAAATCTTCTCCACCTTTGTGGTCGAAGTAGGACGTGAAAAGTCATTTCTTGGTTTAGACTCGTCCTGTTCGAGCTTGATCTCTCGAACCACTACACCATTTTCATCATTTTTGCAACGGTTATAACCTTCTCCCTGATTTTTAGGAACGCTTATATCTGTTGCAATAACGGCGTAGCAAATACTTGCTACAGATTGTGCAACATTTATAAAAAAGTTGCTTAATATAGGTTTATATACGTTTTTAATTTAATTAAAACAACAGATAAATGAATTTAAGCAACTTCTATAAACGTTGCTAATTTTTGTTTGGTTCCAAAATGTTTATTGTAATTATTGAATTTCTGCAGATTTCTACACCTGTATATATGTTGATTCTGCACCACATATTATTCTAGATGAACTAGAAGACTCAATTTATCATATTGAAGGAATTACAATAAACATGGTTGGTCATCACAATCGAATACCCAATTTACTTTGACAAACATTATACATTCTAAAAGTAAATGTAAAATTCATTACTGCAACATCAAGAATACAAAATTTTAAACCTTCTACTTCCGTGAGTGATCCTAAATTGAGGATATCTAGAGTTTAGAACTAATATTGATCTCGTAATAATACCTAAGTAGCCTTCGAAGGACCTTGCCTATCGGGGATTGTGGAATTGACTCTATACATATTCTTAGATGGCGAAACCTACATTATACACAAGATTATATTGGTTGAAATAAATTCAGTGAGCACATAGGTACATCCATAAGTGAAGATTTTCAGAGACTAGGAAGAAGGAAGTACTTGAGCAACATCAAAGCAAGTTGATGTTTCTTTCTACAAAAAGAAATGTTTAAGATTAACGAAAGTGATAGGCACCACGTATATTTTCATTATAAACCAAGAGAGTTTCAGTGTTTTTATATATCTATGTACCTTACCTGGATAATAGCGGTCTCCTGCCAAATGAGCTAAATCAATATAAGAACACGTATGGATCTCTTGAGAAAAACTTTTCCTTCTGATTGTAAGATCTTGATTACTACAGAGCAACTCCATATGTGCCTGTAAAAAAAAAAATGAGGGTGTTAGTAAAAGTAGTGGTTCCAGCTCAACCAACTCGAATAGTTCTCAACAAAACAACAAGTTAAAGACTTAGCTTTGAGAAAAAATAACTAAATTTTTTAAACCCATTTCCTCATTCTACATTGCCCCACCTGGGACAAAGCAAACAACTTTTCAATGACCTGTCAATACTTGACAAGATTTAAACAATCAATGAAAAATGACATGACATATGTACAACGAAAAACTATCTCAATGGGTAAAAAGTTATAAGATGCGGATAGGAATATGAAACATCTGCAAGCATAATTACAAACTTAACTACATGTTTTGGTTTTTGTAACTTTAATTGAATCTGTCCATACTCTCGGGGTTAGTTACAAACCACCAAGAGTGATACGAGGGCTCTTTATTCGTAATAGAAATTCCTATCATTGATGAATGTCAAAAGAGTACTTTTACTTATCAAAAATAACATGACCTATAAAAGCACATCTAAACTACAGGATGCAAACTTCACAGCTGTTTCAAAAACTTTTTAAACTTTCACTTACCAGCAGAGATAACAAAGCTAGAGTTATCTACCTTTCCCATCACCTTATTAAAACAGGTCCAGCATCAGCAGCTGAAGCCTGTCTTCCATCTTCTGTGAACCCGTAAAAGATAACCCCTGTACATTAGGACACATGCATGAAGCTTTCCCATTGTCCCACTAGCCAAAGATGTCACGACATTATTTTGACAAGTAGCTTTACATTGTTTTTGGAATATGTCCCTGGGAAGAATAAATAAAAATAACAGACTTCCAAAGTCAAAGATTATACAGCATAATTTATGAAAATATAAAGACAAAATCAAAAGTATTGTCATTGATTTCTCTAGATGTTACAAGGTAAGTCAAGACATCCAATTAGGGATGTTAATGATCCTTGCATATATTTTACCACTTTACATATCTTTGGCTTTAAAAAAAAATTCTATCACAATAGTTATACAAAGATAATGTACTTACTTGGTATTTCATTCTTATAGTGCATACACCAAAAATTCAAGAAAAGGATCCTGTGTTTAATAATCTAATATCAATTCCACTAACACCACGACACCAACTATGTAAACATGTTGAATAACACACACAAAACAAACAAGAGAACACATTTAAGTCTATCCAGTCCTAAGCAAGCACAACAAGAGAAGGTCCAGCCACCATCATCGAATCTACCACCAACAACACCAACATCCACCCACATGCCAACATCTGCAGAACCACCAACACAACAACAAGTGAAGCATACATGCCATGGAATTTCATTCAAACAAATCAACAAAAAATACTGTACCTACTTACTATCGTAATAGAAAAGCTAACAAAATCTACATGTCTTTGATAAAAAATTACCTTTGTTGCGTTAAGAACATCTGATACTCTCAATTTCTTTTCCTTCAGCTCGGTTTCAGTTCGTGCTCCAACCTGCGTAAGTAAAAAAATCATTAAAAAAAAACACATAATACTTTTGTGGACCTAAATTATGGATGAGGTATGTTATAGTGTGAATACCTGAATAACAACAACACCACCAGAGAATTTTGCAACTCTCTCGTCAACTTTTCTTTTTTACTCATGTTTAACAACCTGCATTTAAAACATAAATCATTATCATACAAGAGATATTCATCTGATCAATAATAATAAACAAGGAACACGAAGAACAATGGCACAATGTAGGAGTCATACCTCAATTACGTTTCTGATATTGGTAACACGCTTATCAACTGTATCCTGAGTGCTTCCATCACCCACAACTGTAGTGGTTTCTTTTGTCAGCACGACCTTGGAAGCTTGTCCAAAGACTTCACTATAAAATTTCAATCTGGTTTTTCTTCTCACCACGAGTAAAATGACCAAACCTAGAAATTTACTACGTATGCTAGTTACCAACACTTACCAGCCAAATAATACCCATAGTAGCTAAATAAAAAAGGCATTACCTTACCAGCCACCACCAAATTTCACTATCGTCACCACCAAATCTACCACTAAATCAACGGAGTTAATCTCTATTATTACTCACATCCATCATCAAATCCAACATGAAAAAGCATTGACGAATCCCATGCTGACTTTATCAACAACTCTATCAATCATCTTCAACAACTCCAATAGTCAATTAATTTCTAAAATAAAAACAGATCAACTAGAGAAAGTAAGACATAGGGTTTAGTTAAGATAAAATCCTAGAAAATCACAAACTAAATACATCCTTAATTCTAGACTTACCTTTTTCATCTTTTTCCACATTTACATTAAAAAAATCAGATCAGCGAATATTGAATAAGTATTCTACTATGCAAAAGAATCTTAACTCACAAAATCAATATAACAAGGAAGTAAGGGGTTTTACTGGATAAACTCATCTCATAAGAATGGTTAGAATTAAACTGTAGAGATAAAGAGATTAGTTTGCTAGGGTTTATGAAGGAGAAAATCACATATCTACGGTTACCGGAGATTATGATTGATTTCTGAAACATGGGTTTTGCTCTATGATATGAGGGTTTCAAAAAGATATCGTTTGATTTTGGTAGATTGAGTTTCGTTTCAACAGATCTAGGTTTTGGCAGTGAAGCGTTGAGGAAAAAAAAAAGAAGATAAACAGATTCGAGAGAAAAAGAGAAGAGAAAAGGAAAATATAAAAGAAAAGGAAAATAGATACGGTATAAAGATATTGTGGATTCAAGCCCTCAATCATCTAATAAATTACGAGCGTGTCCTTTTTTCTTTATTTTTCGTCTGTAATTTAGAAATAATGCAACGGATCATTAAAAGCAACGGATAAACGATTGCAACATCTATATAAAGTTGCAAATCAAAAAACTTAAAACATTGCAAAAATCGAATATGGTATCACTAGTGGAAAATGAGTATCTAAGACACTGTGGAAAATGAGTATCTAAGACACAACAGAACGACACAAACTAAGTATCGGGATATTTTTCAACTCGAAAGGGTCGTTCACTTGGTAAAAAAACGGAAAATTAAACGATATTTTTAAAATTGCGGCTGACTATAGTCAAATTGTCGTTCTATTAAGACTTTCGTTGACTAATACAACGACATATTAATATTATTTTTCTATGATATGTATTTGCTAATGTATGGTTAGGATTTTCTCTTGTTATGTATGGACGGCTGAAGATGAAACATACCTTATCTATCCTAACATCTCACCTCTTTCTCCTCTAATAAAATTCGGTATATATTATCCTCTCCTTTTGTCTCTCCTCTTTTTAGATCCATTTCAACTATTTGGGAAGAAGGCAGATGCCGATCTGAATCATCTTATGCTTCGGAAATTATTATCTATATATTAAAGTTTTAGTTTTTTCTTTTAAAACCGAAGTTTGAAATAGTTTTTCATTTGGAATTTCTTTTTGCGAATTAGGGTTTGTAATGAAAATCAATATTCAGAAGATGAAAACAAAAGATCCTAAACCTTTTCCTTTTTAACCCTAATTCAAAGTATAAATCCTAGTTGCAGAAGAAGGAAACTCTTCTCAAAGCATCGTCAACTATTTTAGAAGTATAAACAAAAGGTTTGTATTTTTGGTGAAGTTTGTTTTTCTTTCTGATTTTTTTTCGATAAATGAAAGATTAAATCTGAGTATTATATACATAATTAAGGGTATGATTTCTTTTAGTTTTTCCGATTGTTTGAAGGAACACATCAGATCTACTTTATTGAGCTTGAAGATATGTTTTGATAAGGTTCACTAATCTTATGACTTATCATTTTTTTTTCCCTTTTAAGGTGAATTTTTGATTTTTGTTTTGTTTTTTTCCAGTTATCTCAATCATTGTTGTTACCTTTATTTTTCAAGTTTAATTGAAGAAGGGATAAAGTTAATTGTCCATCTTGATCCTACTGTTGATCTTGTTATGCAGGTAATGTTTTGATGTTTTCGTTCTGGCAGTTGAGCAATCTATGTTTTAGAATGGTTTTGCTTTATATGTTTAATATTTAGTTCTCTAATGGTTTTTATTTTTTTCTGTTAATGATTGGAAATTTTTTCATTCTGGTGATGACAAAGTTGTGCCAGCTAGCTCTTAACCAGTTTTGAGATATACATGTGATTGTGTTCCTTCAATGTTGCTTCCCACAAGGCTTATAAAATCAGTTTCCCTTCAATTTCATGGTGTTAAATTGAATTTAAGTTCTTCTATTATGCCAAACAATTTCAACTTGAGACTATCATAATCTTCTAACAGTCTTACTAGTGGATTTGTAGGATAAGGTAGGTTGTGTTGGTTCAAAGACATGTTTTTCGCAGCTTCGTTTTGTTGAGGATCTTGTAATAAAGTTAGGGGACGGGATATATTTAGCAATTACCAGTGTGCAACATATTTTCCTTCCATTTTATTGTGTTGCGAACATTTCCAAATTTGAACCGAACTGAACTTTTGTATGCTTTTATATATGGACTTTGGCATTTCTTAAGTATGGTTTATATTTTCTTGTTAATCATTTGTTCAACTTCTGTTGGTTCTTATATTCGAATAACATACTGAGCTTTGTTGTATTAGAAGCTGGTGTTTCTCGTATTTTTCAGTTTAAGCAAACATTTGGTAGCCTTTCTCTCTATAAGAGAATCTACTTAAATGGCCTTAGACGATGCATGTTTTTAAAATTCCAGAGTTGAAAAGCGTATTACCAGTAGTTGTGAAATACTATAGTTGCACAGAGTACATATACAGAAGCCTGATTTCGTGGAGTAACTGTGAGAGATCCGCATGTTCAAATGGGGCATCTAAGATTTAGATGGAGGTATTATTTTCCTCTTCTCTTATAAATCAAGTTTGTAATTGATTAACAATCACTTTTCTTTCTTATTCTTTTAGTTTTTATCTTTGTATTTACATTATGAAATTAGCTTACCAGTTGCGTCAGTAGTATGGTCCCCTTTAGTGTTTAACTGATCCCATCCTAGGAATAACCACAATGAATTCTGAGGGTGTAGGTTATTGGTATGAAACCATTACTCTTTATAAAGCACTATGTACAGTTATATTATGTTCGACATTCAGTTGGTTGATCACTTCTGCAAATCTTTTGTATTTTATAATAGTCTGAAATTGTTGTCTCATGGTTCTGCAGAACATGCTTTTATTATCAATTCCACTTGATAACTTGTATCTGTGTACCTTATTTGTACTAGTGGTTAATATTAAAAATAAATATTTAAACTATGTGACATGCATAAGTAGTGGTGTTTCTAATTTATTTAATAATCACTATCATTCTGTGTTGAATATTTTTGCTTTGATTATAAGTTGTTGATTTCATTTTGTATTAAATTGGTTTCATATCAAGTGTCGATTATGTTCAGCTGATCAGAACGTTGTTTATGGTAGTGCATTTGTGGGGTATTTGGCCTTAGAGAACCTCGAATTGAATTGTAGCTCTAACTATGCATTGTTAAATTTGAAGCTTATGTTAAGCTTAAAAGAGTGAATTCAGTCTTAATGGGATGGCTACGTTGTTGGTCAGTTTCAATTCATCTGACCAATAGAATGTGGAAAACGGTTTGTGACCCTCTGAAACTGATTGGTTACGTGTCCTTCTTATCTACTTCCTTTTCCCCCAACTTAATTCAATGAGGAACTTACTGATGTTTCAATTTCAACTATAATTGTCTTGCAGGTCATTTCCTTTTGACAGATCTTTTGTTGGGGACCATGAAAATACTGCATCTCAAAGTAACATTGAAGGAAGAATTGTCAACATTTCTTTTGAAGCTCATAAGTTTCCAGCTCAGAGTTAAATTGCCGCTCTCATCATCAATGTTGTCGATGCAGTTTCCTCTTGTGAAGTTCCCTTGAATGCGCTCCAGGTTAGTTAAATGCTTCTTTACAGTGAAAGTTGAAGTTTTATTTACATCTTATTCTAAAATTGTGATCCCCTTTCGACAACTTCTCTGGCCTATATCAATCATATCAATTAGAGCATATGATTGAGCGTATAGCTGATAATCTGGTTGAATTATTATCAAAGTAGAACTGAGAGTTTACTTATTCAAATTGTGCAATTAACTAATGCTTGTATGTATGTTATCTGAAACAGGTATTTTGGAAGGAACCTAAAGAATTGGTGAACTCTAGCTACATAACCTGAAGATCAGCTCTAAAGCGATGGATAAAAGTAAGCATTTAGTATGTTTCCTTATTTTTTGTCAAAAACTTTTAAACCATATGATGTTGTTCATGTGAACATGTCTTAGCTTGCTCAATAGGAAGTTCATTCTAAATACCCATCAGCACCGTCACTAACACTGCTTGATATCCATTCTAAATTTCCTTATTCTAAATATCCACCAGCACCATTGCTTACTTTACCTAGAGTTTATATATTGAATGATTTGTGACCCAATACTTCAGTTTGATGTCCATGTTACTGTTAAAGTTGGGTGTCTTGGGTTTTTAGGAAGAGTGTACCATTGGTGATGGTGTTTTAGTGTTACCAAATCTAGGGATTAAGCTCCTAAATGACCATGAAAACGTATTGTATTAACTATTTATAGACTGATTGGCATCTTCTTGTTGCTGATCAATGCCAGAATTAAGTGCCTATGGGTATACTTGTTTTTGGTATGCTTATAACCTCTTCTCTTATATCTTTTTCCATTTGTGTAGGCAGCATGTGCTAATACAAATGATGGACCAGATGGAGTAAAAGCTCTACCACTTGCAGCTGAACTGGAGGTAACACAAATCATTAAGCTACTAGTTGAAGCTGGTGCAAATCCAAATGTGAGAACTTAAATACTCTTCTTGTATCTTCTGTTTGCAGTTTTTTAGTCATCCTGCACTTGGTGGTGTTGAGATTGTTCAATTTTTTGTGATGGTGCGAGCTATTCTGTATTTACAGTTGCTTTAGTTGGAATTTATATGGTAGCTTACACCATCTTTTTATTAGCTAGTTTGTTCAATTGTTCTGATGTTGATATTAAATAAGGAAATGGTGAGAGATATCTATTTTCATGAAGTTACTTGTTGTGCTATTATTCAAATTCCATCATATTGTTATAAAATTTATTTTGGTCAATTGATGTTGAACCTTATTTCTGCTGCAGGTGGACCATTTGGAAGTGCGTGGGCTTAGTTCGTCATCAGGCAGCTTATCGTTTTTCTGGTTTGAGCTTGTCTTTCAGAAACCTTGAACTTATTAGGACTTGTAGCACTTCACTTTCAGAATCATTAAACTTATTAGGACTTGTATCGGTGTGAATTCAGGAATTCAATCTTCTTCTTTTTTTTTGTATGATTTTGAACTTAATTTATGAATACAACTAATAGTATGGAATGGTCATTTTATATTGATGAATCATGTTTTATTATTTCTAATTTATTTTAGTTCGGTCATTTGAATTTCAGTGTAATTTGAATTTCAGTCCAGTTAGAAACAATCTGCCAGATCTGATTCTTTTTTTTAATTATTTAGTTATGAGGTTCAACAAATATAATTTCGAATATAAAATTTAATGGAACGACAGATATCAAGTGTTGTACCTAGCGACGACTTGAAAGTTTCGTTTACCTAAATTATTCGGCGTCAATTTGGAAGTGTCGTTCTAAAAAAGGCAGAGGATCTACGACATTTTCTGTGTATTTTGAAAGTGTCGTATAACAGCCTTTTTCCACTAGTGTATAGTGAACCTACTTGAAAGTACTCTTTTGCAGTACAATTGTTTTTACCCTAAAACACCTTCCCATTAGGATTTTTTTTTAGTGTATGCCAGGACCGCTCGAGATTATCACTGGGCGATCTTGGAAAAGAGACACTCTAGGTCATTTGATTAGCGAAAAACCTAATAGTTCTGTTTCTGAAAACGAAGATCTCGAAGACTCTTATCTAGAGATCCCTGTTTTTGGAAACTTTAATTTTGAAAACTTGACACTTTGTGGAGAAGTCACTCCTAGTCCTTTGATAGTGCCACAAATGGCAACCTTGAAAGCTTTGTTGAATCCCACTAGGACTACTCGCCCATCATGAAAGTTAGCTGTAATTGAAGCAAAGTATGAGTTGAAACCTGGGACCATACAGATGCTCCCAATCTTCTTAGGAAAAGAAAATGAAAACGCCTACTTTCACATTAGGGAATTTGAGGAAATTTGTACTGTAAGAATTCACAACCTTACTGATAAAGTTTTGAAACTTAGGTTGTTTCATTTTTCCCTGAGGGACAAGTCCAAATCTGAGTTATATAGTTTGCCATCTAAGTCTATCAAAACATATGAACAACTTACATTTGCTTTATTCCAAAAGTTTTTCCCTAGGCACAAAACATCATCTCTTAGACAACAGATTTGTATATTTTTTGCAACAAGAGGGAGAATCTTTATATAGGTATTTGGAGAGATTCAATGATTTACTGGCACAATGTCCTCATCATGGCCTAGAAAAGGTAAGGCTAGTTCAGATCCTCTATGATGGGCTAGATTATCCAACGACAACCATGGTCGGGTCTTTGTGTACAGGTGGGTTTGAAAATAAAATTGTTGATGGTGCAAGGACATTTTTGAATTAGATTACCGAAAAAACCCAGCAACATGAATATAGTAGGGAACCCCGGAAAATACTTATACTGAATGGAGGTAATTTCAATATGGTAGATGGAACTTTTGAATCAGATGTCAATTTGCAGCAATAGCAAGAAGGTAGAAGCTTTAGAGTTGAATCAATCTAGTTGTGGATTAGATCCCAACAAGTCATCTTGGGAGGGACAAACTGGTGAATAGCAAGCCCATGATCTTTAGAATAACTCTAGATTCGATAACCGTCAGAAGTATGACCCATTTTCAGAAACATATAATCCTGGTTGGAGGAACCATCCTAATTTTTCTTAGTCTAAGGGTCAAAATCATGGTCAGTCTAATAATTATCAGGTTCCACTAGGGTTTAGTTATGCAAAGAATCTACTAGAGCCAACTTACTCTCAAAACCCTTCAGAGGAAAAAATAATTAGCTTAGAGGAATCTCTTACTATGTTAGCATAAAACCATCTTAGATTTCAACAAGCAATCGAGCAGAATTTCCATTCTAATACCCAGAATTTTGCGAATTTAGAGCTCCAAGTAGGTCAAATAGCTAAGACACTAAGTGGGAGAGAAAGTGGAAAGTTCCCTAGTCAACCACAACCTAATCCTAGAGGAGTTCATGAAGTTTCTTCTGGAGAAAAATCATCAATTCGTGTGAATGCAATTAGAACCCTTAGGAACGGTAAAGTGGTAGACAATAAGGTAACCATGCATGATAGTGAACATGATGTAGTTCACCCCTCTGAGCCAGTAGTTGAAGAAACTGATAAAGTCTCTAAAGATTCCAGTATGATTCCTGATAAGTCTGATTTTGTGCCCAGATCCCTATTCCCACAACTGCTCCTTCTAACAAAGAAGGAATCAACTTTCAATTAAATAATGGAAATGTTTAAGCAGGTCAACATCAACATTCCATTATTAGAGGCAATAAGGCAAGTTCCTGCGTATGTCAAATTCCTTAAGGATCGTACACGAAAGAGTAAGCTTAATGTACATAAAAAAGCCTTTATAGATGGACAAGTAAGTTCAATCCTTCTTAACCAAACACCCCCTAAGTATAAAGAACCTGGATGCCCCACTATATCTTGTGTGATTGTTGATCACTTGGTTGATAAGGTATTGCTTGACTTAAGATCTAGTGTTAACGTACTCCCATATCATGTGCACAACCAGTTAGGCCTTGGTAAGTTGAAACCGACCAGAATGACACTGCAGTTAGCGGATAGGTCTGTCAAAGTCCCTTGTGGTGTCATATAGGATGTTTTGATTGAGGTTGATAGGTTCATTTATCCAGTGGATTTTGTTATTCTAAATACCCAGCCTGATCAGGACCAAAATGCTCAAATACTGGTGATTTTAGGTTGCCCGTGTTTAGCCACATTTAATGTTGTCATCAACTGTAGAACAAGACTTATGAACATATCTTTTGGTAATATGACCACTGAACTAAATGTCTTTAATGTTACTAGACAACCTTCTGAGATCGATGATTTAGAAAAAGTGAATATGATTATCATTTTAGTTCAGGATCACTTGCATGACACTTTTTTTGGTGATTCCTTAGATGAATTTGATGATAGAATTCTCTTAAATCAAATGTGTGACCAGTCTCTAGAAGAAGCTCTCGAGTATTTTTCGGACTCTATGGACCCTGAAATTCAAGCAATGGTTTTAAGTCTATCTGAGAGTAATGATTACCCTAAGTTTGGGGTAGTGATGATTCTTGTGATTGTCAGGTATCCCTACTTGAAGTCCCTAACTTCGGACTCGATCTTTGTGCATTTAAGGTATTACTTGAGTCTCTTCAGACTCCAAAAAACTCGATCCTTGTTATACTCTCCATGATGAATTCCTGCTATTAGAGACTTTTCGTTAGCCTGAATCGGTCTATCTGGATACTCACATGGAACCTAAATGGAAACCCAAGATAAATTTAGTTGTCTTGAAAGAAACCTTACATAAGGTTAGGGGTGCACAAAGGTCGGTTCGGCTCGGTTCTTGGTAGAACCGTGTACCTATACCTCCCTATGGTCGGTTCTCTACCCGTGTACATGTACCATGTACCCTCTACTCTCGGTTCGGTTCTTGTACATGTACCTTTTTTTCCGGTTGGTTCCGGTCCCGTACCTTCCTTCTTCTTTCTTTTTTTCATTTTAAAAAACATGCCCAAAAGACCAAGACAATAGTTAACAAGAGCAACCCCATTACAAATATACAACAATGAACTACACAGGAACTTGTCTCCAAGGAAAATTCACAAAATCACTAACAAAAAACAAGCTTTTAATAACCCAATTTAATATTTCTTCAACATACACACTATCAGTTTCAACTTTCTAACACAACTATGAAGTTTTCTAGTTTCATGAAATTACCAGCAAAGTTGAAAATGAGCCCAGAAACTTCCACAAGAGAAGGCTTTCTTTTACATATTTTTTGCTCAGCCAACCTGGGCATCCAGGATATAAAATTCGAGCAGAAAAAGTTGCTCAGGTGCTTCTCCGCAGTCAGAATCAGCAACCTTAATTGAGGGGAAATCTACTACAGAAGTACATCAAAGGAGATCTTCAGACAATTTTCTTTCGGATGAGGCTCAATTTGTGGAGATAAATCATGTTATTTCATAATCAAGCCCACTGTTTTCTGGAATTGAAAGCAGCAACTATGAAGATGTGAAATATCTTACCTAACATTTGGATATGCATCAGCAATCTGAATCTACAAGGTTAAGCATAGGGAGATCAGCAGAAGTTAAAAATAGAAGATTATCAGATAGTCATTATGGTGGTGAAGCTCTGTATGGTATAATCAAGTCTGACTATCCACACCCAATCCCACTATCTCGTGGTGTTGAGAGATATAGAAATACGAAAACCAGCTTTGTTAGTACTAAAGGTGCTCAAGATCTAAAAGTCAATTCTAGTTCAGCTGAAATGCCATCTGTTCACTCTGTAAATAAATTGGCAGAAGAGACCAAGTTGGCTGCAAATAGTACAAAAATAGTAGTGGTCGAGCCTACCAATGGACCAGGCCTCAAAACAATAGAATCAACTACTTTAAAAAGTTGATATCAATAACGGTCGATCTACTATTGGATTGGGTAAGATGAGCAGAAGTTTCAGTTTCAAGGAGGCTTTAGTGTTGCCACGTCTTAGCTCAGATTATGTCACTGCCAAATCTGGTCCAGTAGGATCAGACTATTGTGTGGAAAGTTCAAACAAGGAAAAGACCAATGCTAATGGCAAAGCTAGATCCAGCCTTTTGAGAAGGATCTGATGGCTTACACCAGGATGACAAGCATCAAACATCAATGGCGCAAGCTCTTTTACAAGTCACTGTCAGGAATGGGCTACCTTGGTTTACATTTGCAGTAGACAAGAACAAAGATGTCCTTGCATCTACAATGAAGAAAATTAGTGTATGTGGCAAGTATGACTGCACTTGGATATACACATTCTACTCCTTTCACCAAGTTAAACAACAGTAAATTCTTTACAGATTAAGAATGAGTAACTAAGTAATATTATGTAACCAAAATTAAGAACATATCAGATATGAGTAAAGTAACCAGATCACATAAAAGACACCGACAAGATCTATCTAACATAAAAAAAAAAAAAAAAGTTAAAACAAATTTAAATAAATTTGAGATTAACTAACCTTACTGAAATTCTCAGGTGCAACACCAGGTAAATAAAAAGAAGATGAACTACGTCTCCAACACCCTAACCTGATAGTAACAAACTCCATGAATCACACAAAACCCTAACCTAAGATTAGGGTTTTAAACATAATATTTCAACCTAATTCCTAAAATTAACTAAAAGGGTTGTCAAAATCAACCTTCAAAGCTTAATCTTGTCAAAGGGTTTTCACTAAAAAAAATACAGAAATACCAAAAACTCTAACAATGAAAACAACCCCACTAACCAAAAAAAAAACAAGAAAAAAAAAATAGCAAAAGTAAAGATCATAAAGAAGAACTTACGGTGAGAAATGGGTTTCTGATACCTCCGCCTCTGTAGAACTGTCTTCTTCTTCAGTTTTATTCTCCTAATGGTAACAGTTCTTCTCCTAATGGTACAGAAGAACTGTCTTCTTCTTCAGTTTTCTTCACACACAGAGAGTAAAGTAGACAGAGCTTTAGTTTTCTTTCGATCGAGTTACGACTAAGAAGAGTAACCTAACTTACAACAGACGAATGAGATTGAAACTATAAAATCTGATCAACGGTTAACATTATTCGGTTCATTCGGTCCGGTACAGGTTGGTTCCTAGGTAGAACCTGTACCTGGTACCCGGGTGTACTCGGTTCTCTTTTTTTGTACCTGTACCCTGTACCTTGTACCCTCGGTTCGGTCCGTTTCAGGTACGGTTCCGGTTCCGTCGGTTCCGGTTCAGTCTTTCGGTTCCGGTCGGTTCCCGTGCAGCCCTACATAAGGTTGTGCTCCGTCTGTTCATTTGTATGATCCAGTATAGTTGTCTTATATTTGTGTCAGCCCTATTTGGTTATGATGACCCGCAGTTGTTTCGGCTATTTTTATATGATTTTGAAAGGTGACTAGCCATTTTATGGTATTTAATGTCTGGATGAAGACTTTAAACTTAGTACTTACTGGGAGGTAACCCATGCTTTTGCTACTCATTAATATCCCTCATTATTTCATTTCCTTCAACCGGTAACAGTTTCTCCTTGTTCATGTTTTTAATTATTTATCTTTAGAACATTGAGGACAATGTTAGATTTAAGTTTGGGGATAAGGGAGAAACTTTTAGTTGAAAAACTTAAGTTGAAATATGAAACTCCAAAGTCTAAAAACTTGTGAACAATTCAGGATGACACTAACCATTCTAGGTAGATGGAAATAAAATTATTGTCTATAGGAATTGGCGTGCCCGGCTAAATGGTCTATTCATAAAAGGATTCCTAGCTCAGGTATTAGAAATAACATGATAGTGATCACCGTATCTCAGAGTCAACCTTGACCATATCACTTTCTATTTTTATTTTTGCAAATTTATGTGTTTCTCTAAGTGATTTGGTAGGACCCTAGTATTACCTTGTTGTCGCTCCAGGGATGAAGTAGAGTGTTTGAAATCAAGCCCCATGATTGTATTTTATTTATACCATTATTGTATTTTATTTTGACCAAAAAAAAATTGAAAAATTATATTCAATAAATAAATTGACGTTGGATCCCTTGTATACCAGTTGAGTCGATATTAATACTAGGATTAAGAAAATTGGGAGTGTATCTCAATCCATTAGGATTCATCCTGGCGTTGACGTTCATACAGATATTCTGGGAAACACCATTCACCTTAGTCAACATGCGCAAACTTCATTAGCTTTGTATTCATCTTCTAAATCTATTCATTTGATTGAACTTTGATAGACTCTGAGTACCGTGGGCCATTGTACGACTATCTAGGTATGGTTTGGAATTCTTTTATGAATTTTAGTACGTTAGTTGCAAACTCGTGTACATCAATTGGATTCATATAGGGTAATGATTCCCACATCCAAAGAATTTAGTAGCCAACTAAATAGCATGTTTAGTGTCTACCCTCAATCGTTCACAAGTAGCTAAAAGTTGGAGTAAATGTTTTGTGGGTATACCTCTTGTAAACCCTCACAAGACAACACTCGTCTTCTAGGGTCACTTAGGAGTTTAATGGCTAGCTGCACGTGCTAAGTGTAGTCGTGATTCCTACGAAAGTTAGTTAGATTTTATTTGTAGATTAGATTTACTTGAGAACTGGCAAATAATAATTTTGGGGGTATTTGATAGGAACGTTTTTATGTCTAATTTGTTCTCAATTCTCTGCATTATTATTACTCGATTTTGTACTTATTTTGTACTTTATGTGTAGGTGTTTCTGAGAAATAAATTTATGTGGAATATTGTCTAAAAAAGTGATAAAGGTACCCAGAGAAATTATAAAAGGCACCCACAAAAGTTGATAAAGGCACCCCGCTTTTGGATTAGGGGCACCCTTCCTCTTTGTTTGAAAAGGAGAATTTGGCGGGAACTTGTTTTGACGCGGAGAGAATGTTTCTGAATTATTTTGTTTCCTATTTTTATGGGATTGAAACAATTATTCGATACGTTAACAAGTATAAACAATTTAAACGTTTTAAAACACGTCAACAAGAGCATAACATGCCGATAAAAATGGTTAGAAGTTAATGTTACTGCCGGGAAAAGAATAATTCTCTGATTTTGATAAACTCGGATTTCGATCTGTTTTGGAGAGGATATCAATCCTTATCAACTAAGGATTGGTTTTAGGTTTTATGAAAGCTATATAAGGTGAACAGATAGTGAAAAAAGAGGGAAGAGGCTCGGTCGGAAAAATTCTGCTGTTGCAGTACGATGTAGAAGAATAAGACCGTAACGACGCCCCAGAACAGTCGCACATTACATGTCCAGAGAACTGTTGTTTCTTTACTATTTCTCTTGCAGCGGAACTCATTTCAGAACCGTAGCAAAACACAGTCTGTAAGCTTTATAAACGTTGCAGATTTCCTGTGTTTTTTTTCCTTCTTTATAAGCAGATTCCTCCTCACTAATGGACTTGGATTGAACAAATCGAGTTTGAACTCCAAATACATATGCGGCATTTTGGGTTTTAGGTAACAATCCAAACCTAAAATTCAGGGTGTTACAAGTAGAAACGCCATGAGTGAAAATTGATGGTGTAGCCAAAACCAGATGGCCATGCCAATCTGGCGTGGCAAATGTGGAGAATGCAATGAAGCTTTATCTTCTCTTTCGTTGAATCGATTCTAGTTCTCTATCTAGTTCTGTTTTTTCTTGACATGCTTCAACTTCTTCTTCCTCCTGAAGAGATTAAACCTAAACTCAAAAAATGTGAACGACAATCAAATTTACAAACTGTAAACATGAAAATTGTAATCAGTTTGTTCTCACCATATATATATATATATATATATATATATATATATATATATATTAAGATGATAAAATATATGTTCAATTTGACAATACCTTACCAAATGCCAATTAGTTATTGAATGCGTATCATCATTTTGGGAATTTAGTCTTTATGATTGAAGCAAAAAATGATCTTGGTAGTTATAATAACCTTCCTTGCATTTTACATGCTCAGAGTAGAGTTTGATCGAAACAATTGAATAATTCTATTGGGGACGGTCCCGGTTGTTTCTTCCTGTTTTTACCTCGAACGGATGCTTCCAGTTGTCTCTGGCGTATCGATCGGTCCGGTCAGAGGATGACAATCTATTTGGATTTGAATACCTTTTTTTCTATATATAATATAGATATGTTTAACTAACTTAACCAAGTAGTTAAATAAAGAGGTGATCAGTTGAAGTAGGAACGAGTGGCCAAAGTTGAACCGCTCGATTAAAGGTAAGTCGATCGGTTTACTTTTGATAGGACCCCAATACTTAAACTCGAGGGTTTGTCCATTAGATATTCCATGGTGGGGTGGTAATGGGCAATTTTACACACTTACCCACCTCATTGTCCTTGCTTTAATGGCTCAAAACTATTATAGAGTATTGGCTCTGCCGTAGTTTGTAAAATTTGTGCTATTGAAAGCATACAAAATGCAAGCATGTGCACTGATCATGGGTTTTTACTATAGTCCAATCTCAATACCTGAATGTTCGATAAATGAATAATCTCGTTAAATAAATAAATTTTTTTAATCTCAATTTAGATAAAGGAAATAAATGAATAACCTCGTTTAATATATTAATAAATAAATAAAACTAAGTCCTTAAAAACCCTCTAAAAATATAAACGAATAATCACTAAATTTCATATATATAAACCAGAATACATAATCACTAAATATTATACAAAAATATATATAGAAATAACCAAAATATGAAGTTAATTATCTCAAAAAATACATATATAGTTGATTGTTTTTTTCTTCCATCCAAACCAAAATATATCCCATCCTTAATTTTATGTAATGCTTGTATAATTTCTGAAATATTTTGCTCTTGTTGTACCAAGTAACTTTTTATGGTGACCATCGCTTGAAAGACCTCTTTGAATGACACATTTAGTATGGGAAAGCTTTTAAAGAGCATTCTTCTCCCCCTATGGTCCCTCGCCTTCCTCGAGAGTGGGATCTTCTGCCTGAGATTTTTATGTCAGCAAGTTCCCCAGTACGAGCTCCGAAATCGATGAATCTTGGCCATTCCTATCTATATTAATTAAGTAAAGGTTTCGCATCGAGAAGGTAAATGTAGTCCGAACTAACCCTTTCTTACTCCCACTACTTCATCACCTGCGACAGCAGGGACGAATACAGATGCTACTATCATCTGGTTCAGGATCATTGTCATCATTTATTACTGACTCAATAATTTCTTCGTCTGTAGGAGATTCCATAACTGCATCATTTCATTAGGATAGTTTAAAAGATGTTCGACGTTCATCACATTTCTATAACGTAAATTAGAAATGACATCAGTTAATCCTTGGATATTTTTTTCTGATTGACTATAACTCTACTATTCAATTCATATAATCTTGTTAGTGGTCTCAATACATAGTACTTATTCTACACATATTTTAAAGATGAACTTTGAATGTATTATTGATCTAAAATTAATAGAAAATGAATGTTAATTGAATTTTTGATAAAAAGATTTGAACAGTACCCTTTAGGTATATTCGTATATTTTCTCTTATACAATTTAAATTAATTTATTAAATATTAAAATATTAATTATATATAAAAATATTTTTTAAATAAATTATGTTTATCGATAAATAAATAATTTTGTTAAACAAATATTGTTTTTTGGTCCGAATCCTAGAATATTCATTTATCAAGGTTAGAATGTAGTCCCCGTAAGGAAAAGATGCTGAAGAAAATCTTGACAGCAGGAAGGGGAAGTAGTTTGCTGCACTCCCACTGGCGTACGATAACAAATCGTTGTTCATCAACTACCAGTGTATCTTCAGCTGTCAATTCTATCTTACTCCGTTCCCTCAAAGAACACTATCTTGAAATCTCCAAAATTGAACCACCATCAGTAAGTAACCAAAACCCTAATCCTTAATTTTCATTTTTTCCAAAACCCTAACTTTTCACTTATTAATTCTAATATATCCCTTAAAAATTTTGCTTCTGCAGAAAGTAAACCCACCGAATTCATTCTCAGTTGTGAAAGGAGCACTTGAATCAACTGGCCCTGTTTTGAAAAGAGATTATGGTAATGAAGAGATTGGTATATCTGTAATGAGATTGGCTAATATTATTCCTGCTGGTGGTGGTGATTATGAGGAAGACGATATTAATCAGTTGTTACTTCATGTTGTTGTTTCAAAACCAAATAGAAAAGAATCAATGCATTTTATATGTGGACTTTAACCAGACGCAATAGGAATTCATTCTGTATCACTTAAACCAAAGACTCAAGCTTCTCAGTTTCTTGCTGCTCCAGATAAATATGCTGGACCTACTTTCCAGTATGTTGTTCTTTACCTTATTGTTCTTCTTTCTTTTACTTCGCTTGCTTCATGATTTACTGCAGCTTTGTACATAATTTGAAGGAGGATATACTAACTAAAATGACTGAAAAAAGGAATCAGGATTATATACATATTGATGAAACGTAAGTGAGTTGAATATTAGACCTAACAACTGACTGTGCAAGATCTTTATTCAAAGTAACGTATTTCGTTAAACATCATCATTGCTATTCTGTGAACAATCATAATGCCTGCTTGTTAAGTAATTAATAAGACATTGCCTGTCTAAAGAAGAAGAATGGTTCAGTTTTAGATTTATGCTAGTATAAAGCTAAAATTTGCTTCCCAAAATGGGTTTATTTTTAGTTTATAGAATAATCTGATTTGATGTTGAATGGTACAACATGTATTGAAGTAACTTTGAATGGTAATTTTATTCCTGTGAGGATTAGCTCTTGACGGCGTGCTTCTGGATGATACCCACAAGTTTTTCACTTGAATGCAAGAACTTAGACTTGTGTTGTTGCATCTACCTATGCTTTTGTGGGAATATGATTTCTCGACCTTTTTTGCTATATGTCTGTCGTCTTTCTGGATTGAATTTGATAGTGTCTTCACCACCTAGGATGGAACCATGTTATATTTGATGCTTTTAGTTGCTAACAGAATCTTGGCAGATAGTGACTGCTGCTAGTAGTGTTTCGCTTTTAAAAGAAAAAACAGCAGTTCAGTCTTGTGTGCATTGATCAGTAAAAAAAATGGTGTGTTTAAATTTGAGGAGTTTATGTGTGAATTGGGTGTGGTGGTATAGGAACTGTGTTACGGCATGTTGACATGTTGTAGAAGTATATTTGAATGGTAAATTATTTCATGTAAGGATTAGCTCTTGATGGAGTGCTTCTAGAAGATACACATAATTTTCACTGTGTGCAAAAACTTTACTTGTGCTGTTGCATCTACATGAAAATTGGTTGGAATGTGGTTTTTTGACCTTTTTTAATTTGTGTCCTTGTCTTTCTCTATTGAATTTGATAGAGTGTAGGCATCACCATGTGGTGTCTGATGCTTCAATTGTTTACAGTATCTTGGCAGACAGTACTGCTAGTAGTGTTTCATTTTTCTTGATTTTTTCAGCAGTTTAATCTTGTGTGCATTGATCTAAGAAAACTGACGTGCTTAAATTTTAGTAGTTTATTTGTGAATTTGGGTGTGTGATGGTTAAGAACTGTGGCACTGACCCAAACAATTAGTTAGTAGAATTGGAGCTCACCAGTCACCAACTATTCTACTTCATTTTTGGTTTGTGCATGCCAGCACATTCACTTCAGTAGAGAAATCCAACTCTGATTGTATGTGTGACATCTTTTAGTTCACAACAACACGAGCATTTTATAGGTTACAAAGTGGCGAGGTGCTATACCACCGTTTATGATGAACATAACCAGGCAAGCAATTCAGACAATGTGTTTTCAGACATCAGTCTTGTCTTGGCTGCATTACGAACCTTGGAGGGTAGATATTTACTTTTGTAAATCAAACTATAGTTCATTGAGGACTCAGGAATGTCAATGTTTGTTGGAGAAGTATTTCAAGTTCTTAAATACTCTAGGATTGAGAAATGTATTCCTCCTCTTCTCCATGTTTGCTATTACTGATTAGATATATTAGCTATGTCGCATTTTCTTCTTTAAGTTATGTACTATTTAGCTACAAAACTGTGTTTTATCTAGGAAGTATAAGTACCTCAACTGATTATATTTTATTTTGTTGTTCTGTGTACAGAGATCTTGACCAAAAGATGAGAAACGCACTGCATGGATACATAGAAGGGTGTGGTATAAACGAGAATCTATTTTGCTTTCTCCAATCATGGCTTTATGTCAAGGATCGTCGAAACGGACTGAAATGGTTTAAAGCAGTTGGAAGTTTCATTACTAAACCCAAATCAGCTCAAGATGTTCCTCAATGATTTATATAACTTTCAAAGTAGAGTGCATGAATTAGCCAGTCCTTGACTAAGTGCGCACTGTATAGGATGAAATTATATGTTGCTTCTAATGATAACTGCAACTCTTAAAGTAATGGTTGTGAAGCTCTAGCTAAACTTGCTCGGAAATGTAATATAATCAAACTTGGGATCAACTTCCTCCTGACTGTATAACAAGAAGGTTATCCTCATTTTGTAATAGTTAGTTTTTTTTCAATATAGTTATGTTTCAAAAAAAAAAAAAGAGTAATGGTTGTGAATGCCTTCTTTTCTTTCTTTTTGTGACTCGGACTTTCTCAGAAAGCTTAGACCATTCTGATTTGTTTATGTATTGATGAATAAAGGCAACTGGATTTAAGATTCAACTGAAAACTAAGAAATTTAAGAATAGGTAGAATCAGTTGACACTGTTGGAACCTCTATGTAACCTCTCGAGCAATTGATTATTCACCGAGGTACCTTTGCTTCGCAAACTCACTCCACTTCTTGCCGAATACTTTGACCAATTAACCAATTGATCCACTCTAGTATGGACAAGAACGTGTTACACAAGGGTCGTTCAAGCCCCTTGATGTTCATTCTTCCTCAGATCTACCGGAGGAAAGAAGGGTATGGTTAAGACTTAAGATACTTCTTTTCCGCTGACATATTCACCATTTTTGTTGGCTAAATGAATTAAGCTATTTCTACTTGAAAGCAGATGCGAACTGCTTTACCTATCCCCAGATTCTATCAGCGGCATGATAGCCTTACTGCTCCAGAGCCTAATAAACCGACTAAATGCAAAAGAATCCTATTTTTAGGTATACTCAAAATTCAAATCTTAATGGGCATAGTGAATAGAGTTACTAGGTAATAATACTAAAAGTCTTTATCCATATATTTTTTAAATAGCACAACAACTCTCATCATTTATTTTTATTTTTTTAAAAAACTTTTTAAAAAAAAATAAAAACGTATATAGGTTTGGCTAATAAGTTATGTCAAAATAACTCTTATCATTTATTTTTATCTTTTAAAAGTTTTTCTAAAAAAAAAAAAAAACGTACCTAGGTTTGGTTAATAAGTTATCGACGAAATGCTTCAAAAAAAAAAATTATCGATCAAACTTCTCTCTATAACTGTCAAATTTAGGTTCGGTTGATTCAAGCAAAATATAGGACAACTAATCTTAATATTGTTCTTCATAAAGTGAAGTTCGGCTATCATCTTTGTGTTTAATTATCAGCCGAACTATTCATCAGCACTTTTAAAATGAAAAAAAATGAGCAGTTAAGCTGATAATTCGTTTTAGTTGTCAGTTGAACTTTACTTTGTCTAGTTTTTTTCGATTTAAACCTAATTTATCCATCAAACACAAGAAAATAAAACATGGTTTAGTGGGAAATTCTTTTTATTGTTCATTTCCTTGTAAGGAGAGTTTTCGCTCTAACTTCACTCAATTCAATCTCTGCTTCAACTCCTTCTTATACTTTACTAGTTCACAGATTGGAAGAACGATTAGAACCCCTACAGCTCTACCTTTAGTCGAAGATGATGACAATTAAAATCGAGTTAGCGTTCGTCTGGTATGGAGAAAAGAAAAGGAGTAAAAAATTAAAATTAAAATTAAAATTAATTAATTAATCAAGGATAATTAAATAATTTATCTACCTAGGACACCCTTATCACCCACCCTAGCTTGGTTAATCACTAATTTTTGGGTGTGCCTACAAATAGGTATCAATTTATATGAAGTTTTTTTGTTTTGTGATGGGCAAATCGTTTATATGAATTTATTATGTCTGTCGGTCTGTGTAAAATGGGAAAGCGGAAGTACTTTTTCTTTCTGAGAAAATAAAGCGGGAGTACTTGATAATGCTAAGAACATCTACTGAACACAAAAACATTACATTTGTGGATCTAGCTATTAGCCCACTTATGAAACTTAGAAACTGTATTATCTAGCTAGAGATGCTGACTACTGATTAGTCAGGAAACAGTTTCATTTTATTATATATATATAGAGTTGTGATGGTCGAGTTGATTGTGCATCTGCGGCGTGTTGTCAGCTATAAGGTTGAAAGATACATCAAGGATAGATTTTAGGGTGCTTTCTGTTTCTCAGTCTATCGGCAGCCACTGATTCTGCAGAAGGAAGGGCCTGTGAAGCTATCGATTCAACATAAGGAGTTTGTTGAACTTCCACAGTTGTCGATGTTGTCGTTGAGACCGTCTCTGAATAACCTACAACACATGTAGCACCAAAAATTACTACAAAATCAGTAGTAAAAATACAACCAAGGCATTATATTCTTAAACAGTGATATTCTCTTGTTTATTGCCGTGTACCTGCATCCGGCGGATATGGAATGCAACATAAGCAAGACGTTACTCCTTCTAGATTAGTGTGGCAATAGGAGCCTAGAAAGTCTTTTTTGTACTGTAACAAACACCTATTAGAACAACCAGAGCACCCGCCGGGATTAAAGACGGGACCTCCGTTTTCACACTGTTCTACGTTCCCGGCTTTTGATGTCTCTGCACACAGATGGTAGCAAAAATCAATTTCAGTCTATTTATAATGTAAAAATGGATCTGTTAAAAAACTGGTCATCTGATCCCACATTTGGACACGCCCTAATCTGTTAGTAATACTTACCGGAGACGTATAGAATAATAATTGAAACAAGAAGGAAGCCGATGAAAGAAGCACAAGCTTTAGCCATGACTTATCGTGTTGTAAGATTTGACATGGGACTAAAACAAATCTCATCTATTTATAGTCAATTTATACGGAGAAATAGAGAATACACCCATCTTGTCTTAAAATACCAATATATGGCGCTATCCACATCCACCCATTCTCATACTCATAACCATACCCATACCCATGCCCATACCCATACCCACCCATACCCATGTCCTGATACTTTGTATTAGCTTGGCTTCCTATCAAAAATACGAATTAAAAGGAGGATTTCGGTTGAGATACATACAAGACCATGAGAAGAAGGATTTTTTGTCTTCCTCTTTTCGTGCTCGAAATAAATTGAAATACGAATTAAAGATTTGAGTCTTTTGTTCGTTCAACTGTTTGATTGTTATTATTTATTTATTTATTTTTAACAGAGGTCATATTGGTATGATTGATATAGAGTCCAAATTTATGCACCCCAAATAAATTAGTGGGTACATTTTGGCTATTGTTATTAGCCCATTTGTATTTTATTTGTTTTCCCAATTTTACTCTGTATTTATATTAAAAGACGAAAAGAGTTATTTTAATTTTTAAAACTCCGTTAATACATCTTTCTTCTTGTTCTTTTGATCGAAATTTTCTCTCCATGTTATATATGCAAAACTCTTGCTCTCTCTGTGGCTCCATTTTCTTTAAAAAAAAATCTTTTGATCGAAACTTTCCCTCCAACTTATATATACAAAACAATAGAAAGTAAAAAATAAAGATGTGGAACCAAAATTTTAGGTTTCTCAAAAGAATAATCAAATGTTAAAGATATGTTATAACCTTAAAACAAGCTGATACGATTGTTTAAAACTTCAAAATCAATTTTAGTTGCAGCAATAACTATTAAGAGAAAGAATTAATGTTCAAAATCGCTTCCCATTATGTGATTTTATAACCACATTTGATATTGGTTTCATATATTATATTTTCAGTTTCACCCTTTTTATCATTGTATCAACATCAGATACAAATTCACATTCTATGACAAAAATCTAATCTTCTTTTATAGGAAAATTAGATAGACTATTACATAAAAACTTATTGTGCAACTTACACATATTTTTTGTGTACAACTTCCGTCTTTTTGTACTTCCAAAACAAACTTTCATCTTCACCTTTAGCCATTATTATTTCTTAAACTCAAATTTATTTTTTAAAAAGAAGTGCCAACGTCAGGTCATCATTTTTGAATTCTAACGTCGACCCCTCAAATATTAAGGACCACTATTTCAGTAATAATTAATAATAGTTCTTTCTACATTGGTAGAATTGGACGTAAACTGTCCAGATTTCCGTCATCTTCCCTAACACCACTGCCCTTACCACTCTTTGAGTGAAAAATAAAAATCGACGATGTGACATCAGCTAGTTGCTTTCTCTGTTTTCTAGTTTTTAGAAAGAGCTTTGGTGGTACTATAGCTAGAGACATGTTGTGTATCATGTTAAACATTTAAAGAGAATGCAAACATAGAGGAAAGAGCAAGAACAAATAGGTGTTCATAAAAATTTAGTAAACTGTGTTTATTTTTTACTTTTTTTCTTTATTTCTAATTTTCAAAGTAGTTTTAGAAACCGTTTAAAAGAAATTTGGTCCATCACAAACACTTATTGTAATAAACCAAATTAGATAGAAAACTCTATTATTCTTTTATAGAAAAACTAGATAGAAAATTACACAAACACTTATTGTGCAACTTATACACACATTTCTTATGCACAACTTTCGTTTCCTACCACCTCCAAAACAAACTTCCATCTTCACCTTTAGCCATTATTATTTTTTTACCTCTATTTTATTTGCTTAAAAGAAGTCCCAACATTAGGTCATCACTTTTGAATTCTAATGTCGGCCCCTCAAATATTAAGTACCATTAGTTCAGTAATAACTAATAATAGTTCCTTCTCCATTGGTAGATTTGGACATAGACTGTCCATATTCCGTCATCTCCCCTAACACCACTGCAATTACCACTGCTTGAGTGAAAAACAAAATCGACGATGTGATCAATTGGTTGCTTTCTTTTTTTTCTAGTTTTTGGAAAGAGTTTTGATGGGAATATAGCCAGAGACCTGTTGTGTAGCATATTAATCACTTAAAAATAATGCAGACATAGAGGAAAGAGCAAAAAAAATAGGTGTTCATAAAATTTTAATAAATTGTCTTTTCTTTTTTTTCCCTAATATCAAAGTAGTTTTAGAAACCGTTTAAAATAAATTTGGGTGAATAGTAAAAGCCGGAATATGCACCCCACTTATTAGGGGCTGCACAAATTTGGACTCTGTACGCATGCATCTGCGTTCGCTTGTCTTCGCTTTTTAAATTATTTTCTGTTTGTGTATATATGTGAATGGCTCATGTATATCATATGAATCTCGTATCCTCATGTATCTGTCTCCATATAAACATTGAAATTGGTTTGTAAGCTAAGGCAAACTCTATCAATTTGAATTAAACAGAGAATCACCGATTACGGTATCAGACCTTGTAACATCATGAGGTGTCAAACGACAAGCTCGTATACATTATTCCACCTGTTATGTTTGACTATAAGTTCTTTCATTAGTATTTATAAATTCCAACCCGGAAGTATTTAGGGGGGTTTAGTTAGTTTGCAATTGTTATTCACGAGATAACTACGATTGGGTTCTTTAAAAACAAAAACGAGTCTCTTTACCATTCAGGATTTCAATATATTGGCAGGAAATGTAGTACCATCTTCTAATATATCATAAACTAATAGTTCACTATGTTGATTACAAATCGTTGGTTTTTTGTGAATGTATTTTCAAATGAATAATTGTACTTGTACCAGCTTATATTTATTTCTTATTTCATTATAAAATCAGACTTTCCAAAATAATTATTATATTTTTGCTATTTAATAATTATTTTTAGTTATTATCAATTATTTAAAATTATGTAAAGATTAAAATATAAAGTTTTGTTTTATCGGGGTGCACATTCCTCCCTACCTTATTGTTCAATTATTTAAGAATAACTTTTTTTCTTTTAATATCATTTATTGTTATTGGTTTTTCTCTAATTTCTCCTTCATACATCTTCCTCATCACATGAGATTATCTCCTTCTTTTCATTTCCCCTTACTGCATTACTTGATATATGGTTTACATAATTAACCTTTCATTATTTATTCATCCGACTAATATCACCTCTTAAACTACAGTGTAGACATTACACCAGAATTCACCTTTTTCAACGGACTAAAACCGTCAATGATAGAGATTATTGACAAAGTTTGTCCATCAGACGATCTGTTGTAATTTGAGGTGTTGAAAACCTCAAACGATAATGATCTACTGTCAATAATTATCAATAATAAACACCAAAAATTTTACTTGTCAATAATTATTGACGGGGATTACTTATCAATTAATTCAAAATTTGACAACAAATATTTTTATTAATAATTATAATTATATAAATAGTGTTTTGTTATCACTAGAATTGTAAATAAAAGTAAAATGGATTACTAAAAACACTTTTCAACTTCAGAATCAATTGTCATATATTGTAAAAGAGTTTAATATCATAGGAATTTTTTATAACATTCAAATAGACTTAAAAAAAACAGCAGCATGGTTCATTGCCGATAAGGCTTAACACTTGATTTCGACCAATTGATCACCTGCCCAATCATAACATCACCAAGATTTCCATATTCATCAAATAATTCAGCATCTTTGTCGAATACTTATTCAATAATTACACTGTATAATGTTCCATCGGTGCAGTAGCAGTATTGTAACTACCCAAAACAATGGTTTTCCTTGGAAGTTTTTGATGAAGCGTGAGCTTGGCAAATTGGACTCAACCGGCACCTACATGCATCAATACCAAACATCAATACAGTAAACGGGCTTATCATTACTGCAGTAATGACACCAACATAGACAGTATTGGAGAGTCAATCGATATAGATGTATAATGTATTTATCAATTAGAACACCTGACAGCTAATTCACTAATATAAATGTAATATATCACATGCATTTGTTTACCTACCAGAACTTGTTCATATAAAAGCATTCATAGAAATTAGACAAGACCAATACATACGACAAAAACAGAAAAGTCCCAAAGGAAGTAAGGTGAGTGAAACAAAAATAATAACGAAAACTATCAAGTTATAATTGGGAACCATTTGGATCAGCATCTACAAGTTCTTTGATTTTTCTCTACAAGATCATAGGTCATTTAGATTAACTACATATACTAGTAAATAATATTCTAATAGTCTGATAAAGGGATTTTAGTCTAATCATATAAAAACATAATCGAAAGAATTTAAGTAGTCTTACGATTTTAACATCTGAGGCGAAGGTGGATTCAAGATCATCTATGGTCTTGGTTACATGGGTTTTCGCAAATACGACATATCTGTTAATTTCACCAGTTGGACTTTTATTTTCCTGCAATTAAAAACAAAACTTTGTTAGTCACAAGTTCATACAATGCAATGAGGACCTGATTTCATACAATGCAAGAGAACAAATCAAATAGATGATGCCCTCTGATCTCATAGCTATAATATATCATTTACAGTATTATCAAAGAGTTTTCATAACAAGTCTATCATCACCAACCTGAGAGGGAGGGAGAAGAAAGAGAGATGTGGGAAAAAAAATGGAGAGAAGATGAGAGGAAGACAATGGTTATCAATTTCTTACCACCTCAAGTTCTTACCGGGTCATATATTGTACGAGAAATTTCTTTCCTGCCACATGATTGTAGTAGTTCAACAACTTCTCTAGCTTTTTACCAGCTGCACGATGTTTTCTGCCACATGATTGTAGTAGTAACAAGGATGGTAAAAATAAAATCATGCTTACAATGAACATTTAAACTTAACAGCACAACAGGGATTCCACAAAATTACAGATTCACTTAATCCAAAAGCAAAAGCATATTTTTTCAATATAGTTCAGTAAAATTTACTTCATTGGCCTAAGTAACAATAATTCATGGTAACAAATTCATATATATAAATATAGACAGTTTCAATATAATAGTTATGACATAATAAACTACCCTATCTACAGATGAATAAGGTTTAACCCCCTCAAACTTAATCCTAAAGCTATCTTAAAACATTATGGTGCAGATATTACTAGTCAGAAATCATTTGAGCATATAAAATGATAACATAATAAACTAAAATGTTAAAGATAACATAGTTTTTAAATCAAACCATCACAGAGCTTGAAATATTTGACAAGATCCATAAAAAAACTAAGTAAATTCCATAACTTAAAATAAATAGTTATGGCAGATCATAATTAAGTAAAACCCTTACCTCAGTAAGCACCTAACTATTAACCACAGATTTTCGAGTTTGCGAACCAAAATGGAAAATAGAAAATGGAACTGGATTTTGCATAAGCATTTGAAATGTCATAAATTTGTTAGAAGTTGCAACATGGGAAATACTCGAGAAAAAATAATTATTGATGCAGCGGATAATAAAGAAAAGAAATAAAAGAGAGGTTTTGTTCAGACTTCAAATATTCCTAAGAATATCGACTATGAATAACGATAATTATTTAGACTTCGGTTTCCCGACTGTAAACAATAATCGATTAAACTTGAACAAGTTTAAGAAAATAATTCTTATTAATCAAATTCAACTCTTTAAAATGATACATGGAGGACTCTTTTATAGACTTGGGGAAAAACCCTAACTTGCTAGCCAAGAAAGGATGAAAAAACCCCTAAACCGACTCAAACCCTAATTTTCGTTTTTGGAGCTCCTTATATAGATAAATCCTACTAAACAAACCTATAAACTTGTTTCCCAAGGCATCTACTACCTTTAGGCAACTTTTCTAACTTATTAAAACTCTTAAAATAAACTTCTAGACTCTTCTAAAATTACCCTAAGTAATAAATCCAAAATTTATTATTTTTCTACTAAAAATAACATTAATAAAATATAAATAAAAATAAAAAAATAATAGATTTATTTTCCATAAATCTCCCTCCATCAATTATGCATAGAGCAATAGAGAGAAGAGTCCAATATCTTTTGAAAAAAGATGGATAATCGTCATGACATGACGACCCTGGCTAGCTAGCTTACGGTTTACCTATTCAAGTAGTTAAAATCTCTGAATCCAAGTGACCAATTCAGTAGGACAGTAACTTGGTTTCTTCTACCAAGGTAAGTTGTTCAGACTTGAAAACTATGATATTCTAAATGAGGTATTGTGTTGACAAAAATAAAAATTAGAAAACTCAAAATTGTTTTCTTCTACCAGGGTAAGATGTTTAGAAAACTCAAACTTTATATGACTTCTGTACATGTTGTCCCTTGAATAGATCTGTTTTTTAACACATGGTCTTATTCATTGTTTCTTATTGACTAGAAATTCAAGACCTAAATATAGAAATCATTAACTACCAACGAATTATGACTTTCAAGTTTCAATTTAAATGTTATAACATGACTTTCTTTCTTTTTTCTGTTATAAATAAGGGTGTACATGGCTCGGTTCGGTTCGGTTTTTGCTAAAAACATAACCGAAACCATTACTTCCGATTTTAATTTTCCAAACCAAAACAGTGTCATTAATCAACGTTTTCGGTTTTTAGTTTTACCACTAGGTTCCGGTTTTACCATTATTTTGTCAGTTTCATATAACTGATAGTTAAAAAAAGAAAATATACAAAAAAATGAAAGATTAAAATATAGTTACACAAAAAATGACACATAAAATTACATATTAAAATTAAGTAAAATTAAATATAGACTTTTATAGTTTAAATCTATGGATAAGATTAAATATAGTTAATCTAAGGTAGATCTAATGGTTGATATTAATTACATCAAAAATAATCGGTTTTATCATTGGTATTCAGCTTGGTTTTTACATCAAACCAAAACTGAAACCATTACTCTCGGTTTTTATCTTTCTAAACTAAAACCGTACCATTAGTAAATGGTTTGGTTCGATTTTTTCCTAATCGGGTTGGTTCGGTTCGGTTTTAGTGGATAATCGTTATCATGTACAACCCTAGTTATAAAAATAAGTTTGGTATGTGAGTGACAACTGACAGCGACCCAAAATGAACGGAATCAATCATGCTACTGTATAGGATGTTATGTACTTCCACTACACCTAAACTTCCTGATTATAATAACATCGTCATTCATTTTATAATTAGCATTTCAGTTGGATAGGTTAAAGACGATATTGTCTCATCTCTGTGTGCCAGTCCAATATACCCTCCCTTCTCTGTGTGCCAGTCCAATATACCCTCCCTGGGTGCCCAAATGATAAAAATACGCTAAGAAACAACAAAATTTAATTGGAAGCTAACTGCTAGCGACTGATATAAGTGAGATTTGCTCCGGGCTATATAACTTAGCTATGGTTAAAAACTTTTCTTAGGTTAAACTTAAAACGATATTTTGGTATCTTGTGTATAAATCCCAACAGTGTGTTATAAAGCAGCGGATGCACTTACAAAATAAGTGAAATCTAACCTCCACGAATGACTCTTTGTATAATTAATCAGTCTATGATGTAAATTACTTGCAGTAGCCAAATGAATATTTTCTTATCCAAAATAATAAACTAAAGAAAATACAAACTTAGGTAGAGGCGGTAGAGCTATTTGATTGAATTGAACTAGTCGATAAAGCAAAGGGATGACAAGTCCAAACTAAAGCTTCAAAGACAAAACTAAGATCTGGCCCATCAGGGAATATATAGACCTGCCGAAAGTAGAATCCCACAAGAGCACAAAGATGAAACTGGTATACCAGCAACAGCTAACGCCTCACCTGTATCACAGATTCACAATCATCCCTTTGATACATCAAGATAAAAAAAAAAAATTGATAAGAAAATTAAGCAAAACCTAGAATATAAAACATCAAATTAAATGGATATAATATAAAATTATAGCAAATTGTGATTTAATTACATGTATTCTAACAGAAACGATATAATTAAGAAATTCGTTTCAAAATCAATTGAGAGAAACCCTAGATTAAACTAACAAGCAGAAACACATGAATCTAAATATAACTAACAAAATCAAATATCAAAATTGATTAGAAACCCTAGTTTTTTAGTAACCTTTCTCCAAGTAATTTCTTCTTCGTGTAAACTCTAAAGAAAATCGTGTAAAATCACCAAAACCCAACATGCACACAAAGATTAACAAAAAAAAGTTAGAAATCACATAATCAAACAAAAATAGAGCTAAATCCCACAGAAAATCTCATAATCTAAGTTTTCTTTTTCAAACATTTATAAGTAGAAGAACTAAAACCCCCTTTTCTAAACAAAAATCAGTATAACTGTCATATTTTTAGGGTTTTTACTTTGGAATACTAAGCTTGAAACAATAACAAATTAATTTGAGATATTAAGCTCAAAACAACAACAAAATATCATTTAGAAATGGTATAAGAAATTTTAGATTTTGATAAAGAGAAAGACTAAAGAAAAAAAAGTTGATGTCATTAAACCTACTGACTAATTTTGTATCTTTACTAATTAATCAATTTGATAAAGAAAACCAAACCCAGATTTCAATTTTTCATATTGTTAGATCTATTTGTTTTTATCCATGATTAGTACTTCAAGCTTTTACAAGTTGAAGTTCAAATCTGATTTTTTTCCCAATCATTAAGAGCTAAAAATGTATAGTAGCAAACAATATCATTTGCAGTTTGAAATTCATGAGATAATGTTGTGAATCAATCGATCAATCAACCAAACAACTCATTTCTTTATATTACCAGTAATCAAATATTTAATTGATGAGTTTTTTCTTCAGGGTGTATAGAACTAGCTTAGAGAGAGAAAGCATCATAAACATGAGAAAGGAGGATATTTTAGAAAAAAATACTACCTCCGTTTCAGGAAAAGAGTTACTATCACTTTTTCAAATTGGCCTATTTTTAGGTTAAAATGAAAAAGTGATAGTAACAATTTTCCAGAAACGGAGGGAGTATTAAGTAGTGGCCCGTCCATATAAATCCTCCACTTATGAGGAGAGGAATGTGCATCCAGCCCGGTTAAAGTGGGGTACATAAAGTCGCACTCAAAAATAATGGATCAATTTACAATGTATTTATTATGAGGTTTACAATGGTTATTATTAATTAAGATACTTTTTTAATGCATGATATTATTGAAAAACCGTGTTATAAAAAATAATTAACTGTTATGGACAATGATTATTAACAACGAGACGTGAATTGTATAAGCATGTATTATCATGTTTAGACATATATATTTATATAAGTAAATTTTAACAGTTATACGTCTCTGATAATAATGTGATTATAGACAAGTGGTAAATCGATTCGTTCACTCGGACAGGTGAAGATTGATTTTAGACCTAAATTCTAATGCTAAAATAAAAAACTTAAGCAAAAGATTGTAGCAAATTTACAGAAAAGACTGAGGCAAAGGATTCCACCATTAAACAATTTTTAAGTGATTCTATATTGATAATTATGCAAATCTTTTACATTCAAATTGATTTTAAGTATTGCCTAGACAAGTAAATTTTCAAAAAAATAGTTGTAAATCGAAAGCATGGAACATCAAAAGCCCTAGACTAAGCATGAACCATCAAAAGAAATAAAAACTATTTAATCAAAATCATATATTCAGTTTTTATTCAATGCAAATAATCATAAAAAGAATTATAAAAAATAGTTATGTATAAATTACCACTTTATTATTGAAATAATGGCTTCCTCCATTGTCCCAGTATTGGGGTTTAGCTCCTCATGTTGAAAACACTCTGAAAAGGTTTATTCATAGCTCAAAAAGTGTTTACAAATAAGAAATAAAAATGGCATAGAAAAAACACAACAGATATTTCTGTTGCAAAGAAGAAATGGACACAATTCACTAAACTCTTATTTGCCGCTAAAAAGAACAAGAAAAGATCACTGTCATTAACGACAGTTTTCTTCTGTTGTTGATTTGAAGGAATTGGTGACAGCTTCTGCGATATTCTTCACATGTGGTTTCTTCTTCTTCCTCCTCCTCTTCTCTCGGCCAAGAACCCTAAGTTGCAGAGATCTTCTTTTTTTCTTCGAATCTGACCTCCCCAACCCCCCTGAATTGCTCTTACGACTTCTATTTATAATCAACAACCATATCTTCCAAATTTCCTTCTCAAGTCTTCACGAATCTCTTTTTCAAAGAATTTTTTTCTCGGGATTTTTTCTCCTTGTTATATGTGTGTGTAATGATACTGCCAAATCTATTTGTTCCTCTCAATATTATTTTCTTACCATATTTGCAGTCTTAACAATTGTTCCTTACGACGACAGTTAAGAGATATTGTCGAGAATTAGGTTTTATTTCAATTCAATCCCCCGAGAGTATTTGATTTCCATTTTCACGAGATTATTATTGTGGTTTCGAGTGTCCTAAACGTGTACAACTCTCATATATAAGGTAACAAGATATATATCACTTTATTTCTTCGAAATATCCTTCCAATTCACCCATATGCAATGAATTTTTCCCGATGATAAGATTTTACAATACCCTATTTATAAATACTGCAATCGCACGGCATCTACAATGCATACAACGACAAGTATGGGTCGAACCCACAGGGAACGGGGACAATACTGTAATCAATATCTCTGACAACTAATAGAAAAGATGTTTTTGGGATTTTTCAGAAATTCGGAACAAAATGAAATAACAAATAATCCTAATAATAAACAAAGTGGGGAGTGGATTACTAGGGTTTTCAATTTCCACCAATTCAATCATATAAACTCCATTAATCTCTAAAATATATTTCTTGTATTACTCGAGACAAATATCGACATTAATCTCATGTGTCGGAAGATGGTATGTTAAATTCTCAAATATTGTTTCTCCGTTGTAATTTCCTTTGCTTCATAGGTTGTGATTCTAAAGCATTACATATCAACCCTAAAACATATCACGTCAAAGAACTTAACCAAAGCACGCAATATCAACTGAAAAGCATAAATAATCAATAAAATCACATGAACAATTAAATACCAAGTTATATGAAATAAAATTACTAGTCAATCAAATCATCATTAGAAATATCATTGTAGAGTCTATACAATTAAATTGGCTTTTATTTAAAACCCTAGTCACAAAATCTAGTAAAACATGGAGATGGATTTCTTAAAACTCATAAAAATAAATATGAGAAAAGAAAAGATTAAAACAAATTGGAACATGTGTTTTATCCCCTTCTCTTTGCTGCGTTCACCACTGAACAGAAGAACTCCCCCGTCTCCCGCCGTCAGACCCAACCCCCCTTCGTCTTCGTCCAAACCCGAAACCAAAAAGTATATCTTTCATTTTTTTCTCCTTGGTGCCTAAACCTTCTCCCTCACTTTGTCAGTGTTCGGTCCCACTTTCCTTATAACTCACACCATATCTCTATGCTTGCCACATCACCTTACTCTAACAACTTTGTCTCACTCTGATCTCCGTGATGTCTATTATCAAAGCAGACGATCCACTTTTCTTTCACCATCTGACCGAGCTCCTCTATCCATGTCAAGACTTCTAACTCTTGCCCTTCCTAGCTACGTCATCACCTAGTTATACTTTTTGATTTAACCCAGCCAACAATCCACTGCATTTAATGATTCAATCAAAAGCAAGTCTAGCCAATCGCCCCCATCTTACTTTTTATTCACCTCGTTGTGGCGCCTTCAAAACAGAACCTTCTCCATTGTCCCTTTCTTTTCCCGTCTACACCAGCCTAGCTAGTAGCCTAGCCATCGTCAGTTGGAAGTTTGAATAACACTTGACACGTCTCTTTCCTACTCTTTCCCACATGCTCGACTACATTAAAGACCAACAGCTATAACAGTTCGACTGGACCAAACTCTTTGTTTCCCTTGTCAAACGTCGTTTTAGCTCTTATTTAGCCAATTTACTTGTAATATCGAGTTTAAGCATGTAGCCTAAAAGCACAAAAGCAATTTATTAGCATAAAATGGGCATTAACAAGTATAAATAAAGCGATAAAAATGTATAAATTATGTCTGTATCAAATACCCCTAGCCTAAATTTTACTAGTCATCGAGCAAAATTAATCTAAAAATAAAATAAAATCATAACTCACTTTCGCAAAAATGACGACTACATTTAGCATATGTAATAAGTCTTTAAACCCATAGGTGTCTCTATCGGACGAGTTATAGTCTCGTGAGAGTTTACAAGAGGTATACCCATAAAACCTTTACTCCAAATTTTAGCTACTTGTGAACTATTGAGGATAAACACTAAACATGCTATTTAGTTAAACTACTAAATTCTTAGGATATAAGAATCATTACCCTGTATGAATCCAATTGTTGTATACGAGTTTGCACTCAACATACTAAAATTCATATAAGAATGCAAAACTCTACTCAAATAATCATTGAACATCCAAAACTGGATAAAAATTATCAACATTCACATTGCTCGAAATCCATCAAATTCAAACACAAGGATAGATTAGAAAATGAATATGAAAGTGATGAATGGTGCATATGTTGACTAAGGTGAATGTTGTTTCCCATATCTGTCTGAAGGTCGCCGCCAGGATGAATCCTAATGAATTGAGATACGTTCCCACTGGTCTTAATCCTTATACTAATATCGACTCAGCTGGTATATACAAGGGCCCAAGCAGTCGATTTATAAAATAATTATTCACTTTTTTTCATCATTTTTTATATTTTTTTGTCTCATTTAAATACAATAATGAGGCTTGATCTCAATCACTCTACTTCATCCCAACGACGATAACAAGTCGACACTAGTGCCCCACCAAATCACTTATAGAAACACAAAATTGCAAAAATAAAAACAGAAGATGATATGGTTATGACGATTCCGAGATATGCTTGTTCAATGATTATCATGTTATTTTTAACACGTGAGTGCATCCATCTACAAATAGACCATTTAGCTGGGCACAACAATTCATATAGATAAGAGCTATGTTTCCATCTACCTAGAGTGGTTAGTGTCATTCTGAATAGTTCACAAGTCTATAAATTTTGGAGTTTCATTATTGGCATCAATTTTCTGAAACTCTACCCCCAAACCTAAATCTAACATTGTCCTCAATGTTTCAAAATGTGCAACCTAGAATTGTATGCAATAAATAAGAATATGAGAAACAAATATAAATCAAAAAGGATGGATTGGAAGATTTCACCTGATTGACGCAGTAAAAGCAGTATTCTCTGTAACATACATCAAACGATAGTAATAACAAAGAACACTGAAAAATAAAAATAAAAAAAAGCCTTAAAAGAAAATAAAAATCTACCCACTAGATATGTACAGAAAGGATCTCCATAAATTAACAACCTGAAAATTTGGGGATCAACCCAACATATAATATTTACAACCAATGATAGTCTCACACTCTCGCAGTAGCAACATAAAGATGATGAGACTATCAAATGAAAAGAACTACCCAAACCTGGTTTTTGCAAATGATATATCATTTTTAACAAAAATAACTGAGTCAAAGGGTTTTCTAGAGATGGGAACTGAAACTGCAGGAGAAACATGCACAAATTCATAGATGTCACGAGATGCAAAGTAATCTAGTATACCGGAGAAGTACGCAGTTATAATCCAAATTAGGAATCTTTCGAAAAGTTGTGCTAGCAATTCTATGCATATTAACTTCTACACTGGGTTTGTGACCCTGTAATAAATCATCATCATAACCATCATCACCAGATTTACGTTGTCATTTTTCATAATCCAAAACTGGTGCAGAATCTAACAACGCATTAACTTCTTCAAAATGACTATCCTCATCGTAGTAGGCTCCAAAATGGGACAAGCAGGCCTTTAACAAATCATTAATACTATTGGTGCTAAAAGTGTTCTCAACTAGAGAATCAATCATGCAGACATACTCCATATATACAAAGAAAAATAAAAACAAAAATTTATACAAAATAAAGTTGGTGCAAATTCAGGAAGTAAACAAACAAGCAATCACCAATTCATTCACTCCATAAATCACACCATGAAAGAAAAAAAAATGCTCTTACCCTTATAATTGGAACAAAATAGTTCAAAGAACTCAACTAAGTATTTTCCCACTTCGAAAAGCAGTACTAGTACCTCGTATCAACATTCACAATTTAGGGTAATGAGCGTCCAACCTGTCCAAATCGTTCAATATATAACTCACGAGTAAGAAACTCGTGAGTATTTGCAGCATGCGAATGATATTGAGCTAGACGACCAGAAGCAACCCCAAATGTACCTGAAACAAAATTCTAAGACACAAAACTAGTCAAAAAGAACTAAAAATCCTAAAAAAAACAAAAATAATTGAAAGTATGATTATAAAATCAAAAATACTAATTATAATATTTCACAACCACTCCCGGCAGCGGCGCCAAAAATACTAATGATTAGAATGACTTGCTTAGGGTATTGTGATCTTGTTTGAGGAGAATGTGCAATGCTTGAGCTTCTTGTTTCTAAATAGGAAATTAGAGTTGTAGGTTCATAAGACCATAAAAAAATGGTGGCGGAAACGCCGGAAAGGATAAAAGGATGTAGAAGAGGTGTATAAATAACTCTAATTCATTTTGGTCGTTGGATGAATCTATTGCTGACCGTTGGATGAATCTATCGCTAACGCCAAGTTGACGATATTAAGTAGTTAATATTTATTAATAATTTAATTACTTTGGTAACAAATGTTAGGTCAACAGTTTGATTAATTTTTTTTTAATAGGTCCAGGTACCAACACTTAATATTTGAAATATTGGGTACCAAACCAATGTACTGAATATATATTTGGCAAGAACGGTTAAATGACCTATAAATAAATGGTGAACCTAAGATGCGCTGACACAAACACGAGATGAAAACACGATGTGACTCAAGTATAGATACGCGATATATTTTTTAAAAAACTAGGACACAAACTATTATGTATCTATCTATAATACGTCTATGGGGATTAACATATCCAAAAAGGCACCTTTGATCCTGCATCTGATATACGCAGGCGACCTCCTTATCACATGTAAAACCTCGGTACATCATTGTTATAAACTAAAACAACTGCTAGACGCCTACTACTCTTAAGCATGGCAACACATCAACAACAATAAATATACCATCATCCACACCCTTGACTACCACAACAATCGATCAATAAAATTTAACAAATTTTTGATATGCCAGAAACAAAAACTCCAACAATTTACCTTGAGGTCCTATCCAAAAGCGGTTGATCTTTTGTCCATATGTTCACAATGCTTCTTGAGCGTATAGCAAGAAAAGCAAAAAGATGGAAATCCAAATGCATAAACCCATTAGGAAGGTTAGCACTTATTAATGTTTCGCTCACTCCAGCTGCTAACCACCTGTGCAGACATAATTTCTGCCGGTACACGTCCATAATAAGATTTATCAAATAACTAGGAACTTTTTATAGGGACATGACGCTTCAGTTAGAAAACTTCACCCTTTGGGATGGGGTAAGTTAACAAAACCGAAGAACACATGGAGGCCTAGAAATTAATAAAATTGCTAACCACAAGAGATCCAAGTTTCTTTACTGGCATCAAACAAGAGATCCAAATTTCAACCAAACGATTCCAACATCTTTAAACCATTCTACCACCATGCATCAACTCTTAAATACCAACCTACCCGTTAAGATCCCCACCTTCTCCTGCTTTTTATTGTGGTATCTTTAGCTATCTCGAAACGATCTTATTTATAGGAAATTCCCACGAATACCAACAAACATCAGCAACATGGCTATATAAGGCTCGAACAGGAATATACTTGGGCCAATTCGGTGATGCCTCGCTCACCCCCCGGATATGCAACCGATACTCAATCAATCTACCAAAAACCGGCGCACACTGATTATTTTAGCAGGATGGAAACCCCAATTGCGAATTAGATAAAAATCAACACTGACGGGGCAGTCAATGTACACCGGTCATGTAGGTGGTAGTTTTATTTATAGGGATTCATCAACCGATATGATTGTATAAATGACACAACCTCTGGAGATAACGACGACATTACTAGGAAGTTATCATGCTACTTTTTAAGAATACGCCGTTCCTAGTTTTTTAACTTATTTTGTATTAAAAAGTTTGAGGGGTACGTTTTACCCACGTGTTAATTTTTTTTAGCGGTTTTATTAATATAACTTGCTTAAAAATAAAATACAAATAAACCCACATATATATGGCTGCACAAAGGTCGGTTCGGCTCGGTTCTTGGTGGAACCCTGTACCTGTACCTCCCCATGGTCGGTTCTTATATTTTGTACCTGTACCCTGTACCCTGTACCCTCGGTCCGGTTCCGGTTTTGTACCCTGTACCCTGGGTCCGGTTCCGGGTACGTACCCTGTACCCTTTTTTATTTTATTTTTTTTGGGTTACATATAAAATTTAAATGTAAATTGTTGAAATAAAATAAAAAAAAAGTTTAAGTGTTTATACCATTTCAATCTAATTACGAAATGTATACAGTATTAAGTTCCGTCAAATAAACACAAACACAAAAAGTTTGGTGGTTCCGTCGAATGCGATGGCTACTTAATCTCGGCGGTCGCTTTCCTAAGGCTCAGCCGCTCAGGTAACTTAAGTAACTATTGAATTCTTAACTTCTTATTTGGGTTCAGAAAAATCAGAACTTGGTAGTACGAATTTCATCACATGCAGAACTTGTTTACTTGTTGCAATTTAGTATAACTTAGACTCTGTAGGGTATCATCACATTCAGAACTTCGATTGCCTTTCCCTGTAAGATCTTTTAGATGAGACCCTCTATGGTGTTCAAAAACTTCTGATGATGAGCATGGTGTGCTTCATATATGTTGTATTCTATTATGAGATTTTCCAAACAACAATTCCAAACTTAAGTATCACTTGATCGGTTCTTTGGGTCCGGTACAGGTCGGTTCTGAGCATGCACCTGTACCTTGTACCCCCTTATATTCGGTTCCTATTTTTTGTACCCGTACCCCGTATCCTGTACCCTCGGTTCGGTTTTTATAGGGTACGGTTCCGTCGGTTCCGGTACGGTTCTTCGATTCCGGTCGGTTCCTGTGCAGCCCTACACATATATATTGACAAAAGCTATGAACGTTCACAAAACGGAAAAAACCCTTTCCTTAACCATCATCAAATAAAAATTGTCTAAAAAACTTGTCGAAATGATATCCAGAACTCCTAAGTCATATCAAACTAGTACGTAATTTAAGATGGAACCTTTTTATTTTTTCATAAATCATAAATAGAAATAATAAAAATAGATAACGTATCGTATGTGAGCCCCAATTACGTCCACTATTAGTCTTGGGTATTGTGTTTATTACATGTTCGGTTCAAAAAATCACGTAAAATACGCTTGAGGTGAGTCAGATATGCTTGTATGCGCATCGTACGAGCGTCTCGAGTCGGGGGGTCTAACGTGAATACTCCACTAAAATGGATATGTTAGTGCTACATAGACGGTAAACCACCAAAGACCAAACCAACTTAAAAATACTTCGTACCCCCATTTCCCCAGACTTTTCTTTCCGCGTACATGTAATATGCCGTGCTATCAATGGCTCATGGTTGTTCAAATAGGATCCATGGTTGTTCATCTAGATCTAAACTGTCAACGATATTTAACGGAACGGATAATAGCTATCCTGTATCTGAATCCGTTAATAATATATGGATATCCGTAGTCAATAATTATCCGACGAATAATAGAAATTTATTTTCGTGTCTAAAACCGTTAGGATTAACGGATATCCTATAATTCAATAACTATCTGAAAATTATATAAGAAAAAAATATATTTAATTTAGTTGTGCGTATTTAATCATTTCTTCTTCTCATGAATTTAAAATTGTAACAAAAAATTAATTTTAATGATTTTGTCATTTCTTCATTTTTTTTTCCGATCAAAATCATTAACAAATGTAAAAAAAATTAAGAAAATTAAAGGTATAATAGTAGTTATATATATATATATATATATTATGTTAACGGATATCGGATAATTATCCTATAGGATAGTAGTATTTCTGTATCCGATAAGGAACAATTTTCCGATAAAATATCCATAACTGAATCCGATATCCGAAACTTCAAAAAATATCCTAAATTTTTGGTACGGACTCAGACGGATATCAGGTATTCGATTATCCATTGACAGACCTATCTAGATCCCAGCCCCAATAGATTCCTGGATTTAGGGTTTAAATGAATGTCACGCCGCGTGTAGGGTGAAAATGGTGGGGGCACCAGGTAAATTCGGAACCAACCCCGCATGATAACAACCTAAGAGTCAGACTCTATTAAGTCAGATCCATTAAGCCATATACTCAAATGAGTCAGACTCACAGGATACAATTGCCATATACAGAATTCTTCTCCCATCTTACCAACATCACTCTCCTTTTGGCGCCACCGTCTCTCCCTCGAAGCTCTCTTCTCAGAAAACTAATAATTAGGGTTTATCCCAAACCCTCAAGAGACTCCGCCTCCTCCTCCGCCGTCGATATCATAAGGTAACCTAAAACCCTAATTTCTTAATATTAACATTGTTCTTCTTCCCTTGCAAATAGAGCAAAAATCAGAATTAGGGTTTTAGAATCTTGAAAACGAAAAAAAATGGAAGAAGAATCACAGTCACTTGGGAAGAGGAAATCCGTAGAAGCTTCAGAAGTTACACCTAATGAAGATTCAGAGGCACAGAAACCTACTGAATCTATTTCTAAACGACGGACATTAGCTAAGACATGTGTTCATGAAGTTGCAGTACCAAAAGATTATGTACCTTCATTAGATGCAACCATTCATGGTACATTAGCTAATCCAGAGTTTAATGGTACAATGGCGAAAACGTATGAGTTTAAACTCGATCCATTTCAACAAGTATCAGTTTCTTGTTTGGAAAGGAAAGAATCTGTGTTAGTTTCAGCACATACTTCAGCTGGTAAAACTGCCGTAGCGGAGTATGCGATAGCTATGTCATTTAGAGATAAACAAAGGGTTATTTATACTTCGCCTTTAAAAGCGCTGAGTAATCAGAAATATAGGGAGTTGACACAGGAGTTTTCAGATGTTGGTTTGATGACTGGTGATGTTACGATATCTCCGAATGCTAGTTGTTTAGTTATGACTACTGAGATATTGAGGGGGATGTTATATAGAGGTTCTGAGGTTTTGAAAGAAGTTGCTTGGGTTATTTTTGATGAGATTCATTATATGAAGGATAGGGAAAGAGGTGTTGTTTGGGAAGAGAGTATTATATTTTTGCCGCCAGCTATTAAAATGGTGTTTTTGTCAGCTACTATGTCGAATGCTACTGAGTTTGCTGAATGGATTTGTTATTTGCATAAACAGCCTTGTCATGTAGTTTATACAGATTTCAGACCTACTCCTTTGCAGCATTACGTGTTTCCTGTTGGTGGGTCGGGTTTGTATCTTGTTGTGGATGAGAACGAGCAGTTTAAAGAGGAGAATTTTGCGAAATTACAGGATACGTTTAATAAACAGAAGCCGAATGATGGGAATAAGGGTGGAGGTCCTAAAGCAAGTGGTAGGATTGCAAAGGGCGGTACTGCTGCTGGGGGTTCCGACATATTCAAGATTGTCAAGGTATGCTTCATTTTTTAACTAGTATTGCTGTTCTTTGCACCGATACAAATGAAATGTCTTATTTGAAATTTTAACTATAGTTAGCTATGACTCTTGATTTTTGGTCATTTATTCAACTGGGCAAGCATCTCATTTGCTTGGACATTTGTTCAAAGAGTTTCTCAGATTAGAAATTTCTCTTGTAGTGTTGTATAGTTCATTTTTAGTATGTGTGCGGAACTTTACCCTATCACGATTGCAGTAACATCCATTTGAATAGCCGCGTCATAGTACTTAATACATAGAAACATCCAGCTATGACTTGATAAAAATTGCAGCCATCCCAATGAAGCCATGCTAAGTATCAAAGTAGACTTAAGCCTAAAAATTAGTAAACTTCAGCAGAGGCAGTGGCTACGGCAGCAGATCTTAGTTTCAGCTTTGATCTGGAAAACTCGTTATTTTTCAGATGATCATGGAACGAAAATTTCAGCCTGTCATCATTTTCAGCTTTAGTAGAAGAGAATGTGAACAACATGCAATGTCTATGGCCAAGCTTGATTTTAATACCAAAGAGGAGAAGGATGACGTTGAAGAGGTTTTTCGGAAAGCAATACTTTGTTTAAACGAGGAGGACAGGAACTTACCTGCTATTGAATTAATGTTGCCCCTACTACAGAGAGGTATTGCTGTGCATCACTCTGGACTTCTTCCAATTATTAAAGAATTGGTGGAACTTCTCTTCCAAGAAGGACTCGTCAAGGCCCTTTTTGCTACAGAAACAGTAAGATGGTTTTCATTGCTAATTAGGTTCTTGAAAGTTATGGTTTTTTGAAACACCAAACGGGAAAAAGGTTTCCTGCCCTGCATCCATGAACTCTGTTGTGCATTGTTCAGTTGGAACAATTCAAACTATGTTGCTTACTCTTTTTTTCTTGGTTATTATTCGTGGCAGTTTGCCATGGGTTTAAACATGCCTGCAAAAACTGTTGTTTTCACATCTGTCAAAAAATGGGATGGTGATAGTCATCGTTATATCGGATCAGGTGAATATATCCAGGTAAGTTAAGATCCCAAGAAACCATTCTTTCTTAGTTCTAATAAATAAACGAGTTTCTTAATCTAATTTGATTTTAGTCATTAACTACTATTTTGCTGTTATGTACAGATGAGTGGGAGAGCGGGACGCCGTGGGAAAGATGACCGTGGTATCTGCATCATAATGATTGATGAGAAGGTCTTTTTCTATAAGTCCTGTGGTTTTGACTTTCATGCTTGTTTTAACCTTTTGAGCCGTGCAGCTGTGATATCCATTTTTTTTATGCTCTTGCTATTTATTATTTAAAATACTACTTTATTTTTATCACCATCATTATGAAATTGGATTATCCACTTCCATAAGATACTTCATCTCATCACACCTGTGCTTGACATTGGTTTCATTTTCTTTCCAGATGGAGATGGTTACTCTTAAAGATATGGTTTTGGGTAGACCTGCTCCGCTGCTCAGTACATTCAGGTTGAGTTACTACTCTATCTTGAATTTAATGAGCCGTGCTGAGGGCCAATTTACAGCTGAGCATGTTATCAAGAACTCATTTCATCAGTTTCAGTATGAGAAGGTTTATACTTAACCATCACTAGTATCATCAGTTACTTTACTGAGATTAGATCATGTGGCTATATTAACCATCTTTGGTTGTTCAGGCTTTACCTGATATTGGGGATAAGGTTTCAAAACTGGAAAAGGAAGCTGAGATGCTTGATGCTTCCGGGGAGGTGCTTTTCTTTTCGTGAAAGTTGAATTTCTTCACTCTTAACCACTTTGACTTGCATCTTAAGCTTTAATTTATGTTTTACAGGCAGAAGTTGCTGAATATCATAAGCTAAGACTTGATATTGCTCTGCTTGAGAGGAAGATGATGTCGGAAATAACCCGACCTGAAAGAGTTCTCTTTTTTCTTCTTCCTGGTAGGCTGGTATGTACAAGCCTAAGCATTTTTGACTGTTGAAGTCACCATGAAAGAACCTGCTGTTTGTTAGACTAGTAGATAGCTAGTTCTCATCATTTAAAATTGGTCCTTTATACTATCTTTCATGACTCCACCTATATACTTTTAACTTTCATTAATTACAACTGCGTTATTGTATTCTTAATTTATTTATTTTTACTTAGTTTGTTTATTCCAAACATGTCGTCTTATATATTGTAACTAATTTTTGCTCTTCCTTTCTGTTCTGTTTGGTTACATCACATGTCATGACTGATGATTAGTGATCTTTCTCCATCTGTACATTGTGATAAAATTGGATGTATCTTTCTTCTACTTTATCTGCAGTAGGAAATAAGGCTTATGGGTTTCTTCATTCTAGAATTATATTTTTGGGGTTGTAATAACTTAATGCCAGATGTTCATCGATACAGGTTAAGGTACAAGATGGTGCAACTGATTGGGGTTGGGGGGTGGTGGTTAATGTGGTGAGAAAGCCCTCATCAGCCTCGAGCACTTTGCCAGCGTCTTCTTCACGCGGTAGCGATTACATAGTGGATACGTTGCTCCATTGTTCTCCTGGATCAAGTGAAAATGGGACTCGCTCCAAGCCATCCCCACCTCGTCCTGGGGAGAGGGGTGAAATGCACGTGGTGAGTTGAAGCTCATGTGAAGCAACAATTTTTACTAAGGGTCAGTTCACTGATCTTGTCAGCTGGGCAAATCTGAATAATATAATGGTTCTCATTACATGAATGGGCAAATATCATATCTGTCCATTTCATCGATCGCAGGTGCCTGTTCAGATGCCACTCATTTCTGCTCTTAGCAAAATCAGAATATCTGTTCCTTCTGACCTACGACCATTGGAAGCGAGGCAAAGTATATTGCTGGCAGTGCAGGAGTTGGGAACTAGGTTTCCTCAAGGTCTTCCAAAGCTCAATCCTGTGAAGGTATCTTTAATATCTTCTGTATTGTTAGCCTGGAAATGCACAGAATCTAGGTGATAACACTTTATCGTTAGCCTAGCTAAACTCTTTCCTCTATCTATCATATACTCAAGTATCTATATCATCACTCTTTACTGTTTAAAGAAAGCATAAAACAAAAAAGTATATTTAATGTTTCCTAGTTTTTATTTTGAAGTAGTCTAAAATGGTGTTCAAAATTTGGACATATTTCACTGGGGAGCATATGAGGGTTTGGTTATGTGGTTCATTCCATCAGTGTATTAGCACTCAGACCAAACAAGCTTTTTGTTTCTTCTGTACTTTCAACTTTTTTTTCCCCTTCTTGTAGGATATGGCCATTGAGGACCAAGAATTTGTTGATGTGATGAGTCAAATTGAGGAACTTGAGAAGAAGTTATGTGATCATCCAGTACATAAGGTTTGTAATGCTAATTTTGTGGTTTTAATTTATCTTTCTTTCCTTTTTTCTGCAATTTTGAAGCTGTGTAGTTTATCTTTATGCCTGTACTCTGATCCCCTGGTGCAGTTTATGTTTCTGTAGCACTGTGATTATTTTATTTCATGGAATTTTTTTTCACTTACTTTCACTCTGCAGTCTTCTCAAGATAAGCAGCAAGTCAAATGTTTCCAACGGAAAGCAGAGGTGAATCATGAGATTCAACAACTAAAATCGAAGATGCGTGACTCCCAGGTATATTTGCAATCTTGAATGCACATTGTTTCAAATAGTTTCTTGCACCCAAGGGTTAATGAATTATGAACTGGATAGGTTTCTTTTGCATTTCATTGGGTGTTGTCCATTAGAATTCTCTTTTATTTCTGATAACATTCAAATTAGGAACTTAATAGAACACATGTTTGTTGTGATGTAAAATGACCCACAAAGATGCATGGATTGAAGTTTAATTATTGAATTGATTTGGCAGCTTCAAAAATTTCGTGACGAACTGAAAAACCGATCTCGGGTCTTAAAAAAGCTTGGCCATATTGATGCTGATGGTGTTGTGCAGTTGAAGGGACGGGCTGCGTGTCTGATAGACACAGGAGATGAGCTTCTTATTACTGAATTGATGTTCAATGGTGAATTTATGATTCTATCTTTTCACTTTTGTAATAAATCATTGGATCAACTTCAATAATTAGTACCTTACCTGTGTATACTAATCCTTACTGAACAAACATCATTAGGTACGTTTAATGATCTTGATCACCACCAAGTTGCAGCTCTTGCGAGCTGTTTTGTTCCTGGAGATAGATCAAATGAACAAATACATTTAAGAACCGAACTTGCGACGCCATTACAGCAACTCCAAGACAGTGCGAGAAGGATCGCAGAGGTCTGTGAAGTTTTGGTATAATTGTTTGTTGATTATCCGGTTAAGTGAATGGGGCGTAAAATGCTTTGATATCTTTCAGATACAACGAGAGTGTAAACTGGAAGTAGATGTTGAGGAATACGTGGAATCAACAGCAAGACCATATATGATGGATGTGATCTACTGTTGGTCAAAGGTAAGTGACATTTTGTTTGTTTAATAATCTGTTTATTTTTCTGAAGTTTGGAGCATATGCAAATATTATTATATACTTTCCGTCCTAAGTATGTTTAGATCAATTTAGTTCAGTTTTTAGTTAATAGGTTATGCAACTCTTTGAATTTGCTGGTTTGCAACTTCTAATTTTCCTTCATGTTGGCTTCCAGGGTGCAACCTTTGCTGAGGTTATAGAAATGACTGATATCTTTGAGGGAAGTGTCATTCGGCTTGCTAGAAGACTTGACGAGTTTTTGAATCAGGTAATTCCTAAAACTTGAATCACCAAATAACTTGGGAAATGAATCCCTGTTTTTATCATATAGCCTGTATCACATCACTGGCGGATTTGTAAATTTGTGTATCAGTTGAAAGCTGCTGCTAAAGCTGTGGGAGAGGTGGGTCTGGAGGCAAAGTTCGGTGCTAGCAGTGAGAGCCTACGGCGAGGTATTATGTTTGCAAACTCCCTTTATTTGTAAGATGATGGTTTACGAAAATCACTTTTAGCTGGATGAAAATTGTAATCTCATTATCCTGGGAAAAACTACTATCTACTTCCCTTTCTTGTGTACTCTTTCTTTTACTCATATTATATACCCTGAGTTTTGGTTTCTCCTCAAATGTATACCCACAAATTTTCCTGTAAGATGTAGAACTGAAATTCCTTAGAAGTGATCCAACGGAAACTTCTTATATGGCTCATTCTGTTCATCGTTTGTCCAAACTACTTTTTTAAGATGTTTTTATTCTTACGACCAGCTGCACTCGGTTAAGTACGTATTCTGGGTGAATCCTTGGGAAATTTTCTTCCCTCGTGCTGGTTAGGAATGTTTGCTGAAGTCTTTCCCCTAGTGATTCATGTGAACAGTGGTTACATTGATGTGAGCATACATACTGGGTGAACCTGGTTAATCACTTAAATCTTCCAGAAGGCAGATAACTGGATATGGCCCGTACAGCGCTGTTGAAGTTGGCTCAAAAAATCCATTTTCTTTTCCATAGCTTAACTGATAGCCTTTAAGGCCATGCACTAGTCCATTTTCTTTTCCATAGCTTAACTGATCGCCTTTAAGACCATGCACCAGTCCATAACTCAAGGGACGCATTTTTAGGGACTGCTGGCGGATTATGCCATTTAGGGCAGTGGAATAAGGGGTGTCCTAGGAGTTGGTAAATGACCAAGTTACCCTTCCTTTTTATTGCCCCACTCGTTATTTTACAATCTCATCAAGATTCTCAACCATTATGGAAGTGCAGATAATAATAATACGAAGGACAAATAGTTAAAAAACAAACAGAAAGAAGAAATACTATTAGGTTCTGTTTGGCACAGAGGGAGTTGAGGGTGGAATTCAACCAATGTAAGAAGTTAAGGGTAGAAATCGAATGTAGAGTGTTTGGAATGGAAGAAGTTAAGGGTAGAAATCGAATATAGAGTGTTTGGCACGAATCAAGTTTGAATTTAAGTAGTTGAAAATCAATTTGCACCTATCTTCATTTAAGGTGGAACTATCCTTCAGTGCAAAATCAAGTTACACCTACTCCATGAAAGTGGGAACTCCATACTTCTAACTCAACCGGTTGACCGTATATTGATATTTTTCTCTCTTTTTCTAACATATTCGATTTCTTATGATTGTACATTTACTTTTATAATTAAGATATAATTATATTTAGATTTTTTTGAGTAACTTTATTAATATTATTTTATATAAAGTTAATTTTTACTAGTTATTATTTTTTAATATTTTATTAGAAATTTTTTTCATTAAAAATATATAATTAGTTTTTCTTATATTTAAAATGAAAAATATTTTTTTATTAAAATATTTTTCATTTGTTTTTTAAATATTGAACTATTTCAAGTTTTCAATTCCTAAGGTAAGAGGAGGGGGATATTTTTATGTATTTTTCTTAATTATACCCTTATGATAATTAAGTAATAATATTTAGAATAACATATCTATCAAAATATATCATGAATCTTTATAAACTTTATATTGTTGGAAAGCATTTTAAAACATTTACATAACGGATATAAACATGACTATTAAACTACATATATTTCTTATACCGATAATAATTAATTAAAAGGATAATTTTAGAAATATTGATTTGTTTAATAAAATAGTTTAATTCTTAACAAAATTTAAAATAAGTAGCTCAATATTTAAGAAACGGAGGGAACATTAGTATTATTGATAAATTATTACTCATTTTGTCCTACTTTAGTTGATAAGATAGAATTTTACACGTATATTAACAAAATGATAGATCGTATTTTTATTTATTTTCATATATATCCCTTAATTTTATTTAATTTCCTAGTTTTTAGTTGTTTATACACAATTCCCTAAAATAGGGGTTGATTCCAAGGTAAGGATAAAGTAGAAAAGTTTGTGAAAAATATCAAATTTATCAAATATCAAGGGACTAAGAAAAACCCAATAGTGTAAAGAAAAGCTTCCTAATCACTAATAGGGCGTTTGGTTTAAGTTATTGGATTCCTAAAATTGGATTACAGGGTAATCTAATTTCTAGAATTGGATCAAATTTTATTGTTCGGTTGACATAATTCAATTACATGGTAATTGATATGTCCCAAATCACTTTAATACTCCTTTTCCTCTTTGATAAAATTATAATAATAAAAATACGCCGATTTCAAAATTTTAAATTTTATTGGATTCTCTTGAAATCCAATTCTAGGAATTCAATAACTTAAACCAAACGCCCTATAAACTTAATATCGTATACCAAAATTGGATTTGATGCTCGTCTGGGTCTACATGTCCAAACCCATGTTGGAATGGTGTTGAAAGTTTTTCATTGAAAACAACATCAATATACTTACCTGAATTATCAACAGTATAAGTAGTTGTCACTAGAGCCGATTTGATCGCAGCTGGAGACAATTTAGGAAAAGCGTTTTGAAGCAGGATAACCAATCCGCTCACATGAAGGCATTGCCATGGAAGTACCACTAATCATTACAAATTCAGCATCAGACCCATATGACCCGGTTACAGTTCCTCGGATATTGATTCTAGATTTAGGTTTTTTACCTTTAGACCAATTACGGGTAGTATACGCTACAATCTTAAAGCCAGAAGTTATAGTGACATCAGTCGCTGGAAACTGATAGGAATTCGTCTCCAATGTTTCGAACTGGTCAAAACTTCAAATGTGAATCATTCCAACATCCCAGTCGCCTTGACAATACTTTCTTTATCCACTGCGAAACTTTCACCACTAACACTAACTACAATTTTTCCGGCAGCTTCAGTAGCACTTAATGATCCTTCTAAGCATATTTTAAAAAAAGCATTACTGTGATGAGTTTATAGACAAGTGATAAAAATGATTCGTTCAAAACATGTGAAAATTTGGTTTTAAATTTAAATTCTAACACTAAAATAGCAAAAACTCAAACAAGTTGATATCAAGATTAAGAGAATATTAAGGCTAAGATTCCACTATTTTCCAATTTCCAAAGTGATTATTCAATAATTATAACTATGCAACTCATACATTCAGTTTGATTCTAAAATATCACAACAAGTAGATTTTCAGAATAACAACTGTAAATCGAAAGCATGAAACATCAAAACCCTAGGCTAAGCATGTATCATCAAAAGAATCACAATTTCTTCACAAAAATCATTAAATTATTTTTTAACCAAAGCAAATAATCATAAAAGAATTGCAAAAATTAAATAAGTAAGAATATACCACTTTTTTATTGGAAAAATAGCTTCCTATATAGCCTCAGCAATGGGGTTTAGCTCCTCATGTTGGAAACACGCTTAAAATATGTTTTCATTGCTCAAAAGTGTTTACAAAAGGTGAAAATATAATAAAACAGAGATTTGCAACGATATATGGGTGTTGCAGAAGCTGTTCATTTTGTCTTTTGATTATGAAATATATCTGTGACTGTTCCTTCGTGTGGTAAAACAAAGGTAACAGTTCTACAACGGTTTCTCTTCGTTGCTTCTTCTTCTTCTTCCTCTTGCCTGCAGCAGGTAGCTTTCTTCCCTGAATTTTTTTTTCTTCCCGATCCTCTGTTAGCTTCCCCAAACTCTCGATAATTCTTCTCTGAATCGAACCACCCCTATTTATACCTAACAGGGTCCAAGAATCACCTGTAATAACTCCAAATAATTCTTCTTTATTCTCTTTCCAAGTTACGGGATAATTTCCTTTTTAATCTTCTTCACGCGATTTTCTTCCAACTAGCACACTCCAGCATGTTGCCAACACCTTCTAAATCGCGTCCAACTCCATCCAGCCACACACAAACTCCAAAATAACTCGGAAAAATCCCGAGAATATTTTGCGGGAATATATCCACCCTGTTTTCTACAATCAGTGATTATCCAGCCAATTCTAATCGAATCAAACAACTATACCTTCCCTGTTTAGCTCAATCAAGTCCAACCCAAGTGAAATTTACGATTGAATCTCTCCCAAACACCTCCAAAAATCGAACCATGAATCTGCCTATGACTGCAAATATTTTCCTGCCAATTTCTGATTCTGAATTTGAGAAGAAGCTGGAAAGCCCCTATAATCTGCTGGCGTCCCTTTATCACATGTCTCGGGGGTGCCTTTAGTAATTTTTCCGGGTGCCTTTAACATTTTTTCAAGGCAATTTTCGAAAAAGTTTATTACCTATAAACACATAAAACACTATAATAAGTACAAAATTGAGTACTAACAATTATAGAGAATTGAGACAAATCAGATACAAAAATGTGTCTATCACACTGCTTTAAATGTAAACTGTTGGAAATCTTGTTATTGATTCACTAGAGACGATGCAAATCGTATTATCACTGAACTAAATCATTGATTCCAAATCAGGATTAGTAAACCATAATATTTTTACAAACTTGTAAAAATGATATTTAAAACAAAATTAAAGAAGAAGAGAAGAGGAAAGAGAATTGAACAAGCAATTAAACAAAACAAATATTATGTATTAAGGCAGTAATCTCTTTACTTAAGATATCTAACGCCCTGACCTAGATGCCGATACATGTAATGGCATATGTCTCCAGCATTCAACATTACCTTTGGTCTTCTTCAACAACACTTAGATGAACGCAAAAAACGAACACCTATTAATGTAGCACAAACATTCTTTTACAAACTCTTAAAATCTCATATGGGAAAAATCCAAAATTTTGTGTCTCAACCTCAACAAAAAGAAGAGTTTAAATAGTTGTTGAAACTATAATTTTAGTGACGGTTACAGTTCCCAACTGTTATAATCGTTATAAATTCAATGAGTACGACTGTTCTTAATAGACCTTATTACATGGTGCAACAATTTCTAACTGTCGTTTGTTTCGAATGGTAACATCTTTGCCGTTAGATCACACCTCTTTGATATGAAATAACTAACATTGTTAGATCATAACTGTTAGATTTGATCTAAACATTAAATCTTAACTGATCATATCTGATGTAATCCTGACCATCTATTTGAGCTAATCATGACAGTACCTTGTATCATCATCTTTGTAAGTGATAAATTATTTTTTACCATCCCTGTTTTTTTCCAAAAATCACATAAATCTGTGTGAATTAAATCTAATGTTTTGTGTCCCTTTCAAACGCATGTATAAGAGGTTTTGAAAACTTAGACTCAACACAAATTTCACATTTTTTGGTTGAATCTATATCAAATTTGGGTAATAATGCTATGTTTATTTATTTCCTTAACGAATCATAATTAACATGAACTAGTCTCTCATGCCAAGTAGAATAAGACTCAATGATATAAGTGGAAGATTCAACCTTGGAGGGACCAGCAAAATTGTTGGAACCGTTTCCAACTATAGGGTTTTCTGTTTCTTGCGTCATTATCTGAAACAGAACAACACAATCAGTGAACAAGATTCTAAATGCACTAAATATATTAAGATTGTTGGAAATCTTGTTACCGATTCACCAAACACAATGCAAATCGTATTATCACTTTACTAAATCACTGATTCCAAATTAGGATTAGTGTACCACAATTAAAGAGGAAGAGTAATTGAACAAACAATTAAACAAAACAAAGAGTATATATCGAGGCGAGTAATCTCTTTGCTCAAGACATTTAATACCCTGCCCTAGATACTAATAGAGGTAATGACATATGTCTGCAGCATTTAACAATACATTTGGTGTTCTTCTACCGCACTTCGATGAAGGCCAAAAATGAACGCAGATTAATATGGTACAAACTCTCTTTTACAGACTCTTAAAATCTCAGACGGAAAAAAACCACATTTTTGTGTCTCAAACTCAACAAGAAAAGGGTTGAAGGGTACAGTTACAACTGCTACAAATTCAAAGGGTACGACTGTTCTTAACAGTAACCTTATTCAAATGGTGCATCGGTTTCTAATCGTCGCCTATTTCGAATGGCCACATCTTTACCGTTAGATCACACCTCTTTGATATGAAATAATTAACATCGTTAGATCATAATTGTTAGATTTGATCTAAACATTAGATCTTAGCTGATCATATCTGATGTAATCTTGACCGTCTATTTGAACTCTCATTGTATAAAATCAAAGGCTCCAAGTGCTCCTCAATATGAACGTACGAAGTGTAAAATGTGTGCATGCGCCCTTAGAAGCGCCCAGTTATGCCCTAACCGCCGGTTCGCCAGCGCCATGCGTGGTACGATGTGGTGCTTCGATGCGAAGCACTAAGGAAATGATGCAAGGTAGCCTTGTATTCATAAGCTAATACTACGCATATAACTTATATACAAAAAAAACCTTCAAGTTTTATGCAATATGGAATCAAAGATTTCCCTTATGTTTCAACATAGTACAATTTCCTTTCATGTTGGACATGAACTTGAGTGCCAACATGAACTTGAGTGGTCATCCCAAACCCAATTTTCAATATAAACAATCTTTAATTAAGAAGTATTGTGTCTTATTTCATCCCATAATACCATGAAACACATGGGAAAACTTTACAATTGCCTGAAATCATATCAGCACGAGATTCCCTATCAATAGTTGATCCTCCAACAGTCAAAATGCATAATACGACATTAATAATTACTTTGGACCTAAATGTCCAGAGTTTCCAGCAGCTTAAGAAACCAAAATTCTCTTCTCCATTGCAGTAAGAGTTGCAATGGCTGCTGGATCTTGGTTGTATGGACTACAAGGGCAAAAACCGTTTGATAAAGACATCACATCTACCAACGAAAAAAATACATACACAATAAGATGATGTAAAACAAAATCATTTTATTCTTAAAGTATTGTTCGAACTACAGTATATAATCACCAAAAACGCAAACATTTGCCACTCCAAACCACTATGACATTTAATCCAAATTAATTGACTCTTATAACCTTTTATTCTCCAACTCTTTTAAAACTTTTAAAACTTTTCAAAACTCTATTCCGTCTGCATATAATTTAACCTAGTACGTATAGTTATTGGTCCTGAAAACCGTCCCGTCCCAATAAGGATACTTACATACTGGAGGTAATGGAAAATTTCTTCCTAACTATAAGATGGTTGTCATTGACGAATGTAATGACAATTCTTCTATGTTTATGTTTCTCAACACAATGTGTTCTTTTGGATGTTAATGTATGACTACAATGTGGCAATAAACAATGCATAACGTAATTGAATGCATCATCTAAGAGATGCTCATACACACAAACATTTTAATCCAGTGAAAAGGTGTTATCTGGTTAATTGTCCCTTTTGACACGAGTACACGATTATGCAATTTAACAAACTCTTTATTTGACATCATTGTCAGATAAAGTTTCTTGTCGTTTGTGAGGAGGCTCACACATCTTGGTCCTTGCATAAGTGGACTAAGACCAGTTATACTCATCCGCCCTTTTTAAGCGTCCTATTTGTTCAGTTGCAATATGATAACTTCGATTTCCATCCTTATTGACGTCGGCGGTGGATACGATGTGTGGACAAATCATTTGAGTGAGAAACACCATATATTTATCAATTATCACATCACCAGGTCAACAAATTTACGTTAGACATCCATAAGGGTTTCCAATGTATCTCTGTCCAAATATATTGTCTCCAAATCACTTGGTTAACTTTGTTGTGAGTGAACCAACAGACCCTTTTTCTTCACATCTCGTTTACTTGGCTGAATCTTGCGAGGGAACCAAGGATCTTTTTTTCTTTACATCTCGTTTATTCTGTTGGCCTTATTCGTCACCCTGTCGACCCCATTTCCTTGGAACTGTTACATCATCGTCTTTGTACGATGCGTCAGTATACTCGTGGGATGATAGATTTCTTTTAGTAACTAAACAGCTTCGCAAGTTTATTCTCCTATTTTTTTTAACATTTGAGTATTTTTCTTACCAGTCGGCATGTGCTTTATTGGTTCATTAAGCTCAATAGTACATGTGTGAAGATGAGGCCTTGGGTTGTGCATCATTTTTTTTTTTTTGCACCTCATTCATTTTGGAGTAATTCTCACTTCTTCGCGAGCTTCTCTTGGAGGGGAGATGATAGATAATTGTTTCTGAAAGGGATCAATATCATTTAGAGAGTAAACATTTATGTAGCTACCAAGCTTATAATGATAAAGAAGCCATAAGCGTCTTCGTGGACCAAATACATGTACACATCACCCCGCAAGTCTCATTGTTTTGTGATTTTATTTCTTTCATCATATATTTAATTGATGACGCAATAAGTTGTAAGTTATGCCTCAGAACAATATTTCGTCGACGGAAAATTCCAGCAAGTTTTTAGTTATTCTTTCTTATATTCTCATTAAATTCTATCTGTTAGAACGAATGCTCGATTGAACCTACATGTCTTGGTATGTCAAGTCTGTTGTCAAATTTAGATGCTAAAATTATTTCTTGATTTATCCTACTAAAGTCAGCTTCGTTTTGGATTAGATTAGGTAATAGAGTCTTAGGATTTTCCAAGTTAATCATGAAGATTGAAGAATTTAAGATCACACGAAAACATCAATTTGAATAACTTCACTGAGGTTAATAACGAAGACTGGTCTTTCCTTTCAGACTCTTTTCCCTTCTATTTATCTATCTATCGTAGCAAAGCCAAGAAATTTAGTAAAAGATCATATACAAAGAAGATCTTATAAACGGATTAGCTTTTGTTAAGTCTAGTGATGTTTCTATTCCAAGATTTTGCTTGTCGAGAACTCGAAACTAAGCTTGAAAGAAATAAAAAATGTTTTAATGAAAATTCAAGACTTGCAAATTTATTCTTGATTTTGTAAAGTTTTGTTTAGTAGTTGACTACTAATGATTTATAATCATTAATGTTTATAGAACTCAATAAAAGGATTTTAAGTCATTTGAGTTCGTGAACCAAAAGTAGAAAACTTATACTAATAACTTTTTTGTCATTTGAGTTCATGAACCTAAAAGGATGGGTTCGCGAACCTATAGTAGAAAAATTTCTTTTGTTCCTGATTTTGGGACATTTGAGTTCGTGAACCTATACATTTGAGCTCGCAAACCTAAATAACTTATTTTTTCCTAATGCATTTTTGCATTTAAGTTCGCAAACCTATGTATTTGAGTTCACGAACCCAACAATGGTATCTTTTTGCATTTTAGTTCTCCAACCTACTAGCTTATGAATTATATTTCCTCTCATTTAAGTTCACGGATTCATTCTTTGAGTTCACAGATGTAAAAGCTTAATGGGCCAACCAATACTCTATTGAATTTGGGCTCATTTATTCTTCTTAGATTTTCAAGGAGAACTTTTTAAACTGTATTTGGTGGAATTTTAACAAGGGATATAATTGTAAAATCATCCTCTGCCCAGCATCAGAAATATAAAAATATCAGCGCATATTTCTGACTTTGTATCAAAATATGAAATATTGTATCTCTATAATATTCTGCAAGGGAATTAGGAATACAGTCTCTACAAATATCTACAAGCGTTCTATTGATCCCGTAGTCTCTCTAAATACTATTAATATTTAGTCGCATAACTTCCATGGTTGAATTCCTTGAGATTGTCTCGAATGCACATAAATGTTCAAACAACATCAGTTTACTCTGGGAATAGCTAATGCCTGATCCTTGAAGAGGCATCCAAGCTTAATGCCATGTTCTCGAAGACGCAGCTTAGTTTCAATGACCGATCCTCAAGGAAGCGTCGTATCATAGTAAGTTTACCATGTGAGTTTTAACTTTGAAATAGTTCTGCTAAAGAATGACTTTTTGGGGATCATCCTGTTTTTGAGGGGATGCTTCCTAATTTTGGCAGAGGTTATTATGAAGTAAAAACCAAAACCCTTTATCTATATATTTCTGTTAATGGCTAAAATTCCTTTTATATATTATTTTATTACTAACTTTAAAGTTTTTTTTTCGAATTTTTGAATTTATTGGGTTTGGTTCGGCTAGGTTTTTTATTTTTCTAGTTGAACCTCAATTTGTTCTTTATATGTGACGAATAAAATAAGGTTCGGCTAGGAAACAAACCCATCCGAACCTCAATATGTTGTTCATATGCGAAGAACATATTGAGGTTCGGTTAGGAAAAACCCAGCCGAACTTTAATATGAGCTTCATATTAAAGTTCGACAGGAAAAAAACAAGAAAAACCCCAATTAAACCTGGGTTCGGCTAGGAAAAAAAAGCCGATTTAGCCGAACTTGAACTTGTTCTTTGTATGCGAAGAACTAATTGAAGTTCGGCTAGGAAATACTAAACTAAAAACTATCGGAACTTACAAAAAACAAAAAAAAAAACATTTTTTTTAAAAAATAATAATAAACAAAAATACAATAAAATACAAAATAAATCTTTATAAGAATAATAACATAATTTAAATAAATAAGGGTAACTTAGTCAATTACTTACACTAGGACGCCTCTTATCACCAAAAAAATGAATGGATTAATCACTTAGTGGTTCCTTTAAAATTGGTGTGGTCCCAAAGAATCGATCATGTAGGGCCTAAAATGGATTGTGTTGGCCAGCTTTTACATATTTCACAGTGGGAGCATATGCCAGACTATGAGTATTAGAGCAATTCCAGTGGTCATTGTTTTTTTTTGCCAAAATGTCAAGCCAGATGGATGGACAAACTCGGTTTTGGACAGTGGGGAATGAGCTAACCGACGCAATATGAATCGACCGATGCATATAGGGCCGCTCGGCCTAGGTTGAGCCGAGGATCGACTCTAGTTGAGCCGAGACTCGTCTCAGCCTGAACCGAGAGGCTCAGCATGATTCGACCGTTGTCGAATCTTATTAAACAAATCCAACAGTTATAATTCCACCCCAACTATTTATTATATTTGTAATTAGAGAGCATGTAATCACAATTAATCCCATACGTGCAATCAGAAAATCCTTCAAGATTACATAATGATTTTCATAAAGCAAAAAAAAAAAAATACTAATTTTATTAAAATTAACAACTTTTTTTCTGGAGTAGCATGCCTACTTTTTAACATCTCATACGTACAATTAAAAAATCCTTCAAGATTGCATGATGAGCTTCATAAGCAAAACTTGTCTTTTTTAATCTTCGCCATTTTTCTCAAGCTCGCAATACAACTTGGGCATTGGTTTCACCGCTTAATCGATATCGATTGACAACCTGAACTAAAGCTTAAATTCTTCCACTTGTCTTCTTATAGTTTGATATCGACAAAACAACCCACTATATTACGGCTATTCGGGTTACCACCAGTGTCAGTGCAAAAGTTCTCATAGATTCTGCTCCAGTAACTCATACTCACTAAACTATTTTTCCGTCGTTCCTCATTCCTTGCCGAATAGCATGCAATAAAATTTCTACATAGAGATAAATCTTCATCAATTAAACTCTACCAGATTAATATACGGTTGAGCCTTATGGGTGTAAAAGAAGTTGAGAAGGTGTGATTTGGGAAGTGAAAATACTTGAAACTAATTCAATTACAAATTTTTAATTAAATATATTTTGATGTCAAAAGGAATGAACAAGCTTAACTTAACCAAAATTAAAATTAGATTAAATTAATTAAAATTATATTAAAACAGGCTTCTCCATTATATTAGATTAATAAACTAAGTTCTTTTATAAGATATAAACTAGGGCGGTAAAAACTTAAATTAAATAAACACTTCAGTAAAAATCTCTGACAATCTTGGGCCTTCTATTTATCTTCATTTGACGGATCTTCCATTCGATGCGCTCTTGAGAAGATTTTCCATGGTTTTTATGAACAGTCGTACGGTTTACTTTCAAATTTTCTTTTCCTTCGATTTTCTTGCCTTGATCTCTTCTTTTTCTAATAGATGCAGATTTGACTTGGTTAACATCTAAAACTTGAAGACCTCTTTGAGTTTTCTCATTCTCAATTTTCTTATAACCATCCCATATCTTATTAATAGCATCTTCGAGTATGACTCCATTTTTACCATTTTTTTTCTGATATTTTTTGAACAAAAGTTGAGAAGAAGAGTTTAAGATGAAAAGATTAAGATTGAAGTGAAAGTAGAAGATTTTTTGAGTGGAGAAGGTGTGATTTTGGAGTTGAAAATATTTGAATTTATAGGGGGGAGAATCATAGCCGTTGAGATTCGATCGTCTCAAACATAGACGATCGTCTTCACTTGCGCCTCGATGGCAACCCCCCCAATATATCCATTTGCCAAATTGTTTTTTGGATTTGCTCATCCCACGGTGGGATGGTAATTGACAAATTAGCCAAAATATTCACCCCACCGGAGTCGCTCTTATCATGGTTCTACAGTGCGTTTTAGGTGGATAAGCCAAAGTTCACCCCACTATAATCTACCAGTCCATCAAGAAAACGAAATTATCTTACCATTTATGGGTGTCTTTCCTACTGGCTTTGATTAACTTTGCTTCTGCAAGACTGATTTTTCTTGAAAGCTCAATTGAATCATTTTTTACCCTTCAAATGCGCAAACTTGGGGTGCTGACACGCACGCAGTTTGTGAGAAACTCTCAAGTCCAACACAAGTGATAGCTAAAATGGGCAAGCAGGGAATATCATTAAAGACTTTTCTTCACCAACTAGCTCTAATGGGACGATGGTATTGGTAGCCTTCAAATGAGGCATTTCCCTCTAGTCGATAAACATGCCACTTCTTTTTAGCACTTATTTTTTTTTAGCATTTTTAGCATGTTCAACATTGTTCAGACTTCACTGCGAGGTACTATGATATTCAAGTAGGAACTATACATCCCTGGGTCTGTAATAATGTCTTCCACTAAAACTTCTACACGTTCAAACCCAATCTCGCCAAATTCGTAGAAAGTTTTCTGCCGCATCAAGTTATTAGTGAATTTAAACCAAAAATAAAAATTAAAAAGTAGAGATTCTTCCAAATCAACAGCAAATAAAGAAAAAAAAATGCAGCTTTGTTACTAAAACTAGATCTTTCCATTGAGAATTGAACAACATCGAAATAGTTCTTATAAACCCGTACATAGTTGAAGTATAGACTTTTGTCTTCTACATCTCTACCGTCAAGGCTTCAAGTTAATACAAGGGTCGGAAAATCACGAAAGTGGAGTATATAGGTAAAGACCTGTTAACCTACTAATATTATTAGGCAGAAGATAAAACAAATAAGTGTTCTGTAATTAATGGGCTAACGATGAGTCTAAAACCAGCAATTAGGAGTTCTGTTAAAGGATAGCAATTTAAGTATCTCTTATGAGTCCATGGCAATAGCTTCAGGAAGGGGGCCGCCGATAAGATGCAGAGGTGAGGGAATATATGATGCTTTTAGTGAGATTCGAGTAGTATCGCTGATACCACTACCCAATAACAACTTCTCTTTAGGTCTCTCCATACGTGCTAGTACACTCCTCACTTCATTTGCTAACTCTATCACCATATCATCCTCGTGACCTGTAAATTGTATTCTGTACTGGTTAGACTCGTTAAAAGAGCAAAGTACACAATCATTCATACTGCTTTATCATATCTGGAATATGCAGGTAATAATTGGTGTCCACTGCATACATTTTACCTAAAATATATTTCGTAAAATCGAGAAAGGTCAACAATGCTGTTTGTAAATAGGTGTTGGTTTGAGTCATTTACCAAAGTTCAACAAGTTGATGTCATGAATTTGAGTAAAATGACGAATAGAAAAAAGAAGAAAAACTCTTACCAATATCAGCCAAGGCCTTCTCTAACTTAAAGAGATAATCTCGGTTGTTCCCGCAAGGCCCATTAGCAGTTGCAATTTGACTGAAAAAGAACAAAAGAGTAATCAGTTGGACAAATCCAAAAATAGAACAGGAAGGCTAATTAGAGAACTGTAGCATAGTTTCCGAACTCACCTCGCCATATCCTCCAATGGAGCTGGCCCCAAATAATATTTATTTGATATCTTGCATGGAGTGGATGTGAACCTGGAAATGAGAATATTTCTTCTTAGTTCAATAGGCAAACAAGTTTTGATATTACAAAATTAGGGTACTGGAATCAGATAGAAAAACGGAAAAGGTTGAATAAACTCACACCAAGACTCCAGTTACAGCTGGCTTCAGAGGGTCATCTTCCTGATAGTAAGAACAAACAAACAGAGGTATAAGGAACACAGATGATTCCAAACATGAAATTAAGAATACAAGGGGGAAAAACCCCGGTGACTTACCCTGTAAAAGTCTACACTTGTCTTTAGATCGTACTCGCATTCTCTTCTCTCCAAATACTACACAAAGATAAAGAGACAAAACAATCACTATACAAACAAAAACTTAGTTTTAATCAATATGATCTCAAATTTACAATGTTGATCTTTAAAACCCAACATACCTCCATTGCTGGTCTTTCCTTTTCAGGACCTCCTTTGACACAGAATGCAGCACCCCACTGACAAAGATTTCAAGAAAGTGTTAATACCACAAAGAAAACATCGTACAAAAATAATAACGAATAATTAGTACAAAAGAAGACTTGAACATTAATTTCAATCATTATTAGATTTAAATACAATAACAATCATCAAAGATTCTAACAATAATTACATGATTATTAGTTTAAACACTCAGAACTTCCATTAATGAAGTCCAGTTCCTTTTAATTACGAAAACACGTCAACACTAAATACACCTTGAACATCATAGATCCTATTCAATGTAATACTGGTCCGACCTCGATCAAAACTTAATATGGGTTAATGTTCAAATTAGACTTACGCAAATTTCGCCTTCGCCTGCCTCCAAGGTACAAGTTCTTGCTGGGTGTTCCGGGGTACCTCTATGATCGATGCATGCTGAATCGAAAACATAAACAATCTATGTTAGCCACGCTAAAAATACACTCCCAAATGTGAATCAATCAATGTACTGTTAGATTCAATAATGGAAAACTTCATACCTAGATCGAATACACGCTTGTGACCCTTGATGAAACCAACAACTTTCTCATCATAATCAAAACCAAAGTTATATACCAATGAACCATATCCAAATACCCACAACACCATTTTGTTATATTATCTGCAAAAATACCAAAGAAAAAAAGTTTAGTAGTGATTCTCAAATTTCGATTAAAAGAAAAAAGTTTGAACTTTTAAATGAAAAGTTGAAACCCTAAATCTGAAAAGGTCTTGATTCTTAAAACCACTTTAAAAATACGTTAAAATAATTAAAACTAAAAAATGGTGACAACCCATTATCAAAAACACCCTAATTTAAGGTGAAATTTGACCTCAAGTTTGTGATCAGATCTAGAATTAGTCAAAATCTCTAATACAAAATAGAGTGACTGATAGCAAAGATCTGCATATTGAAGCTGAAATTAACAATGTCTTACCAGTGATTTAAGTACTGGAGCTGATAAATTAGAGCAAAATCCCAAGGTAGAGAAATGCAGGTAGATAGACCCCTTTTTGTAAAGATTAAAAATTTATCAGCGTTTTTTCAAAGTTTTTGGATGAAAAATTTTCAATCAGAGAGAGGAAAATACCGGTTTTTTTTAATTAGGGTTTATAAATTTACAAACCCAATAAAAAGCTCGGGAAAAAAAAACGGATTCCTCTCTCTCTTTCTCTCTTTTCCTTTCTCTGTTTGATTTAAGTTTGGGAGGGGTGGTGAAGAAGAAGAACTATTTATAGCGAAGTAGTTGATGAAACTAAACTTCAAGGTTGCCACGTACTACTATTATGGGTATTTTGTGTAAATTCTGTCACTTGGGATGGCAAAGCATGATAATAAATTAACAATACATGCCGGTGTACGGAGGATAGTATTGTCATTATCCATATTTAGATACATTGTATCTAGACAACTTTTATTATTCCTAATTGTTGAGATATTATAATGCTGGAACACTGATTTTTACCGGTTGCAATAAGCTGTTTTAGTGTGGAAAATTGACGTTTACCTTAAGTCAGAGGGCCGGTTAATACGCTGTAGATTCAATGAACCTAGACAGAATAAGTGGAGTATTATATCCAAAAAGACGTTTTTTTGTTTCTTTTCCAAAAATACGTTTTCCCCAAGTAGTACTTGTATACAAATAAACACGTAGTATGGCTGACGACATAGCAGAAAAAGCCGGTTTGAATGGTCCCACATTGATATTTCTCTGACCTCACACGTTTTATATTGTCTACCAACTTTCAACTGTATCAAGATTTTCCCCACGTATTCCGTATCATTGGATTGGAATGCCACGACTCGTGATGTTATGAATGGAGGTGTAAATTGTGTCGTGACAGTTCAGTCCAGCAGTACGACACAACAGGGTAGTTTTATATGTTGTATTGGATCATATTAATCGGTTCAGTGGTATAATATAACACGTTGTACAAATTAGTACGTGGTACAACATAACACGTTAAAAAAACACATCATAACATGTATAAAACAGTACATAATACGACATAATACGATATATTTTGTGTATATTTTATGAACGAGTGTTTATTCTAACCAATTTTTAATATTTTACCTTTGTTATGTTGTGTTATTTATATAACAATATATATAATATCTGAAAAATATCAACTTAGAAAAATATAAAGTAAATATGTCAGGTACAACACAACACACCTTTAAACACGACACAATACGATACGTGTTAATTTCTGACACGGCACAACACGACACGTAACATGGTGGATTTGTCTCTAAATAGGCTGTGCTGGGCTAGACCAGCCCATTTTACACCTCTAGTTATGATCCATGCCATAATTATTTTTAAAAATGTATGTAGGGAACCGAAGTGGTGATTTGTGAATAACAACCCCAAAATGGTGCGGTGATCTTTAAGGATATGAAAGCGTGGTCGTCCCAACTCAGTCAACTGTTGTTCTTGATCGAGGCCAACCCTCTCTCACTCTTTCAGCTTCTTGGTTATATTTTGGTTTATTTTAATTTTTTTTCCGAAGGAAAAAGTTAAAATGTTTTATTAAAAAAAAAACAATTACAACTGTTTAAAAAGAGCATTAAAAAATATAAAAATAAACATCAATTACAATCAATGATGACCTTCTTATGAGTTATCAGATTTCTAAATGGTGTTATTTTAAACCATTTTCGTATTGGATCACAGAGAAAGATTATAGCTTTAACTTCATTAATAAGCACATTTACATTTTTTGGAGGTTTTTTAACCATAGTTCTTCGATTTCTTTCACCCTATATATTCCAACAGATTGCGAAAATTAGGAGAGGCCAGATTTTTTTCCCTTTATTTCTTCCTTTTTATACTTCCATACTTGCAACTGCCCATTCATTGTTCCACTTTGCACCCACCTGACATTAAATCCTCCTATGAAATACATCTAAAGAGCTTGAACATAGGTACAATGTAAGAACAAATGATTCACATTTTCATGTATGTTATCACATAAAGAGCAAAGAGAGAATTTGTAATAATACAACCTCTTCTAACCAAATTGTTTGAGAGTTTGTAATAATACAACCTCTTCTAACCAAATTGTTTGTTGTGGGGATGGCATTCAGTGTGACCTGCCACATAAATATTTGTACTTTTGGAGGTACAAACTGAATCCAAATGCAATTGAAAGGTACCTTATACAGTAAGCTTGGTTGTCGCACAAGAGCCTTCCGTAACAAGACTTTGTGTTAAAACCACCTGGATCAGTGCATACTGATTGATCTTCATCATTTTTGAGAGTTGGTGGAGTACCCAGAAAGTTGAAGAAATCTTCTACTTCAGTTATCTCTGCTGATAAGAGATTTCTTCTCAGTTGAATGTTCCAGACCCCATTTTCAACTACGTCACTGACTTGGGAATTCTTCTGAGATGACAATTTGAAGAGATTTAGAAATCTTTCTTTAATAAGCACATTATCTTTTCATTTATCCCACCAAAATTTGACTGAATTTCCATTTCCAATAGCAACATATGTCATATCTTCAACTATATTTTTCATATTTTGCACTCCCTTCCAAATACTTCTTCCCTGAATTGTGTTTGAGTCTTTCACCCATAAATCATGTTCATCTCCTTTCATTTTGTTTTGTATTACTTTTCTCCTTAAATGTTTTTTTTCTTTAGAGTACCTCCGTGTCCACTTGGCCAACAAGGCCTTGTTGATTATTTTAAGTTCATAATACCTAGACCCCTAGTTTCTTTGGTCTACGGATATTCTTCCAACCTACCCAGCAAATTTTCTTTGTTTCTGTTGTAGCTCCCCACAAAAAATCTCTCATGATTTTGTTTAACTTCTTCTCTACTCTCGCAGGCATATGAAAAGTTAAAAGAAAATATACAGGTAAGCTGCTAAGTGGATGAGAGTGACTCTTCCTTCTTTTGTAAAGAATCTTCTCTTCCATGAAGCTAGTTTCTTTTGAAATTTTTCCACAACAACATCCCACATGACAGTGCTTCTGCTTGTTGCTCCCACCGGCAGTCCCAAATACTTGAGAGGTCGTTTTGCAACTTGACAGTTTAAAATCTCTACCATTTGATGCGCAATGTTGTCTGCTCCTACACTTATAACTGAACTTTTGTTTAAATTGACTTTGAGTCCTGTGATAGCTTCAAAAATAAGGAATATCATTACTAAATTACTTGCTTCTTCTTCCTTTGCATCTAAAAACACTAGAGTACCATCAACATATTGAAGATGAGAAACAACATCAGTGTTGTTTATAGAAAATCCAGCGATTATTTTCAAACTCACAACATTTTTCATTATTTTAGAAAAAAAATTCAGCTACCATAATGAAAATGAAGGGTGACAAAGGATCCCCTTGTCTAAGATCCTTTTGTGGCTTGAAATTTTCTGTAGAGCTGTCGTTTATTGGATATTTGAGACCCTTTTGGTTTAGTTTATTAGATAATTTCAAAAATGTTGCATTTTAGTTTGTTGGATAGTTTATTATCAAGGTCCCTATAGGCAGAAAGAGGTACAATCAGGTTTGGTTCACTACCATTCAATTTTATCCTTCATCTGCCTTCTCCAACCATTTTTATCGGCAAAGCTATCGAAACCCTACACACACTCACTGCTCCATTGGGACAGAATTCTCCAAAAACAATCTTTATCAAATCAAAAACCTCTTTTAACCACTCCACAACTATCCCCAAAGGTGTCCCTCAACTTAACATCCATAAACTGAAGCCTAGGATGGATGATTTTCCTTCAAGTCAGGTTACTAATCTAGTTATCTTATGCTCGGATCATATGATCAAATGCAGAATTATGGAAACTCAAAGTAGAAGATTGGGTCGGCCCTCATAGCTGACTTAAATCAACTTGATGAGGAGTCTTCCGGATATTTTGAATGAAGATTGGGAAAATGTGATCAATAAATCACAATACCATAGCCAATCAAAAGACACCAGTCCATAAATTCTGATAACCCAAAGTGCTCGTTACATCGTGGTTAAAATAATTATTGAAGATAAGGGTAAAACTAAAGCAGACGAAGCTACAAAGAATTACATTATAAGACAATCAAGTATTGGCATAGGTTCTTGCATTGATGAATCGAACAATCTTATGGGAAAACAAGACTCACTAAATACAAAAGTGGCACCTGAGAAGACAGATCAAACTTCAAAATGGTTAATGCCTCACCAGAAGAAAATTAGCCACTTATGAGAGACTAAATTTGTACAAAGACAAAAGTTTATCTCATAACCGAAAACAACACAAATGGATTTTTAATAGGAATAGGTATCACAATCACAAACTATCAATCAATAATGACAACATAATTTATAAATAAATACTTACCGTTTACTTTATTGATAGTTGAATAGATTTTACACAAAGACTGATATTCATCAATAATTGATTAATTTATTCTAAGTTACATCCTAGAAAGCAATTTTCTCCTGGATCAACTCTTGTCAGGTTGTTTTTATTATTTTATATTTTATATACAGTTGGATGATGGATTAACATCACCAAGCTTAATCTTGTAAATCTCTTCTAGAATAAAACCTTATTGTTTCACAAGAACTTCTTTCATATAAGAAGTTTTAGTGAAATATTCAGCCAGAGCTCGTAATTCTGTTTTAGCATAAGTATAGAATTGGATCACCATTTGAAAGCAAAGTTCTTTCTTCTCATGCCTTTATTTTCTCTTATTTCTAAGCCACTACTTCTTCTTAATCTTACTACTGGATTCATTTGGATTGACAAAAGTTGCATTCTTATATAGAAAGAATTCTTTCAGATCTAGCAACTTTTAAGGGGAAGACACAACATCTTGATCCATAGTAAAAGTTCTCGGAAATGAAAAACCAACTATTATAGAAGCATTAGCTTTTATATTTGTCCGAAATAGATATTTCGGTAACATGATCAATAATAACCAAAAATAGCCATTTGAATATACATGAAAATATTTTTTGAATATTAATTAAAATGATAAATAATTTTGATATTTTTGTCATTCAGAAATCTTTTTTTTTTCCCGTAAATAAATTATGTACAAATTAACTTTCAAATTAACTATCATACAGGGACTCATGGTCAAATGTCTTTAGCTTACTAACTAGAGAACTTCTAGATAGTTTTGAAAGATCATTTGCTTCCATGATAACATGTTTCTTAGTCTCTTGTCTAAATGGTAACGATATGAGAATTTTGTATGCTATTTACTTTTCTGAAACAGTCTTTCCAAGAAAGATTGATGTATTAGCGATCTTAGAGAATTTAAGATGAAATGCTTTAAACATGTCGGTAATATTCACACGAAGGTTTCCCCAATCGAAATTGAGGGTTTAAAGTCTAGCTTCCTTTTATGATGGGTTACCTTTGAATACAATCTCAAGAATATCCTAAGAATGTTTGGATGTTTGTCAAGTAGATACATGATGTTGAAGATCTCTGCTTACTGCATGTAGTATAACATTCAAACCATCCAAGTTCTTCTTGGCAATACTTCTTTCCTTATCATCATATGCATCTAAAATTTTATACTCAATCTTCGAATTAGCCACATTCACATGTACATATTCATTGACTACTAATACCCAATTATTGAAGTCACGATATTGAAGGAAACATCTTATTGCAGACTTCCACCACAAATAATGGTACCATCAAATATTGGCGGTACGTGATCGTTTTAGAAAAGTGGTAAAAGTAGTTCGTTCGCTAGGACTTGTGAAGATTTTTTTTAGACATAACTTAAATACTAAAATAGAAAACTCAATTAAAAAGTTGATTCAAGAATATAGAAAAAACTGAGACTAACGATTCCATAATTAACCAATTTTTAAGTGATTCAATTAATACCAATAATCATGCAACTCAGACGTTCAATTTGATTCTAAAATATTGCCAAAAAGTAGATTTTCAAAATAATAGTTGTAAATCACAAGCATGGAACATCAAGATCCCTAGACTAAGCATGAACCATCAAAATAAATCACAACTATTTAGTAAAAAATCATATAATCAATTTTTAATTCAATGCAAAAATCATAAAAAGAATTGCAAAACTAATTAAATATGAATTATACAACTTTATTATTGGAAAAATGGCTTCCTCCATCGCCTCGGAAATGGGGATTAGCTCCTCATAGTAATCACTCTCTCAAAATAATAATTCATGGCTCAAAGTGTTTACAAGATGAAGAAAAAATAAAAGAAAACAGATTGACACAAAAAACAGCTACGGAAATAGTTGTTGCAATTGGTGTGTCTGCGATGGTGAAAGGTGAAAAGCAACTACTAGATGTACGACTGAGTTTGGGCGTAGTGGAGAAATAGGATATGGCCACATAATCTGCGATTTTCTTCGTATGTGGATTGTCTTCTTTTTCTCACAGGAATAATATTTTCTCTTCTGATTTTTTTTTTGATTCGCAAATACGTTTTTCTCCTTTCTATTTGGTTTATATAGGCTCAACTAACCCTAACAACCAATCCTAATCTATAAGGACTAAAGAAAACAATCCTAAACCAACTCAGATTTCTTTTCTATCCAAATCAGGGAGTAAACCCTTTTCCGGTGACAACTCAATTGTTCCAGCTTGTTTTACGTCTTTAAACACTTGTGATTGATGTGTTTCAACTTCTTTTGATAGCTTCTTCAATTTGGTATAATAAAAACACGTTTAAATCCCATGAATCTCGGTCCAAACTAACTTAACAAACTTTCACGCGTAAGATTAAACTTTTCCGCCTTTTTCTGAATTTGAACTCAAGAGAGTGGGTGCCTTTATCAATCTGGTTGCCCTTATCCAAAGTTGGGGTGCCTTTATTACTTTTTGAGCCAATTTTTCCACAAAAGTTTATTTCCCAAAAATACCTACAAACACATAAAATACCATAATAAGTACAAATTGAGCACTAATAATAATGAGAATTGAGACAAATTCAGACACAAAATTGTGTCTATCAGTACGTTAAATGAACTCGGTTTATAAGAACCCGAATTCATTGTCCTTATAGATTGGATCGCAACAAACACAAACTGTTAGGTTTTATTCATATTTTCCTACTTTGATACCAATTGAAATGATGAGGGTACCAAGTACACCACAATGTTTTCGATTTCAACCTATATAGACTCACCTCGTATAATCCTATCGAAACAATAATGACCAAAAGATTATTTCAACAAAGTGATTCTTGGTAATAGTCAAAGTTCAGTTTGAACTGATTATGGGATCTTTACTAAGATGATTACAGTACAAGGATGATTACTTAATTATAACTATGATAATTATAATGCCAAAATTAAAGCAATCACACAATACACAAGATTTTGTTAACGAGGAAAACTGTTTGGCAGAATAATCCCGGGACCTAATTCAGTTTTGAATAGTTTCAGAATTAAGTCGTGATACAAATTTACAACTGCCGTAACTTTGTACAATTGGGACCAAGTAAACTAACCTAAGTTACTCAGTTCCTTAAGTATCCCTACGCCTACAACCAATCTGGACAACACATGTGAATCCCAAGACAAGGTCCACTATCTCGAGTTGCTTCACCGCTATGAAAACTTTTATACCCAACCCTTTGGACCGTAACCGAAACAACAAATGACTAATATGTTTCAGAAAACAATTCATTTATCGATCACCATTAGTGATAAAGTAGAGTAAGGATCTTCAGTTTATATCAATAAACTCTTTTGGTCAAAGATCAAACTAATACAAAAATTATTTAAATAATCAATCTTGATAAACAAGATATATCCAAGTAAATAAATGCCATTAGACAGTTTGTTCGATCTTCTACAAGTTTGATGTTTATAAAAATAAAGTACTTGTATAATCCTAGAGAATCAAGGTTGCAAAAGGTCATACAAAAATCAGAACTTAAAAGAAAAGTCTTCAAGTCTTCAATCTTCAATTTTAATCTTCAAAAGTAACCGCTGCAAAAACCACTTGATTTCGTTATTGATCAACCATACAGAAAGGAGTTTGTTAACACTGAATGATCAAAAATTTATCCCAAAAATCCAAAATTATATAGATCTGTGATAATCAAATCTTCAAACAAGCTTAAGTAGTTTTATATCAGAAGAGAAGGACCATAGAATAAATAAGTTTGGTCTAATCGAATATAACTACACTGTTATTTCAACACAACTAATCAACCAAAACTAAATAACAATCTAGCCTTCCACCAACGGTAAAACTAGAGGCTTCTTGATCCTAAATAAGACTTTAAACGAAAGGGTATACAAGATGTTTCACCTAATTAGATTACTCATATCTCTTTCAAGTTGGCTTTCCCACATGACAAAGGTGTATTTTAGTACAAGTTTATAAGAATACAAGACTTCATATTCATATAGTTACGACCAAGGCTTTGTTTGGAAAAACCGTTTTACCAATTTTAAAAATTATAAAGATATAAAATAAATGTAAATTTATAAAATTAGAAACTAGTAATTTCCAAATCACAATCGATTTCTCTATTAGTATGAAAACTAAGATTAGGTAGCACACATCCATGTACTTAACTAAAATAGCTAGTAGAGATATGCAAACCTTTGGGAATGGAAATCATATTATTTTGATACCATAAATGATATTGCAAAATCGATATTATAGGATCTTTCCTTGAGTATCAAAGGAGTATACTTTAACATTAAGAATTTAAAGATTAACACATGTTCAAATATTATGTCGACATTTATGAACATTCCAATCTAACTAATATACATCTCGATGTCTGTAAAAACCCGTGAAAATAAAAGACCAATCGAAAATATAAAAAAGTTAGATATAGTCAGGATCGGTCTTGGGATCTATCCTTCCCACTTAGGATCGATCATGCATGAGATCTGTTCTGTTCTAGGGATCGTTCCTGCTTCAGGGATCGGTCCTCAATTTCTTTTTCAACTACGAAACAATTTCACAAGTCTACTTCCTTAAACCATGTTTTTGAAATTACTTTCAAACATATTTATCAAGGTACAGATTCAACTGAAAGTTCAACACACTAAATTATAACAAGTTTTCAATTACTGTTATGTCAAAAACACGAAGTCCATAGATAAACTATACTTCGTAACTCCATATACTTAAGTTGTGATGCAGCGGATAATAAAGAAAAGAAAGAAAAGAGAGTTTTTGTTCAAAATTCAAATATTCCTAGGAATATCGACTATGAACAACGATAATTATTTAGACTTCGGTTTTTCGACTTTAAATAATAATCAATTAAACTTGAACAAGTTTAAGAAAATAATTCTTATTAATCAAATTAAACTGCTTAAAACAATATATGGAGGACTCTTTTATAGACTTGAGGAAAAACCCTAACTTGCTAGTCAAGAAAGGATAAAAAAAAACTAAACCGATTCAAAACCCTAATTTGCTATTTTTGTCAAATTTTGGTCGACCAAAAATAATGAAAGTACTCATAAAATAAAACTATTTGCCCCACAAACGACGACCCAAACGAACTCCTAACGAAGAAGTTATTAACAAAATAAAAACTTTCCTAAAATAGCAAAAACGCCTGTTTGAAGCCCTAAACGATGGAATTTGGCTATAATCTGAAGACCATGCCACGATGTTGCATGTCTTGTTTGTTGGCCCGTCTCCAATCAAAATAGATCCCTCTTTAGCTAAATTACGACACTCGGGTCTTTAGCCTCCAAATAGGCTATAACCTGCTCATCTGCATCAAGTTGTTGAAGAAACTATCGTATATCTTTCCTTTTGATACTTTGATCACATAACAGTGACCAAGTCACCAATTAAAGACATTGTAATAAACTTAACTTTATATGTTATGTTTAATAAAGACTTGTACGAACAATAGATAAAAATGAAACAAGCGAGTCTGTAGTTACTAACCTCAAACTCAAGGATGCTTTTTTTTTATATTCGATAGTCTTCAGGTTTTCATGAGTAACTAGAACAAGTCTTAATATTTATGTGTTCGTAGTCTAATCTAACAAAATTGACCTTAGTAATCTACTAAAGCAAATCGAATTTTTGAACTAAACTTGACATATCAACGTTTGCTGGGTTTAATCGAGCAGTGCTCTAACACAAATAGAGTACAATACATATAAAAATTAGCGGATAAGGTTATAACGACGGATATGGGAGGATATATGCACCCTTAGGTTTAGCTACAATCAAATGGCATCACCAACTTAAAAGGAGAATCTGCAACATGGAAATTAACACAAACACCTGGTGAAAAAATTGAAGTTTAAATAGAGGTTCCAAGAAAGAACAACAAACAATCCGAGGATAGATAAAACTACGGAGTTATTTACCTACTTTAGACAATCTGATTATAGTTCCCTAAAGCACGATTGGCGGCTAATTAAAGCTTAAAACTCCTGCAAAATCTTATGAGTCATCCATTATCACTATTATTCCCTAATTGTAATATTTCACCGGATACTGTGCTAAGGTTCCGTCCCTTGGTAGTGTGCTTTTTTATCCACTGTCAGTTTTTTTTTTAAAATAAAATAAAATAATATGTGTAACATAAAATTTTGGAAAAACAATAATTTTGCACGCTTACTATTGACTCGTTTAGTATATTTTTTCTCTGCTTTAGTGGTCAACTCTGTTATCAACTTCTTTTGATCTATATGCTCTTTTTTTATTGTTCAAAAAGATAAAATAAAATTGTTTTCGATTGAGTCGAAGACCTATTACATTTAATTCCTATAGATTACTTCAGTAAAGAAAAGTCGACATATATCATTCTTTAAAAAAAAATTCTAACTAAACGATAGGTGATAGAAGAATAAAATATCATTTTAGATTAAGGACAATTAAACCAGCTACTCAGGAACTTGACTTTCCTATTTGAGGCTATAGAAGTTCAAACCTCGTTGGCTCGTTCTCAACTTATAGGCCTGTTTGGTAACCGTTATTATTATAGATTATCAGTTTATAATCAATTATGATAGGTTATAATTGATTTTATATATTTTTTTCTTCTGAACATTGGATTCTACATACGTTTGGTATCCATTATAAAAATATATTATTTTAAAGAGAATTGAAATTAATCGTTTATTTTATAAATAGTAAAAATTTATTTTATAAATTTTTATAATAATTTATTTTTTAACAAAATTGAATCCCATTTTTTCCTTTATCTTCTCTAATGTATTAAACGAGATAGATAAAAAAAAAATGACTTACTAAAGAAAAACCCTAAATTACCGTTCTCTTCTCTTTAACTTCACTTTTTTAAGATAAACAATCATTCGGAAAAATTATGCTAAAATTTATTAAAAAGATAATTATATCGAAATTATTTATCAATTTATAATTATCCATAATTATAAATTTTAACAAACAAGACCATGGGTTTTAAAAAAGAATATCTACTTTCGGATGGAAAAAGATGTTAATTTTTTCTTTTCTTTCGATCCATCAACTTAGAGAATTAGGTTTTATTTTTAAGAAATTTACACACTTAGTTTTTATCAATTATTAAAAGGAAAAAGTCTCCTAATGCAACCACAATGGGCGATCAAATCCTCGATCATCGACTATTTTTGATCGATGGTCGCCCAAATTCATCCACAGCCGTCGATTATATTTAGTATATAATCGACGGTTTTACTGTAGCCGATGATATATGATCGAATGATCTTCGACCAAAAATATAGTCGGGCGATATCCTAGGTCGTCGCCTGTTAACAAGCGAGACTCCAGCATCCCGCTCATTTATACGGGCGAAGAGTTAGGATTCCGCCAGCACAAGCGAGGTTCTAGCACATCTCCCCGCCAAACAAAGTTCCACCACCTCGCCCGTTCGTAAGCGCTAGCTTACTGACCCGCCCGGAAAACTTAAAATGGAGCGAGACCTTGGGGCGAGCTACTAGGGTATCGCTTAGGGCATGAGCGAGATCCTAGGACCTCGTTTGGTTTTTTTCTTTTGACGCGCGGTCTTGTAGTATCTCGCTTGTATCGGGCGAATGGTTGGATTCTCGTCCGTTTTTGTGGGCGACCTTCTAGCATTTCGCTTCTTTCCAAGCCCGTTCCTAGGATACCGCTTGACTATATCCCACTGATTTCACCCCCGACCAAAGATCAAAAATTTTACTCCTTGGTCGATGGTTATACTCTCCCCACTGTGGTTGCCCTAATACCATGTTTTCATTAGTGGCTTAATCTTAATTAATTAACTATATAAAAACATATTTTCTCAAGTTTTAAGTTGTTGAGATATATTGTTCTAGTAAAAGTCTCTTCAACATATCAAAAGCCACCTCATAATTTGATCTTTGAAGTGTTGTATGAACACACAGTTGAGCTTGTAAGCCTGACTTGCAGGCTACTAAGCCAATGTTGAATTATTTGGCAGCAGCTAGCAATAAAAGGGCAGATTAGCAACACTCAAAACGATTCTTTTGAGTTTTTGATAGTGTTCAGATTTTCCAAATTGCTTATCAGTAAAATATATGTGAATGTTACAATTAAATCCGTAGATCCATGTTTTTTATACTCCTATGTAATTTTATTTTATTTTACTAAAAATTAAATTATATTCGTACAACAGCACAGGCTAGTATACGAGTACCTTCGAATATGGGTATCATCTTTTTAATGCGATATGTAGGGCTGCACATGAATCGACCGGACCGATAGAACCGAACTGAAATCGATCAAAAACCGGGCCATAACTGAGCCGAGCAGAGAATCCAACGGTCGGCATCGGTATTAATAATCAGAACCGTAGGATGCTCAGCTCGGTGTACGGTATTAGATATAAAACCGGCCGAACGATACTGATGAGAACCGGCTATTCTAGGCCGTTAATATATCCCAAAATATATTAGATTTTAGCCGTCCAATCTCCTATGTATATAAGTAACCTAACTAAACCCTAATCATTTTCTCCCTTTCTCAGTTCCAGACTCTACTCTCTAGCCGACTTCTACTCTCTCTTTCTCTTTTGAGAAGAACTAAACCACAATTATCACCTCCATCAACAGATTCATCTCGACCATATTCTTTTTTTTTTTTTTCTATCTTTCTATTTTTTTTTTCTCTATCACAAATTCACAAGAAGTGGTTCACAGATATAAATGAATCAAATGCTTCACAAGAACAAGATTATTTGAAGGATTTCAGATAATCACAAGGTATGAAATTATGCTATATATGTTATTTCGAATTGGGTTTTGGTTGTTTTTATTTTTCATGGTTGTATAATTTTTCAATTTTGTGTACTAGGGATTCTGGATTCAGGGATTTGCTCTACAACTCTACTTGATTTAAGTTCAACTGCATGTTTTAATAAAGAAAATCTCTTAGGTTTTTTATTTCTAATTCTCATTTGATTTGTATATTTCAGTTTAGTTTTAACTTTTAACCTTATGTTCTTATTCAACTGATTTTTTTTTTATTTTTGATAATTTTTGATCTTCAACCTTGTTTTGTTCATGAAATAAAATCTAGACCAATCTCTTGATGTTAATGTTTATAGTTGCAGGCTCCCAAGAAGGTGTTAAAGCTCCAGTAGCATCAAAGAAGAAGAGTGTAAGTTGTAATCTCTTAGTGTTGGTATTTTGCTTTAAAAAATGATTGTGAAAAAGTTATCTGTCTCTTTATGCTTATCATGTATTACTATATCTTTGTACAAAACAATGGAGGTATTTTATATCTTTGTATTAGTATATCTTTGTACAGAGTTTGATATTGATTATGAGATTCTGTCAAGTTATTTTGAGTATCAGCTTTATGTTTTTGAGATGATTTTCATACAACAGAGTGGTTGATGATGTGTTGTATGATGATTTTGAATTTTTGAATACTTTAAATCATGTGGTTTTTATTGTTAGCAGTGTTGGTTGTTTAAATTAAGAAGTTTTTAAAAATTTTGTATTTTAATAGTTATGGCAAACTGGCAATATGAATTTATATGCATATTGTCTGTATACTTGATTTTGTATGCATATTGTCTAATGTAAAGTGTAAAGTGTAAACTAGACTTACTCACTTAAGTCTGAATTTATATGCATATAGTTTATTAACATATATGGTGTTCATTTCTCAAATCTGTTTTGTAGTTGTGAACTCTGTTTGCTTTGTGCATGTGATGATTCTGTAGTCGTTTTTATCTCGAGCCTTTGGTCTGAACTAATATGAACTGAAACTGAAGTTAGTGAACTATTTTTTTATTACTTGTCAGAATTACAATTACTTGTATAATGTGTTGAGAATTCCCTCTAACTGTTTAATTTTTTCAGGTACATTTGATGGATAATTCAAGTCAAGCTACACCAACACCAACAATTGAAATAGGTCATCTAATTTACCAACTAAATCTACACATGAAGATGAAGCTCAATCTACACCCACACCTACACCTACAACTCAGCCTCAAGATGCAGTTGCTGAAGAAAGCAAGAAGAGTAGACTCATATCAGATATATGGGTTGATTTCACAAGGATAAGTAAAGTTAAAACTCAATGTAACCATTGTTTGAACCCATTTGCTGCTGATACAAGCAAAAATGGTACTTCTTGGTTGAAGAATCATTTGAAAAGATGTCCCAAGAATCCTAACAGGAAGAAGGATCATAAAAGTTTGATGTTTCCTCCCCCAAGACCAGGTCAGAATGCTAAATTAATAAATGTTGATTATAGTTATGATAGGTGCAGAAGGGATTTAGTGGAGTATATAATCAAGGATGAGATGTCATTTATAATGGTAGAATCTGAAGAGTTTAGGCATTTTTTCAAGCTATGGAGCCTAGATTCAAGGTTCCAGGTCGTATGACTATTTACAGGGATTTGTTAATAATCTATTTAGAAGAGAAGAAGAGTTTGAAGAATTACTTCAAGGAAAGTAAACAAAGGGTATCTCTTTCAACTGATACATGGACATCACCAAACAACTGCAACTATATGTATGTAATAATGCATTATGTTGATCAAAAGTGGATGTTGCAAAAGAGAATACTTATGTTTTTCCAAATTAAAGGTCACACCGGAATTGCAATTGGTAAGAAGATGTTGGATAAATATTTAATGGATTGGGGCCTCGAAGATGCTTTTTGTGTGACTCTTGATAATGTTAGTGCCAATAATATGGCAATGGATTATTTGAAGCAAAATGTAATTGGTTGGACATGAGTAGAAGTTAGAGGTGAATACTTGCATGTAAGTTTGGTTTATTTTCTAGTGTTATTCATTTATTTCTAATTCAACTGTTACAAATTGATATTAGTGTTAACTAATATTTCATGACTTTCATTCTTATTAGGTAAGGTGTGCTGCCCATGTTCTTGCTATTGCGGTAAGAGATGCAGTACGACTTTATAATAAGTTGATTATAAGGATAAGGTCAGTTGTTAAGTATGCTCTTAGTCTCCGGCTAGGTTGGCTAAATTTAGGCATTGTGCTGCTATAGAGAAAGTTGATTGCAAGGAAAGTTTGATATTAGATATGAAATCTAGATGGAATAACACTTATTTGATGTTAGAAGTTGTAGAAAAGTATGAAAGAGCTTTTAAAAGGTTGGAAAAGTATGATAGGGACTACAAAAATAAGTATATTTTCCAAGAAGATAGATTTCTTGCTTTACCTGATATTTTCCAAGAAGATATAGATTTATCTGACATTGATGTACTTTCTAGTTCTTCTCCTTATGAATATGATAGGGAAGATGTTGTGGTTAGTAATCCAAAAGGAAAGAAGCAAAACAAAAAGAAGAAGAAAAAGCCTAGGCAACATGCTCCTTATGCAGAGGATTGGTCCTATGCAAGATGTTTTGTGAAGAGTTTAAAGGTATTTTTCGAAGCTACAGTCAAATTTTCTGTTTCAACATATGTTACAACTCATGCTTTCTTATGGAAATTGGTAGTCATTCATGAACAATTAGTTCAGTTTAGAGATAATATTACATCAAATCCATTTATTGCAAGTATGGCTAGTCTTATGTTTAAGAAGTACAATAGTTATTGGGGTGAGTATGATAATATGAATTCTGCCTTTTTTTTTGCTCAATTGTTAGATCCAAGAGAGAAAGAAAAAAAGGATTATAGTTTTCTCTTCAGTGTTTATATGAGAAAAATGATTACATGGTTGATATGGTTATGAGAAAGGTGAAACAAGATTTGGTGAAACTCTTTGAAGAGTATATGGCTGTGTATTCAGTCACCGATGAGGGGTCAAATAGTAGTAGTGTTGTTGTTTTGACACTTCAGATGTTGTGCTTGTGCAAGAGAAAAGTGTTGAGGCTCTCCTTGAGTCAAAGAAGAAAGCCATAAACAAAACCTATGTAATATTGATGTGAAGACAAAGTTGGATAAATATTTAATGGATAAATAAAATGAAGCATGTGAACTATGTGGTGGATCCACTTTTGATATATTGGCTTGGTGGCAGGCCAATTATACCAAGTATAAGATACTTTCACACATGGAAAAAGATATATTAGCTATTGGTCGGTTGTCAGCCAAGCAAAATTATTTTCAAGTTCTCTACTTCACAAATATGGATTAGAATATAGTAGTAAGAACAAGTTCGTTCTTCAAGGAGATATGGGTTATTAAGTATTTTTGATTACTTATTTAAACAAGGGGTTTTTGATTGTGATTATAACTAAATAATACTAAATAAGCAAATTAATGTGAATACCAAAGGTAAAGAGTACTACTGGTTAGAGGTTTCATCTTCCATCTTCCAACATGTTATCAACTGAATCATACTCCACATTCATTCACTCTCAATATCAATAACCCTAAAACATCATATCGCAGGCCTACTCCGGCAAAACTCCTATTATCATCAAAGACGCAAGAGCCACTATTTGAATCCTTTTCAGTGAATAACTTGGAACAAGAGCTACTCAAGTTTAACCCAATGAAAGCAATGGTCTTTTTGAGTTGAGGCTATTCTAAGCAATCCGGCGCAAGAGCCATACGGATTTAACCTAAGTCACGCTTCTACACATAATTACATGGTAACATCCCGTCATTAACAACTATATTATGCTACTTGTAACAAGGATCTTTCGATAATTCCGGATCTCAAACCCTAGTTTAGATATAGATATCAATGCATGTTTATCTAATTCGCGACTTAAATAAACTAGCAATCAATCATACAAGGCGTTATTAATGGTAGAATATAAGCGATATTAAAGAGATTATGAACATATGAGAATGAATACTTCAATTAATAAACATGTTTTCCAACTTAGGACTATATCTCTAACCAATAAGAAAGGTTTAGTTACTCATGGATTTTTCAAAATCCATGGAAAATATTCAAGAAAGCAAGTAAGGCAAACCCTATAAATCGTGATGATCAATCCCAACTCCAAGCCCTAGATCCTTGTTCTCATTCTTGTAAAGTGTATTGTACCCTTATCCAAAGTTTAGGAAGTCTTCTTATATATTTCTATTGATATCTAGAGCTTAGAATCCTTTTGGGCCCATGTTCTCCCTGAAATAGAGTAAAAAACGTACTAAAAACGTCCCAGAACTATGTCAGATTCGGCTACTAATGTGTATGGATTACTGGCCGAACCTGACAACCTATATTTTCTCCAGATGAGTATCAGGTTCTGATACTAATGGAATTTGGATTTGTGTCCGAATATCTCTCTGTACACTCTTACTTTTTTCATTGAAAACACACTATGAAGTTCGGCTACTATCCTTGTTTGACTTATTGGCCGAACCTTCTCCTGGACACTTTGTTCAAAACACATTCTTAGGTTCGGATACTATCATAAAATCAATTTCTAGCCGAACATATCTATGTAGACTTGTGGAAAAACTTGGGTTTTCATCTCCAGGTTTGGCTACTATTTAAACCGAATTATCAGCTGAACCTTTCTTTGTAGACTCAAATCTTCCAAGCTTGTTTTGCCCATAACTTCTTCGTCCGATGTCGGAATGACCTCATTCTTTTTAAGTTGGATTAGTCTTTCAATTTAATTCAAGATAGAGTGAAGAAATATTGGATATGAATGAGTTCTATTTGGTTCTTTCTCTAGCTCCAATTGTAACACTTGACTTCCTTGTTCATTTATTGTCATAATGAACTCACTTCTTCTTCTTTGGTTGAATCCACTTCAAAACTCCTAAAAAACTCAAAACAAAAAAAAATCAAAGCATAATGATATGAAAACTAACAAGAAATGAATGAATTAGAGTAACAAACTAATGCAAATAATGCATCTATCAAATTCCCCCACACTTGGCTTCGTTAGTCCTCGAGAAAACTACCTAACTAAACTAAACTAAATACATCAACTCCCTTTCGTTGAGGATACGGTTACACTTAGCATGTGTAACAACCCTGTAAACCCCTAGGTGTCCCTAGTGGACGAGTTATAGTCTCGTGAGGGTTTACAAGAGGTATACCCACAAACCCTAAATTCCAACTATTCAAATAATCCAAATTCACATAGAAATATCAAAGATCATGATTCTCATTCTTAACTCTTGAGTTAGGAGAAAACCACCATATGAAAGAATCGTTCCTCGATAGGCGATTGAATAAGCATTTCACCTCGACTTCTGCCTCACCAATAGGGTTTTATGAAGTTGCACTCAGAAGAAGCACTTTATGGTTCTCATATGTGCAGGAAGGAATGAAAAATAGAAATCCTGCACACGTTGAATGGTGGGAAGGAAAATGAACCTTATGAATTATATGAAGATGTTATCCCATAAACGTGGGAAGAAAATGAACCATTTTTTTTCCTGATGATCTCTAAGAAAGGAATCAACCACTATGTGAGGATGGGAATGCTACTTACCTTGTCACCCGGTCTACAATTAGCACAACTCTCACAACATCCAATAGAAACGTCTTCGGTCTTCAACTGTTAATGATGAATTCTTGAACTTCGTAGAATCTTGACAATTGTAATCTTTTCCTCAATTCCTTGTTGCTTGAAACTTCTTTATAAATTTCTTCTTCCCCACGACCTTATTGAATGAATACAAAACACAGACAAATAAGCATTAAATGATTTTTTTAATGAGAATAAAATACAAACTGCAAAATGAAATAACATAAAAAATGAAACTACTATGGCCGTGGGATAAGAACTTTATGATGTAATTTTAAAATAGTGGTAAAAAGGTTCGATACTCAGAATTGTAAAGATTCGGTTTTTAAACCTAATTTTTAATAACTAAAAATAAAACAGATTAAAGTAAAATTGATTTCAAATTATGGAAAGGAATGAGACTAAGGATTCCACCATTAGCCAATTTTTCAAGTGATAAAACTCTTGCAACTCGTATATTCAGTTTATCCAAAATATTGCCAAAGTTAGGTTCTTAAAATAATAGTTGTAAATCGAAAGCATGAGACATCAAAAGCTCTAAGCCTAGCATGACCCATCAAAAGAAAACACAACTAACTGATAAAAACCATTTTTTTCCAATTTTAATTCAAAGCAAATAATAGTAAAAGAATTGCAAAGATTAAATAAAATAAGAATTACCACTTTATTATTGAAAAAATAGTTTCCTCCGTCGTCCCAGTGATGGTGATTAGCTCATCATGTTGGAAACACTCTCAAAATAGTTTTTCATAGCTCAAAAAGTGTTTACAATGATGAAATAAAAGTAACACAAAAGATTTGATACGCTTATAAACGTTATAGACCGTGTGGCTGAAGAGAAAGTAAGACAGACAAGAAAAGAACGGACTCTGTCAGATACATAAGTTTGAAAGAATATGCAACAGAAACTGTGACTGTTCTCTGGAGCCTTATGTTCTTAGTGTTCTTCCTACCAGCAGTAAGCTTTTTTTTCCTGTAATTTTTTCGGTGGCACTGGCTTGCTTGTTTCTTGTTATTCTTTGTTATTTATAGGATTAGTGAACCCTAGGGACCTTCCTTAACCGATTAGAACACAAAAGACAATCCAAATCCAACTCCAAATACTTGTTAATCCGAATTCGAGAGGATTTTTTCCCCCGACTGTGACATGAATTTTCCAGCGATTTTTCCGGCGTGAATCACTCTGGTTAACGTGTGTTGATCATATCTTGGGTGTTTCTTCAATTTGGGATATCAAAAACAAGTTTTAAACCCCTTTGAATTCGGTTCAACATCATCCAGAAGTTTCTCACGTAAAGCTTTTCTTTTCCCGCCAACTTCGGTTTTTGAATTTTGAAAGAGAGTGCCTTTAACAACTGCCTGGGTGCCTTTAGTAATTTGGTGGGTGCCTTTAGTAATTTTCATGGGTGTCTTTATCAACTTTTTGAGCCGATTTTTTCATAAATATTTATTTCTCAAAAATACCTACAAAGACATAAAAACTCGTAAATAGTTTAAAATCAAGCATTAACAAAATAGAGAATTGAGCACAATTTAGACACAAAAATGTGTCTATCACTTTACCACTTGATTCTCCACAACTTGTATTGTCTTGATATCATAAACTTCACTAACTCTCACCTTTTGAATTCCTTAGCTCTTGTACATAAGTCTTCAACATGTATATATGATTATGCTCTTTGTCTTGTTGCTTCACTTGAATATGAAATTTGCTCTTTGTTGTACCGTTGCTTGTAAACCTTGAACGTCTTCAACTTTTCTTTAAATTTTTGATGCTCCGCTTATTGATGATAATGGTGTTTCTATGGATCTGTTATTGTCGAGAGAGAATGGTGCTAACGACAAATAAGATTACAAGAGATGTTGTAAGTTAGCTATTTTGATGGCACCCCCGTGATTGAATAAATAACAATCAAGAGATCAAAAAGTAGTGCTGAAATTGGTGCGAAGTTGGGTAGCTCATCATTCTACCCGGAATTTGCGTATGATGACACACACTCTAAAGCACATTTTTTTAGACAACTACAAAGAATTTGAGGTCTGGTGCCTCGCTTGATGTAATAGGTAGTTTCCACTAATGATTGATCAACTTCTCTAATACCGTATTCTCTCTGCACCTAATTTTCCACCGGTGGTTTAGGTCCTTTTTTGTCAGCTCTAGCCTCTCAACAACTAAGCAACCCGAATATAGTTCTCTAATACCTCTAAGTGATTCTAAAATATCTAAAAGTTGGATGTTTTCATGCAAATATGTACAAAACGTTCAAAAATTCTACCTCAAAAGCTTATGAAAGTGAAAATCAAGAATCTATATGCTTAAACACTCCCCCACACTTAAACTTTACATTGTCCTCAATGTAAATTGATCCTTCCAATATAAAATCAAGGTGGAAAATCCTATAATATGATATGAAAAGATAATAAAAATAAAAATAAAAAGATAAAGATAGAATTACAAAACCAATAGGTTGCCTCCCATTCAAAGCTTGGTTTAATGTCGTCAGCCCGACTTGGCGTTCGCCTTGCTACTTCTCCAAAGGGAATACATATACTAAGTTGATCTCAACCATCTCAGGTTCAAACAGTTCATAATAGGGCTTTAATCTATGCACATTCACTTTAATCTCCCTCCCTATTAACAAGCTACGAATCTCGACTGCACCCTGAGTAAAAAAGTTAATCACAACAAAGGGTCCTATCCAACGAGACTTCAATTTACCAGGAAATAAATGAAGGTGAGAATTAAACAAGAGAACTTTCTGTCCAACAGTAAACTGTTTTCTAGAAATCCTACTATCATGAAAAGCCTTTGTTTTCTCCTGGTAGATTCGTGAACTTTCCTATGCATCGTTACAAATATCTTCTAGGTCACTTAACCGAAGCTTCCTTTGTTTACCAGCCCCGTCCATCTCCATATTGCATTGTTGAATAGCCCAAAAAACCTTATGCTCGATTTCAACAGGAAGATGACAAGGTTTACCGTACACAAGCCTATACAGAGACATCCCAATAGGAGTCTTATATGCGGTTTTGTATGCCCATAATGCATCGTTGAGACGTAAACTCCAATATTTTCTTAAAGGATACACTGTTTTCTCCAGGATGGATTTCACTTCTCGATTAGAAACTTCTGCTTGCCCGTTTGTCTGTGGATGATAAGATGTAGCAATCTTGTGAAATACGTTATACTTTTTCAACAAGCTCTGTTTTAAAAGTGTGATCCCCCATCGCTGATTATGGCTCTTGGAGTTCCAAACCTTACAAAAATATGATCTTTAACAAAATATGTAACCACTTTAGAGTCATTAGTAGGGGTGGCTTTAGCTTCCACCATTTCGAGACATAATCAACAACGAGTAAGATATAATATTTTCTAAAAGAATTAACAAAAGGACCCATAAAATCAATTCCCCAAACATCAAAAATTTCAACGAAAAGAATAAATAATTTTGGCATTTGATTTTGAGCACCTAGATTGCCTGTTCTTTGGCACCTATCACCAGTTGTACAGAATACATATGCATCTTTAAATAAAGTGGGCCAATAGAACCCACTTTCAAGTACATTCAAAGCGGTTCTCTTTGGTTCAAAGTGTCCTCCACAAGCGTATGAATGACAGAAAGACAAGATAGAATTGTATTCAGATTCAGGTACGCACCTTCGCATAATTTGTTCTGAACAATGTTTCCATAGGTATGGATCATTCCATATGTATTGATTCGTAATCTTTTTCAGTTTGTTCCTCTCAGCACGGGACAAATTCCTTGGGATTTGTTTAGACACTAAATAATTCACAATATCAGCATACCATGGTTCTGGAACTGCAATGGAGAAAAGATGCTCATCTGGAAAGCTTTCAAGCAATGTAAGACGACTCAAGTGATCCGCAACAGTGTTCTCAATGCCTTTATTGTCTTTAATTTCGAGATCAAACTCTTGTAAGAGTAGTATCCACCAAATGAGCATTGGTTTCGCATTCACCTCCTTCTTTGCAAGTAAGTACCTAAGTGCTCATGATCAGAAAACACAACAACTTTCGTACCGAGCAAGTAAGAACGAATTTTTTCCAATGAAAATATGATTGCTAATAACTCATTTTCCGTGGTCGTGTAATTATGTTGAGCATCATTCAACATTCTGGAAGCATAATAAATAGCATGGGATAGCTTCCCAGTACGCTGGCCTAATACTGCACCGACCGCATAGTCACTAGCATCACACATTAGCTCAAAGGGCTTGCTCCAATCCGGTGGTCTAATGATAGGGGCTGTTATCAAAAGTTCTTTCAAACGATTAAAAGTCGCCGAACACTTCTCATCAAAGTTAAAAACCACATCTTTTTGTAATAATTGGCATAATGGTGATGCAACCTTGGAAAAATCCTTGATAAACCTACAATAAAATCCTGCATAACCATGAAAAGCACGAATAAGATCGATCTTAGATTTATCAACTTCCAAACCTTTAGAAGATACAATATGGCCTAAAACAATGCCACCAGTTACCCTGAAATGGCACTTCTCCCAGTTTAGCACAAGATTAGTTTCAACACATCGTTTAAGAATCAATGTAAGGTTATCCAAGAACAAGTCAAATGAATCACCATACACACTGAAATCATCCATAAAAACTTCCATAATGTTTTCAACGTAATCTGAAATGATACGTACCATACACCTTTGGAAGGTAGCGGGTGCGTTACATAAACCAAAAGGCATCCTCTTGTATGCAAATGTTCCGAAAGGACAAGTAAAAGTAGTCTTCTTTTGATCCTCAGGTGCTATAGCAATCTGATTGTAACCTGAATAACCATCAAGAAAATAGTAATAAGAGTGTCCTGAAAATATTTCCAACATTTGATCCATAAAAGGTAAGGGAAAATGATCTTTTCTAGTGGTTTCATTAAGCTTTCGATAATCAATACAAACTCTCCAACCAGTTTGCACTCGAGTTGGAACAAGTTCATTGTCTTCGTTCTGCACCACTGTAACGCCCGACTTCTTTGGTACAACTTGTACCGGGCTCACCCCCTTGCTATCATAAATGGGGTAAATAACCCCTATATCTAACAACTTAAGTATTTATTTCTTTACTACTTCTATCATCAGAGGGTTCAAACACCGTTGAACTTCTCTTGTCAGATTTGTTCCCTCCTCAAGTAGTATTTTATGCATACACGTAGAAGGGATTATTCCCTTGATATCAACAATTTCCCATCCTATAGTCGTTTAATACTCCTTCAACACCCGAAGAAGTCTTTGTTCCTGCAATTCAGTTAGTTCCTTAGAAACTATTACCGACAGCTCCTCATTATCACCCAAGTACATGTATTTTAAGTGATCAGGAAGAGGCTTAAGTTCTATTTTAGGAGCCTGTAAGATAAATGGCAACAATTTTCATTAGTATATGGCAAAGAGATAAAAAGAAATATCATGAGTTGGTGGGAACTGTTGCAACGAATTGAGTTCACCAATAACTTCCTCAATTTCATCCCCTAATTTAAGATCGGTTCTTGGATTCGTAAGATCTTTAGAACCCACGCTTCTCGTGATAATAGTCTCCAATGGATCATTACTCCCCAAATTAAATATTTGTTGAGCTAAAGAGTCAATAACATCAATGGAGAAACAATAATGGACATCATTAGGATATCGCATCGCCTCATAAATGTTGAAATGTATTATTTCTCAATAGAACCATTTTCAACGTCCCACTATAGACGTCAATTTTTGTTCTCGCCGTTTGCATGAATGGACGTCCAAGTAGCAACGATATAAAAAAATCAGTTGATCCATCTATCATCTTCAGTACGTAGAAATATGCTGGAAAGACTAGCTGATTAACTTGCACAAGCACATCTTCAATAATACCTCTAGGGTATACGTTAGAACGGTCAGCTAGTTGTAAAACGATTCCAGTTTCTTTCAAAGGTCCTAAGTTAAGAGATTCATATATAGATGCAGGCATAACATTCACTGATGCTTCTAAATCAAGCATAGTCTTATTAAACGTCGTGTTACCAATAACAATAAGAATATCAAAACTACCAGGATCTTTACATTTGAGTGTGAGTTTCTTTTACAAGATAGCCGAAGCATTCTCCCCCACTCTCATTACCTTTTTACCGGTTAACAAAGAGGAAGTGACAAATGGGCTTCATAAAAATCTTTGTTTATTAGTGCACAAGTCATTCAGAATTTACGCATATTTGGGGACTTGATTAATCGCATCTATGAGTGGAATATTCACATGAATCTTCTTGAAAATGTCTAAGATTTCCTTATCTTGTTCCGCCTTTTTCGAGTTAGCAAACCTGCGAGAAAAAGGTAACGGAGGAACATAAGTAGAAACATCGGGTTTAGAGTTTTCTTTAGGTACCTCATTGGTTTGGGAAGAGTTGGTAATCTCTTTCTCCAAAACCGGCCCCTTAGGGTCTTTATTTTTCTCAGTATCTTCGGGTTGCACAATTCGTGTACCACTTCTCAATGTCACTGTGTTGACATTTTCTCTTGGATTGATAGGTTGAGAAGGGAGTTTCCCACTATTCCATGTCTCCATATATTCAGCCTACCTGCCATCGTGCTCATATGAGTTTGTAGCTCTTTTACCGCACTATCAGTTGTTTGCTGATTTTTCTGCATCAATGTCGTCATATTCTTCATCATAGAGAGCATCTCCGATGATTCTAAGTTTTGAGCTTGTTGTGGAGGTTGTACTTATTTTTGGAACCCATTTGGACGATTGAAAACCGGCCCTAGAGATGCAGCTTGCTTGTTCACATAGCTGAAATTTGGATGATCTCTCCACCCTGGATCGTAAGTGTTGGAATAAGGATCATACCGTTGCCTCCGTTGATTTGGGAATATTACATTCACTGGTTTGACTTCTTCGTCATAAGAGGGGATAATCGTTGCTGCCATTTGTTACATCATCTTCTCCATATTACCAATTCTATACTCTAAATGCAGTGAAGAAGTAACCTCATTAACCCTCCTGACGAGTGGTTCTGAACCACGACTTGAGAATTGTTGATAATTTGCTGCCATGTTCTCAATTAACTATCTAGCTTGAGCTACTATTTTGTTCACTAATGCACCACCACCTGCAACGTCGAGAAGATTTCTATCACTTATTTGAAGGCCCTCATAGAAATACTGGATGATCAATAAATCACTGAATTGATGATGTGGGCAGCTAGCCACCAATCTCTTGTAATGTTCCCAACATTCATACAATGTCTCTCATGCCATCTTCTTAATGCCGTAAATCTCTTTACGAATCTGAGTCTCCTTTGATACAGGAAAGTATCTTTCTAAAAAGAATTTCTTCAGACCATTCCAAGTTGTGATACTACCAGAAGGTAAATAGTATAACCATTCCTTAGCATCATCCATCAAGGAGAATGGAAAAGATCGTAACATGACTCCATCAACATCAGTCTCTCCTGGTAGCATGGCCATGATTATGCTATGAAAATCCATCAAGTGCTTATTTGGATCTTCATTAGCCATTCCATTCAACTTTAAGAGTTCCCGAATCAACCCTGACTTGATCTCGAATGTTGATGTTGTGTGAATACACCATTGTTGAGTGTCCAACTTGTGAGAAGCTAAGTCCTTGAGTATACGGTTCACGTCACCCATTGCTTCTAGTTCTTCCTTTATGTATCAATCAACGAATTCACTTGACGGTATACTAGAAGAAAGTGGAGTATTCACTGCTTGAACAAAATCTTTTAGTAAAGTGCTTGATCGAAGATGTATACCTATGGGATTCGGTTTGCTCTCTCTAAGCATTCAAAAAAGAAACAATACCTGAAAAACAATTCACAAAACTAAATTAAAAACTAAAAATAAGAAATCGAAAACAAAATAACAATCCACTATGCCTCCCCGACAGCGATGCCAAAATTTAGTCGGTTTTCAGCCAAGCAAAATTAGTTTCAAGTTCTCTACTTGACAAATATGGATTAGAATATAATAGTAAGAACAAGTTCGTTCCTCAGAGAGATATGGGTTGTTAAGTATTTTCGATTACTTATGTAAACAAGGGGGTTTCAATTGTGAATATAACTAAATTATACTAAATAAGCAAATTAATATGAATACCAAAGGTACAGAGTACTGGTTAGAGGTTTCATCTTGTATCTTCCAACATGTTATCAACTAAATCATACTCAATATTCCTTCGCTCTCGATATCAATAACCCTAAAGCATCATATCGCAGGCCTACTCCGACAAAACTCCTATTATAATCAAAGGCGCAAGAGACACTCAAGTTTAACCAATAAAAGCAATGGTCTTTGTAAGTTGAGGCTATTCTAAGCAATCCGACACAAGATCCACACGGATTTAACCTTGGTCCGAAAGTGTCTTACTTTTCAGCAGGTAAAGATCGAACACCAAAACCCAGCTGGTAAGTTGCAGCCTTTACCTATTCCGGAGTGGAAGTGGGAAAACATATCCATGGATTTTATTACTGGATTACCGCGATCGAGTAAGGGTCACGATACAATCTGGGTGATAGTAGATAGATTGACGAAATCAGCACATTTCTTACCGGTCAAGACGAACGATTCTGGTGACAAGTTAGCTCAGTTATACATGGGTGAGATAGTTAAGCTTCATGTTGTGCCAGTTTCTATCGTTTCTGAAAGAGATTCATCGTTTATATCACGGTTCTGGAGGAGTTTTCAGATATCTTTAGGGTCTTCGTTGAACTTTAGCACAACTTTTCATCCTCAAACTGACGGACAAACCGAACGTGTGAACCAAGTGCTTGAGGATATGTTGAGGTGCATTATTCTTGATCTTGGAGGTAGTTGGATGAATCACTTACCTTTAGTAGAGTTTGCATACAACAATAGTTACCATTCTAGCATTGGCATGGCTCCGTTCGAGGCGTTGTATGGAATACCATGCCGTTCACCTTCATGTTGGACAGAAGTTGGAGAATCAAAAC